>CAMZMU010000041.1:138206980-138559530 GCA_947311845.1 Poa pratensis | reverse complement strand
ATTTCTCGTGAGTAATAATTCCTTCGACACTCCAGTTTGCCACTTCTTTGATGGGAGATGTTAAAGGAAATAGAATCTTCACATGACTTATCTTTCCGAAGCTTGCGGCAATTTGTATTGGCATGCGGCCATGCTGTAAAGTAACAAAAGAAAGAAGATCAATTTTATAGGAACAATTTTTTAAAATATATCACATCAGCAAACTTGATTACTTAATTAGCAAGAATCTTAAGTGGTTTTCCATTGTCATATATCCATTAGCTTATTTCTGAGCTCATTACCTCACAAAGAGAATAATTATGACAAAATTAGTTCCAAGCTTGCATAATAAACACATAATTCCCTGTGAACCACAACATGGATGTGCGGCTGTGCACATGTGCAGACACATGCCACCATGTCACAAGCATGTGACTACACACTGAGCGCACAAAATACCATATGCATTATACTTGACACACACTAAGAACAACAAAGGATTAGGAAGAATAAAAACTCACCTGTTTATCTGGAATGTTAGGATTTGCACCAGCCTCTAGCAAGTACTTCATACAGTCAGCGAAGCCATACCTAATTGCCGTTACCAAGGGAGTCTCTGGATTAGCAGAATTCACATCAGCACCAGCCTGTGGACGCATGTTGTGCAAAGCAAATAGCCATGCATACATCAGATCATGAAGATAAGAAATCAAGTTAATAAAAAACAGTTATATTCTATAGTAACTAATGGGTTCCTGCCCAGTAATGAAGACATGTAAAAAAACAATGCAAACATGATTTTACCAGACCTTGACAAGTAGCTTGACACAATCCAGTGAGACAGATTCACTCAACCCATGCTTAGTAGAATCAAGAGCCGTAGCTATAGGGGTACCTGAAGCTTCTGAAACCCTGTTTGGCTAAATATTTGAAAGAAGAAAATCATTTCCTCCGAGAGAAGTGACATAATACAATAGGTTACAGCAATACCACTGTGAATACAAACTCAAAACAGAAAACACAGGTCAGACACATTCTACTATATACAGTTACATAGTACGGAGTATGTCTGAACTCATATTCGTACAATTAGCATTGTTTTTAAATTACCAGCGGTACAACCCTAAACTTGGCAATAATATTTACATAAAATGCCTGAATTTAGTTGGCCATTTATAGGTATTTATGATATGATTTGAACCAGGGGACTAGAAAATTAATGAATGAACAACTGGACTTGTGAAAACAAAATATGGTAAAAAAAATCGCAAAGTAGACTTGGTTGAAATTTGAAAGTTAAGTCCAACATGACAGATCAAAGCAAGCATATAAAATCATCCAGATTGCATTAAGTTGTCCAAATTGTCAATGAAAAAAGTATATAATGTACACATTACATCTGCATGGTGATCCAACAAAATCTTCAAAGCACCAGTATTCCCATAGGAAGCTGCAGTGTGCAGGGGAGTCCCATGAACACCAACTATATCAACTCTGGCTCCTCTGGATAACAACAGACGCACTACTGCTTCATTCCCTAGAAATACATTAACATGAATGTTATACATAACAGCCATTATTCAGACACACTACAGAGCTGGCTAAGACAAATGGAAATGAATTCCTATAAGATCTGCACTAAGCTGCTAAAGAGCTTAGCGGCCTTTTCTGATTTTCTTCCCATAGTATCGATCATGCCATAAGCCAAAACATTTAAAGATGCAGATACAATACAACCATCAAATTTATTTGAGTTCCTTTAAGTTGTTATAAAAAATTCTTAGAAATAAATTGAAATGGCAACAATCAGAAGTTCAAAAGCAGAACGAACAATTTAATATGAATGCACCTTAACAAGGTGGGTCAACAGTGCTACCCAGACACCCGCGTCTGGATGATTTTAAAACCCAAATCCAGGATACATTCTGACATCCAGATTGCATTAAGTTGTCCAAATTGTCAATGAAAATCATCCAGTGTTGGCCAAATAATAGGTTGGCCGGTTCTGAGTACTTAAAACCCCAGTAATGAACCAGGTGGGGGCATATAGTATGCAGTAGCACCTTCTGAGGTAATGAGGTGTACTAGACCACCAAAGAACACATCTAAAGGTAGTAAAAAATTTCTGAATAAATATCATGAGATAGCGATAATATGTAAAATCCAAATTCAATCCACAAATTGATAAACACAAAAGACAAACAGGCTGTGAATCAGTATCAAGTTCAAAACCTGAAGCGACTGGTATCATGCTGGCACTTTTCACAGTGAAATTTGTCCCGTTTTATCTAAAGTTCAGTGACATGATATATGCATGTTTAAAAACAATAGAGTTATCAAGACTTTTTTAATGCAAAAAGGAGCTCCCAATATGCCTCTGAGCTGTAGGCCTCTCAATGATACGTGTGGATCAAACACCATAGTCTCAAAAGCATGAGCTGGAAGAACCACAAGAATTATAATGCTGGCAGTACGCAAGGTTCATATTGACGATGGTGAGTAGTAATGAGAAGTAGTGGGGTAGATTATATGGAACTAATTTCTCCAATGTAGCTTTAAGAAGATTGACAGAAGATTGTTTGAAGACAGGTAAATGATAGCCCCTCGAATGGTTTCAGATAGCTAGTCATGAGGCTAGAACAAACCAGCTAAGCGTAGAAGATACAAGTCAACTAATAAGTCCATGCAGCAGGCACAACAATTATTACCCGAAAGAATATTTCAATATCCAGGACAACTTCATATTTAGTTGTTCTTGTTTAGCGACAGATAAATATTCATGAAAATCGCTAATAGATCAATGAGCATATGCAGAGAGAGAGAAAGAGACCATTTTTTGCAGCACCATGAAGAGCAGCAAAGCCTGACCCGTCTATCTTATTCGGATCAGCTCCATGGTCAAGAAGGTATCTGGCAGGAACAAATTCTCCAGATACTGCTGCACCAGCCAAAGGTAGTGGCCCTGTCAATAGACAACTACTCTGTCAGGTCACCAATATCTCTTGTTCCCTCATGTCAGAAGGTGAAAACACTCGAGCTCTACAAACGAATGAAAGTACAAGGTATACCATGTTTACTCCTTACATGCATGTGCTACCATTAGATAAATTCCTAGAAGTGTGACAAACAATTCACTTTCCAAGAAATTTCTATAAGATCCTCTCACCATTGAACAACCACATAATAGCAATAGCATATAGCATGGAAGGCATCATACATGCATACAGGCATGCCCTCGTGTGTGATGTGTTTCGGTTTGTATATTGGAGGGCGGGAGATAGATGCTCCCACTTGATTTAAATTGCATTATGTGACCCTATATGTGGAAGCAATATGTTAACTTCAGCAACATATATAGCAAACGTATCAACAAATTACCACATAAAAATGGTAAATCATATCAAAACTTGAACATGGATCAATTCTGTTCATAACAATATAGAAGTATATGCGATGAATGTGATGGGAGCCACATATTGAATCACAAAAGGTGACCGAAAAGATAGCATCTCAATGTAGAATATATCTCGATAAAGATACATTAAATGCAACATGTTATTCAAGCAACACATGGATGCCAAAATAGATAGGAAAATAGTAAAAAGCGCTGAACAGAACCTGCGTCAGCAACATTTAAAGTAAATCAGAAACACATAAAACAGAAATGGATTTCATTTAAATTAACAAAGTGCGTTGAAATCCTACCAAAGAAACTGAGGAGTGCAAAACAGAGACAACAAGGGTGAAACATGTATTTTTGCAGCACGGCATCACTTGTGTTCACATGCAAATTCTAATTTTGGCATTCAGGATGCCAAAATATGTACTAGGCTACTAGCTAAGTCATTATATGATTTACATGATGTACATTATATGATTTACATGATGTATATGACAAAACAGGTGACAGTATGACACGATTAATAAAGCAAATTAAGACAACAAAAGGCAGTTAATCCAGAAGAGGAAAAGCACGCACCGCCACGTAAGCCACCAGCATTGACGTCAAAACCAAGCTCCTCCACGAGGTACTTGCAGACCTTCATTTGAGCCAGAGACGAGGCCATTTCCAGTAATCCACATCCGTCCAGTATAACCATATCCTGAAGTTTTGTCCTATCCTCCTCATCCATTGTACGCACCATATCTACATCACCCAAAATATTGCAGATGAATTGTAACGAAATGCATATGGAAACTAACTCCAAATCCTATAAACAAATAAGCAAAATAGTGGGGTGCCATGGGGGGTAGTGGTGCACCCTCATCCAAGCATTGAATATACTATAGGGAGCGCAAGATTGGTTCCAATGCAAACGGCAAATCTTCACGGCGTCACACCGAGAGCATGAAAATCATGCATGTTGATTCCTCTTTCTCTCTCCTACCCATATCATTTAGAGAATTTTACACCCATGACATGAAATGTTTCATGGCTTGACCTAGACCTTTAAGGAATTCTAGCGAGTGGGGGAATTGTCTAAAGGAATTCCTCTTTCTCTCTCCTACCCATCTCCTTTAGACAATTTTACACCCATGACATGAAATGTTTCATGGCTGGACCTAGTCCTTTAAGGAATTCTAGTGAGTGGGGGAATTGTCTATCCATCTCCTTTAGACATTTCTACATCCCATGGCATAAAATGTTGTATGGTGTTGGACCTGGGCCTTTAAGGAGTTCAACCGAGTGGGGAATTTCTTGAGTTGTACCCTGCTTGTTTTATACCCACGGAGCCAAGCATCCTTCATGCTCGTTTTCAAAACTTGAAAGGCCGTTCCAAATCCACGCGCCCAAACTCATCGCCCATACAAAGTTGACCAATAGTGTGGTTACGGATGATCTTGCATTCAGTCTGATTTCCACGAGAGATAGGTATCTTCCGCTGAGTGCGAGTGAAGCAATATCCACTGTCCTTCTTTCAGCTGTCGAGCCACGCTGCTTATATCACATCTACTACTGCTCATCTCGCATCAACCGAGCAGCAAGATCGTTGATCCTGCGGATCCGCAGATCTCTTTGCGGACGTGTTGCTGGGGAGCCCACGGTCGCATAGACCTATCCCTACCATGCACACCCGGCATCATTCACACGCAAAATCCGTTAAGGCCATGGCGCGAACACAAAAGGACCACGATACCCAACGACGCACACTGTTGGCTCTACCACCACCATCACCATCTGCATCAGAATTCTCCAACGGGTGCGGTCAGAGTACAAGGGACGCAGAAGCCGAGGCCTACCTAGTCTCATAGACCTAACTCTACCACCACCGTTTTTCTTTTCGGGTGAATTCTCTTATGGTTGCGGTGTCAGGAAAAAGGACGCAGAAGGACATGAAATTCACCCCCGTTATGAAATTCACATTTGGAATTCTCTAACGGTTGTGGTGAGAGTACAAGGGGCGTAGAAGCAGAGGCATAGCTAGTCTCATAGAGCTAACTCTACCACCACCGTTCTTTCCTTCGGGTGAATTTTCTTAATTATTCTGGCGGGAGAAGAAAGGCGCGGGAGTCCAGCTTGCTCAACAGAAAAATTCCCGCGTTAATCTAGTCCTACTTTCCACCACAATGTTATTCGCATGGAATTGTTGCGTGTCCATGGTGCTTTGGGACCGCATCCATCCACCACCGTTGTGAAATTCCTGTTTGGAATTGCCTAAAGTACATGGCCGGCTGGCACATGCAAGAGTACAAAGAAAAATTCATGCGGTGGTTTTCATCTCACCACTGGAATTGTCTAGTGGATGTGGACGGTACCACATGCAATTGTACAAAAAGATTGACGGAGACTGCCGCCGTTGCATGCACAGACTGGTCTCTCTAAGCATAGATTGATCAAGGAGCACATGACAGCTTTATCCAACGGTGGGCACCGTATGCACTGCTACCCCCCATGGCACCAAATCTGCGTCGAAACAAATAATTGCATGCACAATGTGGGTCAAAAAATTGTCAATGAACACGACAGGTCAGCAGCGTAGCACTGTCTCCAGTAGAATAGCAAAACCAAATCTGGCCGAAATAGACTAACGAAACAGAGTACGAACTTCACAAGAAGCACTCCTGCAAGCAACAGGAGCCACAAGGAAACGATGGCCGTCTTGGGCGGCGGGGTGGCGTACGGTACGGTACTCACCCTTGAGGCGGGGAACGTCGTCATCGATGACCGCCTGGAGGAACTTGCTCTCCGACGACCCGCTGGCTGGAGGAAGCAGGAACCGAAATCAGATGGCTGTTAGAGACAAGGAAACGCGCGACGCGGGCTAGGGTTTCGGGCGGAGGAGCCGGGGATGCGCATACCGAGGAAGGATTCCAAGTCGAATTCGTCCAGGGACGATTGAATCGGCTGGCGGCTGCCTGAGCTGCGGCTCCGGGATGGTTTGGGGTTTTTGGCGGTGGCTTCGAGGGGAAGAAGGCGGGAAGGAAAGGGAGAGAAGCGGGAACGTGGGTAGCGAGGGTGAAATATATGGGTGTATCTGTATTTTTTCTGGGAAGACACTTTATTAGTTACTGTATCCATTTCAAATATTTCCAAGCTCTATCTTTGTCTTATGTCAAACTTAAGTTTGACTAGGTTTATATCTGTAAAAATATTTTCGTACCACATAAATTTGATACCCTAAATATCGACAAATTTATTTTATAGATTTGTTCAAATTTAAAGTAGTTTGGCTGAATACCAAGATAAATTTTAATTAATTTGGATATTCCACACAGAATGTTATGATTGTTTGCGATTTTGACTCGTGGTTCACCTCCACAGTTGTTGCAGGAAGGCCAGCTTCTGTACAATACACGAGGATGATCAAAGATAAACTGATCAAGTTGAAACAAATTTTCCTCATCCTCCTCCAGGTATATGTTAGACTTGTGAGCTCTTCATTGTACGATGTTGGTTTGCGTGTACGTTAACACTCACTTTGTGTTATTCGGGAAAAATATTATCTAGTTGATTCCGGTTATCCCAACCAGGATGGGTATCTTTTACCAAACATAGGCTCGAAGTATCATCTCTCTGAGTTCAGACTGGGTCGATAGCCTAGTGCGAAGCATGAAAAATTCAACTTTGCTCATTCATTGTTATTGAATGTTATTCTCAAAATAGGCCGTAGCCCCGCCATATTAATATAGCAACCTCCCGGTACAACCAATAGTTTCGAAATGATGGGGCGGCGGCAAATATACACCCAAAGAAAAAACAAAAAGGAGACATGGGCAGACTGACTATTGAGAAAATGTGAATGCTATTGAGAGAGCATTTGGGACAATGAAGCAGAAATGGTGCATCTTGCATGGCATATCAAGTTACCTATTAGTGAAGCGACAGAGTTAAGTCTATCACTCTGTAACTTCATTAGGGATAGTGAGTTGTTTGATCTACACTTTCATCGATGTGATACTGATGAGAACTATATGTCTTCAGCCTTCAGGGCATGTTGTTTCCACATTAGGTGGCAATGTAGGCAATGATTTGGGAGGGGACCAGGACCATGTTAGCATGAACAACACTCGTGAAAACATAGATGACACTTTGTTTGCTGAAAGAGGAGGTGCCTCGTAATACTCTAGGCATGAGAAACGTGTAGTTCTTTTGGCTTTTTGGGTTTGTATGGGGAAGACTTGTAATATAGTGTAGGAATGAGAAACTTGTAGTTCTTTTCGGTTCACGTGGAGAAGTCTTGTAATATATTGTATAACCTGTATTTTTTTTGGGTTCATATGGAGAAGTCTTGTAATATAGTTCTCGCAACATTCTTGTATTATCATGTGAATATATTCTAATACAAAACAATTCAAAAATATATTCCAATACAAAGCGCGTTAAAAATGATTTAACTAAAAAAAAGATAAACTAAGATAGCTCAGCTCTTAAAACACTCATAAATAGCTAATTCGTTTCAAAAGAGTATTTATACAATATCTTCAACACTAGGCATTCCATACATTTCACCCTAAGACCCACAGCAGCAGCTGCCATGAAGCGTTCCTGCCAAACATCAAATATGTGCTTCAACAACAGTTTTTTCACAGTCCACCAGTTACAGTTGCTTCTCACCAGCTGCAGCCCAAAAAAAACAGACGCTTGACCTATTTCTAAGAGCATCTCTAGCAGATCCCGGAAAAGCCCGGCCTGAAAATAACCGCCGCCGCTTTGGGTGCCCGACGCCGAAAAAGGCCCATCCAGATCCCACAAAAATGGCCAACCGGGAAAAAAGTTTCCAGGGCGCAAGAGAGACGACAAGATTGCCGAGGAGGACCACTTCTTGATGATGGATCCCAATCGTATGGCCGACGACAAGAGAGTTTTGGGGGTTGAAAAGAGCCGAAATCATATTTCTGAGAAGGCAAGAGCTCAATGATCTCATGACCCAT
Organism: Poa pratensis; assembly: GCA_947311845.1. Classification (NCBI taxonomy): domain Eukaryota; kingdom Viridiplantae; phylum Streptophyta; class Magnoliopsida; order Poales; family Poaceae; genus Poa; species Poa pratensis. Next base: position 138,551,178 of record CAMZMU010000041.1, on the reverse strand, counting down.
GGTGGTGGTGGTTCTCAGCCATGGTGGTGGTGGTGCCGAGATGGTGGCTCATGATGGTGGTGGTGCTATGCCCGGTGATGGTGCCGATGAGGCGATGATCTTGGCAACAATGGTTTCACTTGATTTGATCATCTAATTTAGTTTCATTGCGCATTCTTTTGGGCAATACCTACCATATTGCGCATGCTTTTGGATGTGAACTACTTGATGAAATTATTATGTAATATTTGCACATTTATTCGGTGTATTGCAACTTCGATATCCATTTGTTGTTCAAATGAACTTGCAAATCGAAACTGATACCAATTTAGGACGAGTTTTGTGGTACGAGTTTAGAACGTTTGTCCTGCCCGAGCCACCACAGCACCACATATCAGTTTTTGATCTAATCGGAATCACGTTTTCTTGGGTGAGTTTTTCCAGAACCTGCTAGAGATGCTCTAATTCTCTATTTTTAATCATCGAAGGAATCTAGTTACCGAAGGCCATGTGTAGGTTGAAAATTGATAGCTAGCTAGTTGAAACTTGAAACAAAGGACTTAAATGTTGAGAGCAGGTTTTGAGTCTAGAGTTAGGAATATAGCAGAGGTTGAGCCAATAAATGGTTTCGGATTGAATGTCACAGGCTGCTTTTGAATCTGAAGTTCGGAGAAAATTGCAGAGGTAGCAAGGTTGTGAGGCACAGGATGCTATCTGCAGCCCATTCAACAAACAAAGATCTTGCAACCCATCATCCAGACAGAAATAAATCTTCAGAACATCAGCATTAGTTAACGGCTCGCACAAGCAAGCAATGTACCAACAGCCTATCCCATCACACAAAATAAGTACCAGTAGCCTAGTGACTCGGAAGAGTTTACAGTACGCCAGTGTCAAGGCTCACGACCACTTGGCCTCCGATTAGAAAAACGATTAGACAAAAAGGAGACGCCACTTGATCAGACGTTAACGAACAGACAAGTTCTTAACAAGAAGCTGGAAAGGAACCCACTCAACTCAGCAGGAACTGACCTCGCCCGGGCCCTAATCATCAGAGGAATCGTCACTTGCTACAGACGACTGTCCCTTCATGCCTGAACTGCCTCCCTGAAAATGTCAAGACATAACAAACGTTACGAAAACACCATGGCGGCGCAAGCTATGCCAAGTTGAATTGCACTAACGATGGTGTACAAGCAAAACGATTCATACAGAATGCGGTTTCAAAACAGTTCTATTTAAGTAAACCTTAGAAGAGATGTTCAAGAAAAGACGGGAAAATTACCAAAATGCGTCATGCATCTCCTCGTTCTCAGGATCCAGTTTCACTGCTGCCATGAAAGCGTCGCTTGCTTCTTTGTGTCCTAAGGGTAAAAACATGAAGCAGATTATCTACATGGGGACATCGGATTGACACGTAAATTAGTAAGACTAGCAAATTCTAGCTTAATCTGACCTTGAGCGCCATGAAGGCAGCTCCCTTCCGATAGTAACCTTTTGGCCAATCAGGCCGCAACTTTATGCTTGCATTAGCATCCACCAAAGCATCATGTGCTTCACCACTCTTTAGATGACAAAGGCTCCTGTTTGAATAGAGCGCGGCATCTGAAGGATCCACTTTGATTGCCTGCATCGAACATTCAAACCAAGCACAATCTGTCATCCCAGAATCAAAGTAGACAAATGGGAAGTATAGATAACATCCATCCATCCCAGATAGTCGATGATTTACTACAAATATGATACCAACAGAGCTCTCCAGTCGTATTAGGGAGCTATGATAGTGTAACAGTTTACCTCACTGTAGAATTTTGTCGCAGCAGCATAGTCCTTGTCAGCTACTGCTTTTGCACCAAGTGATTTTAGCTCAGCCTTCGTATCTTTCTCACCTACCTTCTCCTGTACCATTTAAGAAAACATATATGTCACCAGTATAGATCTAATGCAGCTTTTCTCGTATGGGAGATGTGCAATTGTATACCTTGGCACATGATTTTGATGTACTAGCATCCTTTTTCTTGGACTTTTTTTCTGCGTTCAATTTCAGCTCAACCTTGTTGTCTTTATCACTTTTCTTATCCTGATTAACAAGGATTAAGCATGTCAATACATAGAAAAATATGTGAATGTTAACAAACATGTAGAACTCGATGCAACAACTTTACGATAGTCAAAATAGCAATACGTAAGCCCTAACTTCAGAACAACAATTTTGCCACTCCAATTCATGGGTATGTTTAGTTACAGACAATTGGAATGCCCTAATTCTGGTACTTGTATCTACAAGCAACAGTTTTGGCCAATCGTGCGCTGGGAAAGCACCCAAAAATCGGTAAAAAATACAGGTAAACATGTGCAACGACACATATTTGACTAAGTTGCAGTGGATGAATATCATGATGCCATCTCCATGGGATAACCTATGTATATCTAGAGAGCAAATGACATGTATCTTACTTCACACATATATCCAGGAGCAGAACAAACACAAGGTTCCATAATGTGGAACAACGATATAAATGAGCTTAGAATTTAGTTTATACCTTGTCCTTTGAGTGCTTTGATTTTACATGGGCAATTATTCCTTCAACACTCCAGTTCGACACGGACTGAATAGGTGAAGTGTAAGGCAGGAGAATCTCCACGAGCTCTCTTCTTCCAGAGTCTGCAGCGATTTCTATTGGTATTGTACCGCCCTGTTATAAGAAATGAACAAGATAAATATGAAGGGTGAACGCAATGGGTCAACAGAAGGCATAGGATCCATCCAGTTAGCATGTTAAATATAGCAACGGGATACACTAAATAAGCAATAATCAAGACATTCCCTCATGTTTCAAGAGTTAGCAACACAACATCATCCCCGCAAGTTCCAGTTTAAAAGTGCCAAGTATTATCAATCAAGAGAAGCAAGTAGCAAGGTTCAATAACTTACATGGTTGATTGGAATATTGGCATCTGCACCGACCTCCAACAAGTATTTGACACATTCAGATAAGTCTTTACTAGTTGCTATCACCAGTGGAGTATCAGGATGCGTACAATTCAAATCAGCACCAGCCTGTGAATACAGTTAATGCAAAAATGAATGTATATGGATATTTACAATTCACATAGCATTCAGGAATCCTACAAAATCCAGACTGGATTCCTAGCAGCAGTCGAATACAATAGAGGTGAATTGGCTACTGGACCTTGACAAGGTGCTTCATGCACTTCAGAGCAGCAGGCTCAGTAATTTTTCCAGGAACAACACAAGCAACTGAGGCACACAGAACTGCAGTGGTCATGGGTGTTCCTAAATCTGCACAAACCCTGTTTGGCTACAGGTATTTGGGAAATATGTCAGTTCACATGAAAAACATAATAATTGTACAGATATCAAACATCAAATTACTTACATCTGCATTGTTCTGCAATAAAATCTGCACGATGGCAGACTTCCCATGAGACACAGCTATATGTAGTGGCGTCCCTTCAGAAGAGGATGCATTAACACTTGCTCCTTTGGTTAGCAACAGTCGTACCAATCCATCATTTCCTAGGAACAACGAAAGGATTTGCATTAATTACAAAAGAATTATAATAATTTGTTTTAGACATCTAATTCTAGAAAAATAAACCAAAAATAGATCATCAATTAACACTATCATTCAAGTGATGTATTTTGAAATCAAGATAGCCACATAGCTCAATGTACATGATGCTTCAAGTAAAACAGGCAGAAACGCAATTAAAAAAGAGGTGAAGGAAAATTAATCCAAGAGGGACATCACATATGTGTAACGTACTTATGTGTAATATAGTATAATGCTATGAGTACAAATAGATAAATATGCAATCTAAACACAAACTAGGGATGACCATTACTTATTAGTAATCAGATCAGGCAGGAGACCTCAACATATGAAATCGCAATACTTGGCAACTATATTTGATATGCAACTACAAATAGTAACATAAAAAATGTGAATATATGTGCTGAAAGAGAACCTTCCTTTGTAGCATAGTGCAGAGGAGTAAAGCCTATGATGTCTTCTTTGTTCGGATCAGCGCCTTTTTCCAGCAAATACCTCACAGCAATTGCTTTACCACGCGACACCGCACAAGCCAAAGGTGTCATGCCTGCCAAGAGTGTAACAAACAAACAGTTAACTCAGATCACATACATCTTGCCAGACTATCACAACATAATTGGAGCCATAAAGTTCTACAAATGCATCCTAGAATACCAGACTGCAACTACAACTTCAACAAATGACAATCCAACATCAGCTCAGTATACTTATATTTCGAAGGGGGGCCTTTCAATCAGTTATTTACAAGAAATGCATATTGGATGGAATATGAAAAGCAGAACCACATTGCAGCAATATCTGTACAGGGTACTATTCTTAATGATAAGAAGCATCATTGAAGAACATACTAAAATTACAAAATATTCCTAAATCAAAATGCATGCACAAAATAGGGAGCCTATACTGGACATCTTTGAGGGCCAAACCCACATTAAGTAGGATAATAAAAGAGGGCACAAAAAGGTAATAAAGGGAGAAACTGTTTAAGCAAAATAAACATGGCAGAGAAAGAAAGCAGTTATGCACATAACAGGCAATGAGCCCACATATGAGCAGTGTTTGCATGCCCTTTCTAATTATAGCATGCCAACGCTACACAACATCATTTCATATAGCACTTACTACTTGAGAGAGGATGCACATACCTGAATCATTGTTAGCCTCAGCATTAATGTCAAACCCAAGATCCTCCACCAAGTACTTGCATGTGTCCATTCTCCCCATGCTTGCCGCCTCATGCAGTGGCCCGAACTCCTCCATCTCCCCAGAGTCGGTCGAATCACTGTCACTCCCAGCCATGTTCTCCATCATCCCTTGAAAAGCCAAATTCCAAACAAAAAACACGTTAAGGCACAAAATTTTGAAAAAGTCCAACTGGAATTTTCCACAATTTATGGCATTGACCCATGCGCTGTGAATATCAAAGCGGTCAACAGAACAGGGAAAATTGACGCCTTTTTCAAAATCTCAAGATGACACTACCGATTGACTGCACAATGGAAGGCATCTACCGAAATAATAACACGTCTGAAAGAGCAGTACCGTGAAGGCGCGTGTAGTGTAGAGCAATTAATGTACAGGAAAAGTGACGACTTTGCCACAGAGAAACCACTCATTCGAACTAGCAGTGTATTACACTAATACTAGCTAGATTCACAAAATGACGGCATATGGGGGGACGCGCGCAACAGGTACTAGTGCAGATGCAGGCGCCTACAAAGCTCTAACAAGAGGGCCGGCCAGCCAAACCCAGCAGCAAGAACCAAACCCTAGCTAGCGAGAGAAAAATAAAAATAAAAATAAAGCAACGCCATTTCAGAAAGGGGGGCGGGTGATTTCTCACTGCTGGCGCGCTCGGGGTCGACGTCCGACGACTCGAACACGCGCTTCATCGACTCCTTCTGCTGGGAACCTGCACGCAAAAACAAAAAAAGGAGCAACCCAAGAGCCGGCCGCGGTTAGAGACCTCCAGCCGGACGGATCGGAGCGCGAAACACAAAGGAGGAAAGGGAAAACGCCAGATCGGCGGCGGCACGTACTCATCCGGCACATCCCGAGCTGGGCGGCGATGCAGCCGACGCTGGCGGTGACGTTCTCGGCGCTCCCCGGGACGAACGCGCCGCCACGGCCCCGTCCGCCGCCGCCGCCAGCTGCGCGGCGCCCCTTCCCCTGGCCATGGTGCGTGGGATACCCTAGACCTAGAAGCGACTGGTTTTGGACTGTGGTGGTGGTGGTGGGCGGCTGCTTCTTCGGGAAGGCTCGCGGCAGGCTTTATGGTGGGATGGGATGGGAGGAGACGGGGCGGGAAACAGGGGGGAGAGAGATAGACACAGGAAGGCCTGGTGGTGGGGATCGGGTGACACGTGTCGGAGCCGACGGTTGGGATCGAGCGGGGAGCAGGTGGGGAGGGGTCGTGGCTACGCGGCACCACGATTCGGGGCTCGTGCGACGGAGGCGTGCCGTGGTTTTTAGAAATGTAAATGCTACAAGCACACCCCGGATTTGCCTGGTTCTGCTGAACCGCTGCAAAACACTAGAGGAGAATGATTTTCGCTCTGGGATTTTTTTTGCTACTGTATGATTTTTTTTCTGGAGAAAAAAAAAGAGAGGGGGATAGCTAAGTGCCATTACCGTGCCAATCGAGCAGATTGTCGTAGAGATAAGTACACCATTACCCATTTTTTTTGATTTTTTGCTTCCGATTATAGTAGATTGTCGAAGGGCATGCCCAATGATAGCCGTTCGTATCAGGGCGGACCAAGGGCACGACCGAATGCCCACCCGCAAATGGGAAAGCGTTCGCGGCCATGTCCGTTTCGCCCCAAATTTTGCCCAAGTTTGATCCGGGTTTGGACGAAATAGACAGTGTCGCGTTAGGCGTGTGTCCTCCTTGTCTTCCCTGTGCCCGGTCGACAACCACACAAACGAGCCAACCGTTCCTCCTCTCCCAGTCCTCAACCCCGGACCACCCCTCCTCCTCCCCGTGATGCCGCTAGCCGGGGAATTCTCACCACCGTCCCCTCTCGACCCGCCGCGACCGCAGCTAGCCTCCACGCCGGCGTCTCAGATCTATGTGCCGACCCGCGGTTGGACGCGGTTGGCGTTCCCGTAGAAGCTCTTGACCCGCGCCGCCGTCCCCTCTCAACACGCTGTGGCCGTAGCTAGACTCCCGCGTCACCACCGCCATGTAGCCCACGCCAATGCAGCGGGATGTTGGGACAACTACAAATAGGTTGTCGTTGCCTCGGCCTCGCAGGCGAACTGCTACACCCGCAAGTTGTTCGACTGTTTGCCCAGGTATGTGACCCTTCTTTTTTTTGTTTCATAGGCCGCTAGATTGTTTCATGCTTATTTTTTATTGTAGATTTTCATGTAAATGGATAGCTCAGACGAGTTCTTCTACTCCCATTTCATCGATACTTTGGATGAGTCATTCGATGATGATACCAATATTTGGGTGGCTGTGGTACCCTCATCCATAACCACAACGATAATCTACTTCCAAAGTATAAAGGGTCGGTTGTTGGTCGTGCGCCATCGTTAGACTGTGACAGAGAAGGCGGCCATGAACAACTTTAGAAGGATTACTTCCATCCCGTCAAGCCAACAAATCCCGCGGCTATTTTTCGTTTTCGGATGGCAAAACATGTGTTCATGCGTATTCTGGAAGGAGTGAGGCTATACGATGATTACTTTGAGGCGAACCTCGATGCCACGGCAAGTATGGATTCTCTTCTTACCAGAAGTGCGATGTAACTATCCGGATGCTTGCATATGGAGCTGCATGTGATCTTGTTGATGAGTATTTGCGCATGTAGCGAGTCCACTTTTCTTGATTCGATCTGTAGGTTTTGCAAAGCTATGGTTAAGGTGTTTGGTCCGAAGTATTTGAGAGAACCAAATGTTGATGATACTGCCCGTTTGTTGTCGATCAACGCGAGTAGAGGCTTTACTGAGATTCTTGGGTGCATAGATTCATGCACCAGGAGTGGAAGAACCGCCTTTTGCTCGACAGGGTCAGTTTAAGGTACATGTTGGAGAGTGCTCAATCATCCTCGAAGAAGTGGCATCTCGAGATATCTGAATTTGGTACTCTTTTTTGGTATGGCAGGTTCTCACAATGATATCAACGTGCTTCAGCGTTCTCCGGTATTTTATATGCTTGCCGAGGGCATTGCTCCAGTGGTCAACTTTCAGGTGAACGACAACCCATACAACAAGGGGTACTATCTAGCCGATGGCATCTACCCTTCATGGTCCACATTTGTGAAGACAATTCGCAATCCCGAATAGGAGAAAAAGAATAAGACAAAAAGAGGTTGCTAGGAAGGATGTGGAGCGAGAATTTGGTGTGCTCCAATCTCGTGGGGTTCGGCATCCCGCTAGAACATGGAGCAAGAAGACGACGTGGGAGGTGATAACCGTGTGTGCGATCATGCACACCATGATTGTTGACGATGAGCGTGACGACAACATATATAACCAGGATGGGAATTTCTTGGAGAATTATTGAGCCCACGCCTGAACTGTCTCCACGTGCATCCGTGATCAGTGGTCTCATCCATGATCAACTTAGAATGATTTGGTTGAGCATATGTGAACTCACCTAGGAATCAGTAGTCTCATCCTCTCCATTTTATTTGATTATGCGAACTATGTTGTTTATTTGATTTTATTTCTTTGTACAAACTATGATGTAAAATTATGAACTATGTTGTTTATCTATTTTTTGAAGTATTTATTTGATATTTATATGCAAATTTGAATTTTTTTGAGACAAATTTGAATGAAATTGGCAAAAGGGAAAAAATGCTCGCCCCGAACCAAGGGCAAAAATGGAGGAAGCCGTTGGGTGCACCCTCACCCCCAAACAGACACATTTCATGTCCAGTTGGTGTCAGGGGACGCTTGAGTTGCCCTTACCGTAATCGAGCAGCAACAATGGACGGGGAGTGGATATATAGACTACCGATCGACCAACAACGTACGAGACACAGTACATAAACTAGCTACCAGCATGAACCGAAAGCGGCACCTTACAGAGAAATGGTGGTGATTTGTGAACATATCGTAAGGTAGTCCAACCGATGCATAATGTTGGGCAAAGCATCCAAACACAGGCTGCGTGCGTCAACTCACAAAAGGAGCACTCTAGATTAACATACAAAAGCATGTGCTACTTTTTTTCCTGGTATATACAGAGAACGAGAACACAAAAGAGACTACTGGAACCAGCGGCACGGACATCCCCGAGAACTAATCAAGGTCGTAGAGGCTTGGTTCAGATTCTTCCTTCCTCATCGCCTCAACTGCCTCCCTGAAATTGTGAACCAATGAGATCAGAAACGTTCCAGGTGATTTCCACACAAACCATTGAGAAGGGAACAAAACCATTTCATAGTCCTCCTTTTTTTTTAAATATAGCAACCATTTGTGTCACTATATAGTATGTACAAAAAAGAGACCAAGTTAACGTTCAAATATATTCGTGAAATCATCTCAGTCACTAAGATTCATAAATGGTCCCCGCTAAGCGTGTTGGTCAAAGAAGTCGTTGAAGAATCATGCTAAACAAGAAATGCAATTGGCAATAGGTATAATACCGAAACGCTTCCTGCATCTCCTTATTTGCAGGCGCCAGTTTCATTCCAGCTGAGAATGCATCTGATGCCTCCTTGTACTCCTAAGAATAAAGACGTGTCAAAGATCTACAAAGTGAAGTGTGCAGCAGCAATAGACTAGTAAGTTGTTTTCTCAATCTTACCAGAAGAGACATGAGGGCAGCTCCTTTTCGATAGTAACCTTTGTGCCACTCAGGCTTCAGACCTATGCAAGCATTGGCATCAGTTAAAGCGTCATGTTCTTCACCACATTTAAGATGGCACAGGCTCCTGTTCGAATACAGCACTGCATCTGCAGGATCTAGCTTGATCGCCTGTACACCAAAACAGAGGTTAAGGACACAGAAGCACACCCTGTTATTGCAGAGTCGAACTCGAATCATGACGTGCTTCATTTTGTTCAAAATTTAAGTATGCTGATGCTTGATGCACAGCAGTACATGTAAAGCTACTAGCCTGTGACTGAAGGTGAAAGTTACTCTTGCAGCTTTATCGATAGATGAAACCCATTTGAAATGGGACAGTAGCAGCACAATGACCAGTTAAAACACTGAATGGAATACGTGAGCTTATTACTTACTCCCTCAGTATTAAAATATAAGACTCTCTAGCTAGTTAGTACACACATGTATCTAGCTAGACATGTTTTGAATCTTGCACTAAAACATGTCTAGCTAGATACATGTGTGTACTAACTAGCTAGAGAGTCTTATATTTTGATACGGAGGGAGTATTAAATATTTTCACAAAGTAATGATCTACTCCCTCCATGCATGAATATAAGACGTTTTAGCTATCCAACATGTTGTCTATATGCATACTAATATGAGTGCACATACATATTAAAATATGTCTACATATATCTAGATATATGTGAACGTGGACAAATGCTAAAACATCTTATATTAAAAAACGGAGAGAGTAACTACCTAGAAAAGTGATACAAATATTAGTCAAAAGACACAAATCAACAGTATCTTGCATTTGCTGGTGTGTTAACTGCAAATAGGAAAAGGCACCCACGAGTCACGACCCCTAAGCAAGCGGTACAACAAAGATTCTTAAATGTGGTTAGTAGTGGCAGGATTTGAAGTGTTACATTCTCCGCTAATGTCGATGTATTAGATAAAATCAACAGTGCTCTCAAATAGCTTTTCAGTTTTTTTTTACATAAAGGGGTGCGGATCCCGGCCTCTGCATCAAAATAATGCACACATCCTTCCGCAATTATTGAAACGTCAAAGTATCAAGTTTTACAATTCACAGATCACTTAAGGTGGCTACAAAGATCAGCCACTCAAACAAAGGGTACTAAACATCAATTCTTCTATTGTGAAGCCACCTAGCCCGACTGAAGATAGCCCGCACGACTGTCAACATACGGGTGCATCCAGCATCCATAAGGCCACGTTGGTTCACCGGCAGCAGGAAAGACCAAGAATGAATCCAGTAGCACGCCTTGTGTATAACCTGCAAATAATGAGTAGAGTTTGTTTTGTTAAACACAATATCATTTCTACAATTCCATATCGCCCACAAAATGGCCGCAACACCAATTCGAATGCGAGCTTTCGTCACTTTATCTATCCCGTTTAGCCAGCTACCGAATAAGTTCGCAATACTAGTAGGTGGGTAGACGTTAAAAGTGAAGTGAACTAAGCGCCAAATGTCTCTAGCAAACGCACATTTGATAAATAAGTGGTCCGCAGATTCATCCTCATCACAAAATACACATTTTTTGCATCCTATCCAGCACCTTTTAGCCAAATTATCCTTTGTCAACACTTCCTTTCTATGAAGGAACCATAAGAATATTTTAATTTTCAAAGGTATCTTCAACTTCCATAGGTATTTGCGCAGGTACCTAGTATGACCGTTTAGAAGATCTTCGTAATAAGATTTTACCGTAAAAACTCCATTATTAGTAAGGGACCATCTAAACTTATCGGGTTCATCGGTGAGGGTTATTCGCATTAACCTTTCTACCAAGTGAAACCAATCTGACCTCCTTTGTCCTAGTAAAGTCCGTCGAAAAGGAAGATTAATAGGAGCTACCCCAATAACATCAGCCACCGTGCTGTTCTTATTCGAGGCAATGGCATACAGCGATGAATACTCATTTTTAAGTGGCACCGGCCCTAACCAGGCGTCCTCCCAAAACTGAGCCTGTTCACCGTTGCCAACCAGGAATTTACCGCGCTGGAAAAAATCATCTTTAACCCTCATGATCCCTTTCCAAAAAGGTGAGTCAAATGGTTTAGCTTGCACTTGAGATAACGCTTTATCCCCCAAATATTTATTGACTAAAATTTCTTTCCAAACTCCCTCTCATTTAAAATTTTATAAAGCCACTTACTCAATAGGCATTTATTTTTAGTTTCTAAAACCGCAATTCCCAAGCCACCCTGATCTTTTGGCCTGCATACTATGTTCCACTTCGTAAGCCTATATTTCCTCTTAAGTTGAACACTTTGCCAAAAGAACCTTGACCGGTAGTAATCTAATCTTTTCCGAACCCCTTTAGGGATTTCAAAAAATGACAGCATAAACATTGGTAAGCTTGTTAAAACTGAATTGATTAAGACAAGACGGTCTCCGTAAGACAACATCTTGGCTACCCAAGCCGCCAATTTCCTCTCAAACCGATCTTCAACAAGTTTCCACTCTTGTTCCGTAGTCTACGATGATGAATCGGAATTCCCAAATATCTAAATGGGAGTGATCCTAGTTCGCAACCAAAAATACGTCGATACTCCTCTTGGTTATCTTTGGCTTTACCAAAACAATACAATTCACTCTTATGAAAGTTGATTTTTAAACCTGAGAGTTGCTCGAAAAAGGCCAGAATCAGTTTCATGTTCACGGCCTTCGCAATGTCGTGCTCCAGAAACAGGATCGTATCATCTGCATATTGTAGGATTGAGACCCCACCTTCCACAAGGTGAGGAACCAGCCCCCCTACTTGTCCATCCTCCTTTGCCGGGAAATTAGGATGGCCAACATATCGACCACTAGATTAAATAGTAAAGGTGAAAGCGGATCCCCTTGTCGCAAACCTTTGAGAGTTTGGAAGTAATGACCGATATCGTCATTAACACGTATTCCTACACTCCCTCCTTGGACAAACTGCGCCACCCAATCACACCATTGCGGCGCAAACCCTTTCATCCTTAACGTTTTTTGTAAAAAAGACCAATTCACCTTATCGTACGCCTTCTCGAAATCAATCTTAAAGAGGACCCCATCCATTTTTTTCCTATGGATTTCATGTAACGTTTCATGCAAGACAACGACCCCCTCAAGTATATTACGTCCGGGGATAAACGCTGTTTGAGTTGGACGAATTACCCTACTCGCAATAGAGGTTACTCTATTCGTACCAACTTTTGTGAAAATTTTGAAGCTCACATTCAGTAAACAAATGGGCCGATATTGCTCAATTCGGCTGGCATCCTCCCTTTTAGGTAGTAAGGTTATTATACCAAAATTAAGTTTGAAAAGCGGCAAATTTCCCGTACGCAATTGGGTAAACATAGCCATCAAATCGACTTTGATAATGTGCCAAGATTTGAGATAAAACTCCGCAGGAAAACCATCCGGTCCTGGGGCTTTGTTATGTTCCATTTGTTTAATCGCCTCAAACACTTCCTTCTCTGAAAACGGTTGGGTCAAGATTAAATTTTCCTCATGAGAAATTTGTGGCATATCCTGTGTTACCGTTTCATCAAGATCAAAATTGTTTTGGGCCGGCGCCCCGAACAATTTTTTGTAGTATTCAGAGATGTACGTTTTTTAATTTTCATGCCCGACTATTGTACCTTCATCTTGTTCTAACTGCAGTATTTTCTTTTTCCTATGTTTCCCATTCGCTATGATGTGAAAGTATCTCGTATTACTCCCACTTTCCTGAATATATTTTACCTTCGCTCTTTGTGCCCACTTCGACTCCTCGTCACGTCTTAATTTTGCTAGACTATCATCAGCCTCTCTCTTAGCAACCCGCTCGGCTGCTGTCAACGGAGTGGTCTCTGCTTTAATGTCCAGCTCGTTGATCAATAGAACTAGTTTATCTCGCAACATTTTATATTCACCGCTCAAGTTTTTTGCCCATCCCCTAAGAAATTGACGCAAGTTTCTTATTTTGTTTTGCCATCGTTCGACAGGGGTGTGCCCGGTTTGGATCGCATTCCATTCCCGGGCAACCATATCTAAAAAACCATCTTGCCGAAACCAAGATAGTTCAAACGAGAATCTACTGCAGTTACCCACAAAAGCCTGATCACCTGTATCGAGCAACAGAGGTGTATGATCCGACCCTGCCCGATTTAGAGCCTGAACCGTGACTAGAGGAAATTTGCTCTCCCAATCCACCGTGGCCAAGAAACGATCCAATTTCTCATAAGTTGGCGTATCTCGTCTATTCACCCAGGTGTATTGACGACCCGACATCTCTAAGTCTTTCAAACTTAAACTTTCAATTATCGCATTAAAAATAGTGGGCCACCTAGCATTGAAATTCGCATTATTTTTCTCGTTTTGTCTCCTGATTATATTAAAATCCCCCCGACCAACATTGGCAACGTCTCTCCTTCACAAATTCTCACCATTTCTGCTAAGAATTCTGGTTTCTTGTCGTCTTGGGCCGCACCATAAACTACTACCAACGCCCATCGAAAACTATCTTTTTTGTTGTCAGGTGTAACTTAACGCAAAAGTCACCTGCAACCACATTTTGTACAGCCACCGTAGCATTATTAAAACCCAACAACATGCCTCCCGATCTCTCATGTGGAGGTATGCAGTACCATGTGAAGTCCAAACCCGCTGCCAGAAAATTAAGAAATGGCGTAGCAAAAGAAGATCGACCCGTCTCAATAAGGCCCAGAAAATCAAGTTTATGCTCCCTAACAAATTCATGAACTGCCAGATGCTTCGCACTATCCCCAAACCCATCAGAATTCCAAATTAAACCTTTCATTTTATTGTTTTCGAAATCTGTTTAGAATAACACCCTTTTTAGCCGCACACTTAGAGCGTTTGTGTTTCTGGGACCTAAATTTAATAGAAGCCAGGGTCTCATTCAGATCCGCATGATCACCCGAGACCTCAGCTTCATCATCCTCAAGATCCTCGCAAATATTTATAGCTCTTTTTAAAACCAAACTAGACTCCGACTCCTCAGAAACCGGTGGTAAAGTATTTTTAAGGAAAATGACCTCCCTCTCTTTTTCTAACTCCAAAATACCCAGAATTGACGAACCCACTTGCTCCTTATTTTTTCCTAGAGATATTCCCAACCTATCGGCCCTACGCTTAATTTCAGAACTAGATAAAGAGCATAATGAAAACTTGGAATATAAATTGGTACCTGTCGGGACGCCGTACATCTTGCGTGACGTGAGATCCATCGCACGCTCAAGTTGAGGAAGCTCGACGTTGTGCTGTTCCCTCAATCTCTGGCTAGATCTCACGTCCATCTCAATCATCCCCCCGAACGCCATCATATCCCTCTCCGATGATCTTGCGGCAGTAGCAGTCACGGCCTCGCATGAAATAGGCTGCGGAGACGCCACATTCCCCAGACGATCCATGTACAGACCGCCGTCAACCTCCAGCGGTGAAATGGGTGAAGTTGCATGGAAGGTATCAGCCGCATGACCCTCCATCATCCCCTTGCCATGATCGGATGCAGCCTGGCTACCATCATCACATGTACTAGGGACAGAAACTACAGCAATCTGTGGTGAACTGGGTGACGTTGCAAGTGAGGGAGCAGCCGCATGACCCTCCGTGTTCCTTTGCCAAGATCAGATGCAGCATGGACAGCACCATCATCGCATGCACTAGGGACAGATACAACAGCCACAAGATCGGTAGTGACTGCAGTACCGTCCAACACCGCCAGATCGCCACCTCGCATACCAGCAGCCGGAGAACCACAAGCCTCCCCAACACCAAAGCTTTCTTGATCAGCATCAACAGGGTCAAGTCCGCAATCATGACCCGCATAGAACTCAGACCTGCAAGTTTCAGTAACAACACCGCTGTCTCCCCCCTTGCTGCTACCTTGCAGCGTTGAGTCAGTGTCAGAAAACTGGAACTTGTCAACTTCAGCGTCGCCGACAGCCAATGCCGACTCCACCAACAACTCTCGGGCCTCTTTCTGAATCGACGCCAAGTACGACTCATGCACAAGATGAAACTGCTTCTTAAGTTGAGGTGAGAAGATGACCCCTGATTTCAACTCATGTATGTCTACAGCCAGCACCTCTTTTTGCTTTGTATGACCATCTGCCGCTTTGTCATCATCCGTAATCATATCTTATGTTCCGGTGTTGTCTTTCTTCCCTTCCTTGTTCAGACCATCAAGATCTTCCTCTCCTTCCTCCGGCGACTCATCATCCGGAGGTGGAGATTTTGGAGGATCATCCTCCATGTCAGAAACGTCAACCGGGTGCTCAACCTTAAACCGCAAACCGTAGAACCCATCTTTAATAAAGATTTTCCACCCAGATGGAATCAACGTGTAGTCCACACAGCCCACAAGTATACGCAATACACCGTGTTTGCGGGTAAACTTCATATCAACCTTCATTGTTTTCCCAAAAAAGTGAACCCAAGCTCCAATTTGATAAGTAGTCTCCAATATGCTTTGGGGGTATCCCAAAAATTCGAATCCACTTAGTCGGTAGCATCTCCATGGGTTCCATTTGAGACACCCACAGAACTACAGTAATCTCACACGTGCTATTGGGAACCTTGCACGCACCGAAAACAGATAATCGTTCTAAATCACTCTTTGAAGGGAACGAAACCTTGAATATATTTTGGTCCACTTGATCAACCTCCCAATGAAAATTTTCTGTAGGAACCAGTCGCTGGAGCTGACCCACGATGCGCTGAATGGTGAGCTCCCCCTTAACTGTCAACCTCGCAAGGCGGACATTATCAATCTTTGGCTTATATGTCACCGTTAGTGGCTGCTCGAAAAAGATCAACCCCTCATTGATCAAACCATGCATGATCACCTGTGGCTTCGGAGCTGTTAGGAGAGGACACACCTCCGGTGCATGTTCCTTGCTCTCGCAAATATCACAAACCTCCACCTCGAAGTCCTTTCCAATGTGACCCGGCCCATCACAGCGATAACAGCGAGGCCCTACACCCTTCTTTAACTTCTTTTGGAGGGTAACATCCGCCCCACCATGGATAGGAGCTCCACCCCTGTTGTTTTCACCTCCAGCCGCATATGATCGCCCTGCCGGCAGCGTGGGGTTCGCATTCCCCACGGGCGTGGCACCCCTCGCAATCAGCTCCGCAACCGAAGATGTTTGCTGCGTCACGGCAGGAGCTTGGTGCACCGAGGGATTGATCGCAGGTCCAACCCCCGCTGCCTAAGAGCTGCAGTCACCTGACTGACGATTTTAGCAAGCATATCGTCGGTGAAACCAGTCGCCATCTCCCTGCATAGGTTCTGCCCCGAGTGCCCTCCTGAAGGACGGGAGCCTCTTCCTCCATCGTACCTGCCCGGTCGATATTGAGGTGGCCTGCTATAATTGTTTTGGCGAAAGTTTCCGCCATTACCAAACCCTGATCCGGCGCTGAAGTTGCCGAAACCCTCATTGCCGAACTGCCGGTGATCGGCTTGGCCCGCAGTGCCGTTCGTACCCCCAACCTCGAAGTTTCGATTAACACCAAAACCAGCAGACCCACTAGATCCTCCATTGTGGTAGCTGTCTCGGTCTGCCGCTCCTCCCCGGGACGCACCGCCGTGTCCGCCGTTGTTCCGGCCTGGTGGATACCCTCCACCGAAGCCGCGGCCAGGCGGGATACCACGGCCATCCCCAGCACCTCCTCTTCCCCCTCCGTTGCCCACCATAGCCGGCGGTTATCGCAAGAACGAGAAGTTTTTGGGAAAACCTAGCGTAGCCGAGTTACGTCTTGATTGATTCAGATTAATCCGTCCCTTTCTCGTCTGATTCCCGATATGCTGACCCGCATGGCATGCTGGGCTCTCAAACCTGGCCCGCGTCGGAGTAATCACTCGGCCCGCATGGCCGTTGATTTGTTTTTTGAATTTTGAAAAACCCGATCCGCCACCGCCGCCTTTCTTCTCCGTCACCGGTGACGCAGACCCGGCGCGGCGACATTTTCTAGGCCGGACCAGCTCCCAGCACCCATCTCCATCGTCACGCATGACTGTCGGAGGCATCACAGGAAGCTTTAACCTCGATGTACGGCCAAAGGGCAAACGCATATGCCGAGCCGTCTTCTGCAACTCGACTACCTCCGAATGATCCGAAGAAGAAAGAAACAAAGTCCCCGCCGCGTACCTCTGCGCCGCTCGCGGAGGATTCGCTTGTCCTCGCGGGATCGTCGTTCCGCCATCACGGTTTGAGTCGCCGGCGACGGGGTCCTGCGGAGAAATCGAAAATGAGAGCCAGGCGTCTCACCTTCGCCATCCCCGGTCGCATCCTCTCCGCCGTTGTCCGATCCCTGGTCGTCGCCGTTGAAATCCCCGGCGAGAACCCAGAATCGCCCTTGAGTCGCCTCTACCTGCCCTCCGCTAATCGCGGCCATCTTTGACATTGTTTCCTGCACATATATTTTGGACATGGGTAGCGTAGGCAGATTGAGGCCTCCCTTGATGTGCTCGGCCAAAAAATAGTTTTTCAGTAAGAGCACTTTCAGAAATGACTGAACAACGGTAGTACCTCAGCATAGAATTTTGATGCAGCAGCATAGTCCTTCCCCTCAACTGCTTTTGCACCATTTAATTTCAGTCGAGCCTTCCTACCATCGTCACTTGTCTTAACCTAAATCATTAAGCAAAAGTTCTGTCAAGAAATACAGATGCTGCAAAGCTGTCGAAAGGCAGAATAACCTGTCTTGTTGCCAAACAAATATAAATAACTGATGACGCATTAGCCTGCACAACTAAGACGACATTCTAACAGGAGATGCCGAGACATGAAATACGAACCAATGTGCAGAGTATATACCCGCCTTTTAATGAAATGATTCCAAATCTTCCCGTATTTTACACTATTACCTCTGATGGATTTAGCAAATTGCCTATCTAGCTTTCCAACCTAGTATAATTTTAACTCCACAATGCTCTATCTATCTAGCTTCCCACCTATTATTCTTTGAAGCAGATAGCAGCAGCTCGCTGAAGAGACCAGTAGAGTTTGATTATGGCGAAAAACTGAAACAGAACAAATTTCCCCACTTGTTGTTCCAATATCACAAAATTGCATACAACAATTTCTTGCAGTTCCAATGATGTATTAGCAAATATCCACAGTACTCTCTAACAGTTTTCCAGTAAGAGCGCTTTCAGAAATGATTGAAGAAAGATAATACCTGAAATGCTTTTGCACCGTTTGATTTCAGTCGAGCCTTCCAATCATCGCCACTTGTCTTAACCTAAATCATTAAGGAAAAGTTCTTTTTTTTCGCGAGTACAAGGGCTGAAAAGAAGTTCAGCAATTACAGAAAGGTCCCCAGAAAGATCAAAATTACAGTCCAACCCTTACTGCAACTCGACTCCGTCTTCGTCCTTGGCGCCGTCGGTGGCGCGCCGCCGCTCCTGCTCTCCTTGCCTTGGAACGAGAGCATCCCCGAGCGGACGGGAAGTCGCCGATCGTCGGCCACAGAGGACCTACACCAGCGGACGTCGTCGTCGTCGAACTGAACTCCATCAGCCACCTACACAGACATCGTCGACGCCAGATCCGCCGTCCCGTGGCATCCGGCGAAGGGGAAACCGCGCACGGCAACTCCGCAGAGCTGCGAACGCGGGTGCGGCGGAAGAACAACGCCAGATCTCCGTGGAGCACCGCCGCCGTAGAGGAAGACCTCCACCTGCAAAAGCACCACCGGCCCCGCCTCCTCCTCCATGGCGACGCCGGCAGCAACCCAACTCACACCTACATACATATGCACAGATCCGTCGATTCCCCGTCCTCCCGCTGCCGGAGCGGCCGCCGGAGGGCGGGGAATCGAGCGGATCGACGGCGATGCGGTGGCGCGAGACGGAGGATCCAAAAATCGCCTTTCGTTACTGTGGATGGGGAAAGGAGACGCTCCATTAAGGAAAAAGTTCTGTTAATACAATAGATGGATCTAGCAAACTCCCTATCTAGCTTTCCACCTATTATTCTCTGAAACAGATAACAGCAGCTCATTAAAGAGACGAACAGAGTTTGAATATTGCGAAAAACTGAACATAGAATAAATTTCCCCACTCGTTGCACCAATATCACAACATCGCAGCTAACAGTTTCTTGTTTGTAATTATCCTTATTAATTTCCAAGAATTCAATATGCATGTATGTTTGAGAGAGCCTACATACCAAGCTATCTACTGGTTTCCCAAGTAAACTATTGCAGAGAGGATACAAAAAAACAGGGTTTGTGAGTGCAAGAAACATGACACGAGAAGATTTTTGCAAAAAAGAGACATCTCACATTTACAAGATTTATGCAATTTCCTCTGGGCGAATAGCCCAGGTGCGACGTCTTTACATGCTATTCACTGGAGAACGACGTCGTTCGATGAAATAGCTCAGAGGCGACAGTTGGAACGGCCCAAATAGCGACGGCCCGATACGGCTCTTTTAGCCCTTAAACGGAAGCAAACTGTCAGCTTCAATTTGGATTATGTGAGCTGGGCTGTTAGAACGCGGGACCCACCAGGCAACCATTGGAACGCGGGACCCACTGTGGGCCAACTGAGACAGGGACCCACCACTTATCCACGTCAACCTTATCCATTTATAAAGAGGCAGAGTGAGCCCCGCTCCCGTGGTCCTGCCCTGCCCCCGACATTACCGTTGCCTCTCTTCCTCTGTTCTTCCGCGCACCTTCTTCTTCCTCTTCTCCGGCAACGGTCCACGGCGGCGGCGGCGAAGGATGTCGAGCTCCGCTTCTGGCTCCCAGAAGTCATGGCCGCGTTATGGAGAAGTCCCGATGACTACATGCCCGGACTGCCCTCGCCTAGATCCACTTAAGCGCTTGATATGTGTGCGCTCGACGAGGGGCAATGTCGGTCGGGAATTTGTCAAATGCGAGAGCGCCCCGCATCGTGGGAAGGATGGAAAGGTAGGGTTTGTATTGATTTGTCTCGATTTGGCCTGAATTTGATTTTGCACTATGGATTTGGAAATTAGTGTTTTCGTTCCCCTTTTCAGGATTTGGCGGAATGCGGCTATTTTGTGTGGATGGACAAGTATATTCGGGATCGAGGGCTTCAAGTTGAATTGCTGCCCCCAATTCAGGGGCCCCCAATCCAGGAGGCTGCCATCTCATCTGCTGTGGAGGAGGAGATCTCATACAGAGCCGATCGTCCTCCATTGGGCCCTCCTCCATTGGAGGAGGATGTTTTGGTGAATAGGGAGTTGCAGAAATTGAACAAGCAGTTGAAGAAGCAGTTGAGCCAGCTTGTGGAATTGAAGAAGCAGTCAAACATGATGGCCGGAGCATTTTATGTGTGTATCATTGCCATTTATTTGGTGTATCTTTGTCGTTCGAATTAGAAATTTCGATTTAGGAGTTGGGGATTTCGATTTAGGAGCTGTTTGTCTTATGAACAATGTTATGATTCGACTAAATTAGCTCTGAAATCAGTTAACACCTCGAACAGGTTCAGTTAGCCGTTTCCGAGCTTTCTAAAAAAAAGTTAGCCGTTTTCGAAATAGAAAAACCGACAAGTTCATGGGCCCGTTGTTGGGCCAAGCCGTCAGTGCTCGCTTAAAATAGGTGCAGGGAAAAAAAGAATTTCATGTTGTTGGGCCCGTTGCTGGACCTGTTGTTGGGCCAAGCCGTTGTTGGACAGAAACAATGGTTTAAATGAAATATTGTTTGTTGGCCAATAAATGACGTGTCAAGTTAAAAGAAATGTCTAATTGGATGTGTACATAGAAGTGGTTTTTTTATAGTTCTATGAAATGACTCCATATTGGTCACGGACACTATATTTGTGCACTAGATGTTAACCCTAAGTTTGAGTTCATTTGGAGAAGGTTAAAAAATTCCTCGGATTAGAAATGAGGTTGTTTGGGCTACGTTTCGGGCTCTTTTTTAGAACAAGGAAGATTTTGACCACCATGAGATTGTACTCCTTGACCACCGTGAGTGTTATAAATTTAATTTATATTTTTTTATTTTCCACGATTGAAAATTGCAGTCCTTAACTAGTTATTTTTTATTTGTACATCAGCGACCAATGAAAAATAAGTAGAAAAATGTAGTTTTAAATAAATGTGGGTTGAAGACTAGCACACTTATAACGACATAAGATTAATAAAATGCACACTTATAACGTGTGCCCTCTTACACGACTAGCACACTTATAACGTGTGCCCTCTTACAACTTACGAGAAATAAACTAGGATGGAAATAAATAAACATGGAAATAAGCCCGAAATAAACTAGGGCACTAAGAGTTCTCCTTGGGGCACTTCTCCTTGACCTTCTCCTGGGCTCCTCCTTGGCTCCTCCTTGGTGGCTCACTCGTCGTCCTCGTAGGGGAGGCCGTGGATGGTGCCCCGGTAGTGGAAGATGTCGGTGAAGTCCGTGAAGACGTTGAACGGCGTGAATGCGATGTACTCGCACCCATACCAAAACGCCTTCCGACGGAGGAGGAGTGCGTCGAAGAGGTTGGTGAAGGTGACGTAGTAGCCGATGACGAGGCCGCCATCATAGAACTCCTCGAGCCGGTACATGGGCGGCCCGCCACGAGGGAGGTGGCGGAAGCCGGACGAGAGGAAGAACTCCGCTAGATCCCTTGCGCCCCTCCACCTCGAGAAGGCCCACACGCGCAGCTGGCGATGCTCTACGAGATTGGGCGTGGTAGAGCGGTGCTCCCGCGTGAGGTTGGGGAGGCGGTAGGTCGGGGCGCTGTACTCCATGGTTGCTGGGGCTGCTAGGGGCGGGCGGGGCGGCTGCTTGTTTGCTTGTTTGAGAGAAGAGGGTTGGAGGAAGATGGGATGCGGTGTGCGACTTGGAGAAGAACTGGGTGCTATTTTATAGCGGATCTTGTTTAATGCGATGGTGGGGAGGTGAAGTGTAAAACTCGGTTTAATGTGATGGTTGGGAAGAGGCACGCGCACACTGCAAGCGCGCAGCCGGTCGATTCATTTCTGGTCTGCGTGCACACTGCAAGCGCGCCGCCGTCCCGCCGCAAAAGTCAATCCGTCAAAAAAAGAGCAACAATAGCCCTGATACTACGTGGCGTACAGCGCAGCGGGGTGCAGCGCGAAATTGCTCAGATGAGACGTCTGCATGCACTGCCGTCGAATCGCTCAGCGGGGCCCACTCGATGGCATGCATGCGTCTACGAGGGTCCGCTCAATCCAACGGTCCGACGAGTGCACCGCTTCTCAGCCAATCAGGTAGCAGAACCAGCCATCCCACGGATCGTGTGTTAGCTCAGGGCCAGATCGCACGGCCACAGTGCAGCAAGGTAGCGATCACACGGATGAACGGTCGACGTTGCATCCGAATTTGAAATAATCATAAAATATTCAAAAAACATCAAAAAAATGAAAATCCAGTGCACATGTCTTATTTTGTCATGTACTAACACTCCAACTGATAACAAGGTCTAGATACATATTAAACAAGAAATGTTTCAATATGGTGTGAAATAGGCCGAATTTGAAATAATCATAAAATATTAAAAAACATCAAAAAAATGAAAATCCAGTGCACATGTCTTATTTTGTCATGTACTAACAGATCCAACTGATAGACAAGGTCTAGATACATATTAAACAAGAAATGCTTCAATATGGTGTGAAATCTCACATCTCAAACTATGAACTCTTATGTGTGAAGAGAGGTGGTTTGGGATTTGCAACATGAAATTTACAAAAAACTCACCAAAGCTTCATTTTGGATTGACTAAGAAGGATCCAAGCTTGGTTTTTCATTTTCATGTTTAAAACTTGTTTAAATGCTGATTTGGCTTGAGTTTGGCCGAATTTGAAATATTCATGAAATATTCAAAAAACATCAAAAAAATGAAAATCCAGTGCACATGTTCTTATTTTGTCATGTACTAACAACTCCAACTGATAGACAAGGTCTAGATATAATTAAACAAGAAATGCTTCAATATGGTGTGAAATCTCACATCTCAAACTATGAACTCTTATGTGTGAAGAGAAGTGGTTCTATGTTTTGATAAATGACTCCATATTGGTCTAGGGCACTATATTAGTGCAATAGATGTTAACCCTAGAGTTTGAGATCATTTGGAGATGGTCGAAAAAATGACCAGATTAGAAATGGGGCTGTTTGGGCTACCTTTGGGGCTCTTTTGTAGCTCATTTTGGAGAACCGCTTACTTGTTGGAGATGTTTACCCTAGCAAAAGGGAAGGATTGTTCACAAAACGAGCATAACAACTGAGAAATCAGGGTTGGTTCAAATTGTGAGAAATATTTCACACAATTTTGAATTTGGTTCAAATTCAAAACCAAATTCAAAATCAAATTCAAATTATTACACAAATTTCACGGCTCAAGTTTCATCTCAAATTTCACGCTCTCGATTTTCTCTTGTTCGTACCACCAGATTGTGTCGGCACACCAGACAAAACCCTCATGCTCTTGGTTTTCTTCGAGTCAGTCATACGAGGCCGAGGCCACACAAGTCGTTCTTCGTCTTCAGATGACACCTCTTCAGATGACAGATTCAGTTCTGGAACAGCTTCAGCGTCAGCTTCATTTTGCACCGCGGCATCAAGAACTGCATCAGATGGCACCACATCATCCAAAACTGAATCAGTTTGCACCACATCATCCAAAACTGAATTAGATGGCACCACATCATTCAGAACTGATTCAGATGGCACACTTATCTGTCTTCGGCCATTTTGTCTTGCCCTTTTGTTGCCCAGAGATTGTCAACAACAATGGGCTCACTTCCAGCCTTTGCTCTGAAAAAATAAAACAGAGTATGAAAACAGAGTAGAATTGCAGTTGAATTTAAATAAATGATCAAATACTTCAACTTACTTTGGTTGTTGTGGACGAGGGTACCGACATTTGGATGATCCAGCTCGGTGACCAAGTACCTGACACTCCTTGCATCTATTTTTGGTACCTTTCTGAGGCCGTTTTGGTTTGTCATCTTTTTTCGCCCTCTTACTACAGCCTCCTTTCTCAAACCAGGCCTTGAATCTGCTCATTTTAGGCCTGCCAGCCTTTCTTTTGGCAAGGGGGGACACATATCAAAATCAAAAGGCACTTCAGGCCACTGCGACTGATCTGTAAGTGCTGGTATTGGAGCTGCATACGCAGCCTTGAATCTTGCTACTGAATAATACTCATGCAGATAAGGGTGCATGTTTACCCTCGGTTTTCCAGCCAAGAAGAGTATGGCATGCTCACATGGTTTTCCAGTATGTTGCCACTCGAGGCAAGTGCATTCATGCAGTTCAGTGTCAACCACATGCCTTCTTCCAGTCTTGGTATCTCTCACTTCAGCTCCCCACAATGAAGAATTCTCAACTGCCAAATGTGTAAGATTTCTGCTCCTGTTAACCACCTGCTGTACCACTGCTGGAAGCTTATCCCCTTGCAAAGCATCACCTATTCTTCTTCTCAATTCCCACATCCGCATGATTATGATCCTGATTTGGTCAACCATGTCATGCACAGGCAAGTCTTTTAACTCTTTCACCTTGTTGTTAAAACTTTCTGCTAGATTGTTGTTGATATGATCACACTTGATGTCTGTATTAAATCCTGACCTATACCACAAAAGAGAATGGTATGCTTCCAGCCAGTGCTGAAACTCAGGATCTGCTGCAATAACCTTCGCAAGGTGATAAGCATGTGTCTGTTTCGAGTAAGATCTTGCTGCTGGCCACAGTCGCCCAAAATCTTCTCCTCTATGTTTCTTGATCACATTCATCCACATATGCCCGAAGCACTCCCTCTGCTCAGCATGTGGAAATACGGCCTTGACAGCATTTTCTAGCCCTTTACAAGCATCAGTGTGTATAGCCAAAGGTGTCACTGTCCCAATGGATCTTTTCAACTGCATCATGAACCATGTCCATGAAATCTCTGTCTCTGATTGAAACAGGCCAATAGCAACAGGAAACATCCAGTTGTGTCCATCTAGAGCATTGCATGCTGCCAATTGACCATTCCACTTTCCAGTCAAAAAAGATGAGTCTATGCTCAAATATGGCCGACACCCTGCTTTGAAGCCATCGGTGCAAGGCTTCAAAGCCATAAAAAATTTGGAGAAAAATACCTTGCCATCAGGTGCAACCTCGGTATCTATCTCCACAATACTGCCAGGTGACCTCTTCTCCACCTCTGCCTTGAAACTATACAGCATCCTGAAGGTATTTGCCCAATCACCATATAGTTCTTTCATTGCCTTCTGTTTTGCCTTCCACACTGTGGTATATTTCAGCTTAATAGGGTACTGGGCTTCCATGTCTAATTTCAGTCTCTTTGCAGTAGTGTTTGGTGTTTTGGCTAAAATAGGAGTGATCTTTTGTGCAACCCAGGCCTGTGATGTCATGGTTGAGGGATTCTGTGAACTAGTAATACAAGTATGTTCATTGGGGATTTGATTAATTCTGATTGTACTGCCATCAGGTTGGCGTCTAGCAGAAATGTACCACTTGCAAGGTTGGGCACTGCCATCAAAGCCTTTGCACTTCGCATAAAATTTCTTTGTATCTGTCCACAGAGTCTTGCTGTCAAACTGCTTCTTCACTGCATAAGTCCTGTAACACATCCTAAACTCAGCCATGGTTGGAAAATACTTTCCTACTGCAATTACAGGGTTATCTTTGTCATATACATTTATCATCTCATCATCATTTTCATCATCTACATCATCAGCAGCTTCCTTCATCAACTCTGCATCCACAACTCCAGAACCAGCAGCCGCATTAGCCGCATCCCTCTTCTTCTTCTCCTTGTCTTTATCATCGACTGGAATTCCAAAAAGGTCTGCCATCTCAGTGTCATCCAAGGGTGCAATGACCAAATCAGTAAGCTCTTTCAGTTCTACTGAATTCCAGTCAACAACAGCCGGGCCCGTACCAGCCACCCCATTAGCAGCACCATCACGGGCTGGGTCTTGTGCATCATCTGCTAACACTGTCAATTCGGTTACAATGGGCATTATCTGTCTAGCTGCAGCCCACTCATCATCTGCAATCTGCATAGCCAACTTTGATGCCACATATCCTACTCTTGAATCTGATTTCAGATCAACCAGCTCGGCAAGAAGTGTAGCACGTTTCTTTTCAAAGCCCTCTTGTTTATCGATTTCATCAACAACGGCTTCGCCATCCTCCATTCTCACATACTCTCCCTTCCAATCTTCGTACCGTAGCAATGCCACTTCTTGCTCTGGACCCCAAGGAATACTCTCCCCTATTTTCTCCACAATATCTCTCACCGCTTTCTCTTCTTGGTTCACTAGTTCTTGTGGATCGATGTCGTAAAATGAAAGCTCCAAACTAACTAATGTGTCGTGATCTATGGTCCTCACGCTACCATCAGCTAGCTTCGCCTGAGATAGCATAAATTTGACACCCAATTCGAAACTTTTTCGGGCATCTCCCCTGTTTTGACAACGACGCGGGAATGTGACGACAGTAGAATTTGATGACTTGGAAGTGAACGAGCTCAAATCGAAAGCGGAATGTGCACGAGAGTGATGAATTACCTCGAATTTGACTGTGCCGGCTCCGCGGAGCTCGCCATCTACCTCCTTCTTCCGGGCTGCTTCCCCCCCTCCAATACGCCTGGCCGCGAGCAAAAACGGCAGGGAATGTGTCAGATTTGGGGCAGAATTACGAAGGGAAGGCCACGCGGGTTCGATTTGACTCACCCCAGATGCCGGCGACAACGAATTCGACGCCCAGGAGTGGATAGCTCCGCCGCCGGAGAGGGAGCAGGGCGCCCACTGTCGGGGTTCAGATGGCGCGGTAGGGCAAGGTCGGTCTGTGCGGTCGCTCGAACCGGTTGAGTTGACCGGGTACAAGTTAGTGGGTCCCACGTCCGCTAAACCCTCCTTAACTAGCACAAGTAAGTGACACGGCCGTTTCATCACAATGGGTGGGTCGTGGCTATTTTGCTGCTCTCAAGCGTCGTACCCTAGCTATTATCTCCAACTATGTCGCATCGCAGCCAATTCCCTGAAAAAACGTAGTAACTGAGCTATACGCCCAATTTCCTCTATATCATAATGTGGTAAATGACAACCAAGGTCATCAGAAGGAAACAAAGTTCTTTGGTTTGTGTTGAGGAATGTATAAATCTAAATTTTCACAATAAACTAATAAAATCATTAAACACTATGCCAAAACGTGAAATTATTCACATCAAATGCAAATTAATGATGCAATGGAATTATAGATTATTCTTTTCGGAAGAACTGGACTGTACTGTACTGTTTAAAAAACAGCAACAGGTCTGAATACAACAAGACGAAATGAGCAGCAAACAAGGACTGTGGTCTCCATGCACTCCGAGTCTCCGAGAGACTGTATTGCATAGTATTCATCACCCAGGCAAGTTTATCCAACAAGTGCAAAGATAATAACAATGATGTTGAGTATCAAGTATCAAGGTTTAGGAACTAACATCAGTATCATGTTTAATGGGAACATTTTTAGCAACCTCCAACAAGTATTCAACACATTTAGTTAAGCCATTGGTAGTTGCTATCGCCAATGGAGTCTCAGGATTTGTACACTTGACATCAGCACCAGCCTGTGGATGAACAAATGTAACATAAAAGCATGTGAATACAGATAATATCTTTTCACATGCATACGATTTCCTCGAGCAATCAATACATGCAGAATGTAAAGTGGGTACCAGACCTCGACAAGAAGTTTCATGCACTTTAAGCAAGTGGATTCGTCCATTCTATCAGGAGTGGCATAAAGGGTTGTTGACAGGGGTGTACCAAACTTCCATGAGACTTTGTTTGGCTGTAATTTTATTTAAAACCGCAAGTCACTTCCAATATGCCATGCATAATAAATAAGATTCTACAGATTATCAATGCATAAATAACTAATCAGGAAAAAGTATAGTTGGCTTGATGAAAGCCCAAGCTTTCTCATTCCTAGCTTGCCGGTGGATTGTAATAGGATGTTAGTGAAGAAATAAAGCTCCCAGGTTTCAATGCAAAAAAAAAAATTAAGCACAAGGGAAAGAACATCAATTTATTAACTTACGTCTGCATGGTGCGCCAACAGAATCTTCATAGTACTGAACTTCCCATGAGCTGCAGCAGCAACTAGAGGCGTCCCATGATCAGAAGGTTCATCAACATTGGCTCCCTTTGCTAGCAGCAGTTGTGCAATTTCATCATAGCCTATGAATAAAGGAACAAAGAATTACATGAATGGCGTGCTTTAAGTAAAAGAAGACAGCCATGCACTTTGAATCTATATCCTATTAGAATATACAACAGGTAGGCAAAAGTTTTGATTCACAAGACAAACTCAATTTAGGATATGTATAAAAAAGTTATGTAGTGGAACCATCACTTATTAATATTGCCACTTTGCATCGCAACATAAAGACAAAGTTGGGATAGTCACCCATCTAATAAGGTTGGGAAGACATTAAACAAGGAAAGTGAGACATTATGCAACGATAACTTTACACAGAGGAAGTGAGTAATCATTTATAACTGAGAAGAATGTGCAGAAATAGGCACCTAATGCTACTGCCTCATGCAGAGAAGTTGTGCCGTTGTTGGAGTCTTCTATATTGGGATCAGCACCCTTTTCAAGAAAATACCTCACAGCAATCACTTTCTCATGTGACACTGCACAATGCAAAGGTGTCACACCTGCAAAGAGCATTACAATAGAGCAATGGTGTCAAATATTAACACCATGGCAGATTGTGACAACAAACAGTGGGACATAAGAAGTCCACTGCAGCATTCTTCAGCATACAAAGGGATGTATTGCAATACTGAAGACTGAAATCTCTCAGATCACTGCATAGCAGGTACATATAAACAAGGCAGTACGACTAATACTGTGACAAAATATCATTTATAAGCATATGCACTATCCGTTCAGAAGAATCATGTAGAGTCAGGTTCACTAGTAAAAAGGAATGTGAAATATGAAATTAATAGGAGTACAAATTCTAAAAAAGCGCAGAAAATAGCATAACCAATTGTACTTGCAGAAAGAAATATTATTGTGTATTGTTGGAAGCATCAACCGCAATCTCCTACAGGTTCCTTTTCGTTTTTACTGCTGTCAATTGCCTTATTGGTGTGTCCGTATTCTACCAGACCAACGATCTAAACCTTTGTTTCTATTATACTATCAACCCTCATACTGTTGTTTCTTCCAAACAAAATGATAGACGAAGAGTCAATTTTAGATTAAAGGGCCTTCCATCAGTGTTCCCATACTAAGTTAATGTTTCAGTTATACAATGCCACACTACACAATATAAAAACAATACAGTGCATAAAAAAGGCAAGAGCTGAAACAAATTATGAAATGCTTGTCAGTAGAATGCTGAGCATAACACACATTCCATATGCGAATTGAATCATATGCAGTATATAGAAAAGACGCGTACCAGAGCCCTTATTAGTAGCATCCGAATTGACATCAAATCCAAGCTGCTCCACCAAGTACTTGCAGATCGCCATATTACCCGAGCTTGCTGAGTGCAATGGCCCAAAGCCCTCAACCCGCACAGAGGCAAGCGACTCCCTATCATCCTCAGCCATGCTGTCTACCACGGCTGCAACACCCAATATTCACAAGAACCACGTTAGTCGTTAAGACACAAACTTGCATATAACCCAATATCCACCAAAATTGTTGCATGCATAAAGCAAGATCAAAATTCTCAATAAACTGTGGAACTGTGATTTCCGAAATGCAATACAACTTTTACCAAGCATAAGACTGCACCAACTACAGAATACAGATTAGAACAACCTACTCGTGCACGCACACGAGTACATGCATCCGCAATCAGAGAACAGAATCACAGGGAATATAACGACTAAACAGAACATCTCACCACCACATTCGTGCAGCCAAAGGAAGCAGCAAAGCGAGCGACGTACTCACGCAAGCACCATCCCAAAAATGTTTACATGCAAATTTGTTCAAACAGAGAAGGCGCGCACCCTCCAGCCTCACAGCTCACACCAGCGGTATGCGAGCGCGTAAATTAAGCCTAACAGAAACCACGGCTAAAATCCAACCCAGATTCCAGATGCAATGCCATTAAGCACCAGACCACCAGTAGGGAGGAGGAGGAGGATGTTACCCTTGAGGCGGTCGACGTCGCCTTCGTTACACGCCAAGAGGAACTGCATCTGCGGCGAGTGGCGGGCCTGGCGGCCGAAACCTAGACGCGCGAGGAGGGAAGGAAACACCACGCGCCATCATTAGAGACCTCGAATCGTAGAGCAAATGCCCGCCCAGAAGGGTGAAGCGGAACACGAAATCGAAGCGGAGATTCGCGGCGGTTTGAGCACGCACGTACCCACGTCGGTGACCTGGAGCCCGCGGCGGGCGGCGGCGTCGATGAGATTCGCGGCGACCCGCTGGACGTCGTCGCTCGCCGGCCCACGTCCCCGCCCGGCTCCGGCGCGGCGACGGCTTCCCTTCCCCATGGCGAAGTCTAGAAGACTCTGGAAGGAGACGGAGGGGTTTGGTGGTGGGTTCTGGAGAAAGGAAGCGTCGGTGAAATGCGTCCTTTCATAAAGAGCCGAGATTGGCGGACAGAAGGCCTCGACGCGGTCGATCGCTCGACACGTGGCGTCGTGGACGGATGGGATTGGACTGGACGGGGTGCGACTGAGTTTTGGTATGCGGCGACGGACAGGGGCACGACTTGTGGCGTGGACCACGGTGGACGACGGAGATGCCGGCGGGTGTGACGGTTCCTGTGGCGGAAAGGATACGCACACCCTAGTCTGTGCAGCATTTTTGGAAAGTCAAACTTTTCTTAATTGACCGTGCATAAGAAAATACCAACATTTTTAATTGATTGACATCTAATGGAGTTACCTACCTTCGAGAATTCGTCTCATTGGTACTAACTCCATTATGTGCTTGATAAAAAGAACATGAGAACGAGAACCGGGTCCCTTTCTTATAACTAGTAATCGAGCACGTGCACGTGCACGTTTCTTACAATGCCCAAATTCGATGACATAAAACAATTCGTGTCACACTGTCACCTGATAATATGAGGTGGCCCGTCAATTTGCTACAACTTTGGAAAATTTTGGAGAGTATTATTTCTTAGATCAATAGGGCAATCGCCCCTATTCCACTGTTTTCTAAATTCAAGAATAAAGTATGTTAACGTGACCTACATACTATAGACAGACAGGGCATCGCTTCAAATTTCAGAGGGTAGATGAAATGGTGTACATCGCATGTTCATTGATCGAATTGTTACACAGGAAAAAAACACTTAGTAGTGGAACAACATCCTAATAGGAAAAACACAGGTTTCTGGGTAAAAACCATTCCTGCCTTCTACTCTCCTTGTCCTGTTGATTCTCCAATTGAAAGCTCTCAAAAATCATCTTCACTCTCTACAGGTGGTGTCGCGTCTCTGGTCGCTAATAATCAATAACTTTGGTCTCAAGTGGCTAATGTAATCCATCTAACATGTATATAACATCTTAATATTCTTCAAATCACTCACATGTACTTATAGAATATTGGAGCATTGGCCTAGAGCCGTACTTGGCAAATGCATGTCTGGAATCAGATGAGTATTTGGGGTGTATAGTACGCGAATACAAGAGGGAAAAATTGCCTATGTATAGTACGCGAAGACATGACAGTACAATTCTGCTAATTCTTTGTATTTGAATATTTCTTGGAGGAATGTACACCCATTATCGGAAACTTACCTCTGCCACTGAGCGAATGGGGAGGACAGTGCAAATATTTGCAGCAAAGGAAGATTTTGCTAGAGGTAGACAAGAAAAGAAATAACTGTAGGAGCTCGAAAAGGAGCAGAAACTGTTTCTGAAGTGGTAAGATGCTAATTCTGATTTTTCTGAATATAAGCTCCATAAGACCATAAGAGCACGATCCTGCAGACACAAGTGGTTGCGAAATTGTGGTCTCGTGTCTGTATGCACCGGAGGCAGCTAAAGGCGCTCATAACTAGGCTGCAAGAGATTCAAGAAAAAGATATATTTAGCAATGAGCAAATAGAACGTTGAATTCATATTTTAATGTACTGAAGTAGTTATGACAAGGCAACACCTCAAATCGCACATGCTTACAAATCTAGAGATAAATGAAACTAACCCAAATTAGCAAATACTCCAGCTAAAAGAGCGCATTAGCAAACAAATCATCATGAAAGGAATTTCTATAACTTCACATGTTAAGCTGGGTGCAGTGTAAGACTCTTTTTTTTCCCTTTCTGCAGGGGATTGCATTCATAAGTAAACAATAGATACAATGACACTATACTACCATTGATATGTGCACAATTGGTATGAAACTAGCGTGTAAGAAAGTTGCTATGTTTCCATTCAATCATGGTGGCGGGGATGGTTAATGATCAGATGCTTATATCTACGAAAACTGGGGCACAACTGTATCATCAGAAGTGTCAAGGGAACAAAAGTTATAGGTTGGGTGAAGTGAATCACTCAGCAATTATTTAAATATATGCACCAGAGATTGCTACAATCATCAGTGCCACAGATTGTATGACCTATCATCAGTTCATTGAGTATCATTTCAGCTTATCTCATCCTGCAAATGTGAATGAGCAAGGTTGCGCGCGCCTCCTTGGTCACTAATGTACATGAGCTGTAGAAAAGTGATCAATCTGCATGTTAATCACGCTCTGCACTACTTGCACACAGAATTCTCCAGATCTAAGTCTGCCTGAGCCGTGCTAAAAAGTTGGTGAGCTGCACATACATTTGAATGCAGTTTTGTATCCAAGGAAATACCAGGGTGACTTAGAGTTTTACATATACACTTACAGGGAAGAAATTCCTATGGAAAAGGTGGACTGAAGTTGAACTAAGGTACCACACGTGCTTTACATGGATAGAAAGATGCCCAGGAAGACAGCCTAAAGTCTGAACTAAGCTTGGCTTGCAAATTCTCGCCGTAGTACGAAAATAATATTGATGTATACTTGACATTTGACAACACTATATCATTCAGTTGGCAAAGATAATTAAGGTATGCATAAGCTTCCGCATTTCCTGCATCAATGCTTTACATCACTCTTACACAAATGAAACTGATTTGTAATTTGCACCAATGCATTCTGCGTCGCAAATAAATGTCTCATTATCATTGGATCAAAAGATTCTCACTAACCCTAAAGATGGGCACGGCAAGAAATAAATTCTAGATCAAACTGGAAATATTTCGTATGCATGAAAATCTGGAAACTATTTCCGAACAATTATGGTTGAGCTCATTGTTGTATAAATTTCTAACTTGCACTACATCAACCATAATCACTTACCTTTTCCTAGAGGCACACAAGAGAATGAAAGAAAGAACATTATATGCAGCACGTACTTGTATGCTATGTTCTTCATCTGCAAATGATACCTTCTTGGATCTGTCATCGTCTCCGTCGTCATTAGACTGAAACTGAGGAAATTATTAAACGTCTAAACTTGGTATAGTGTTTGCTTATTAGAGACACCTGGCTATTTCTAAACTTGGTACATTGGTTAATATAGTATCCAATGGAACCTGTTTGTATAAGACTTGCTCTATGCAGAAGGCATTGTCGTAGATCCCCAGATCCAAATAAACAAAATGAAAGATTTCTTTTGTAATTTTATTGTCAATGCTGCGTTTTCGTACATCTTATAAATGCCATCTGGGCATAGACATTAGAGATGATAATCCAGTACTAAGTTATATAAAAACATTGATTTGTTTTATGCCTATTGCTCCGTTTCAACAATACAGTATGGAGAATCGCACATGGAAACACACAGAAGAATAAACTCTTACCGCATTTCCTAGTCGACTCCTTTGCCATTTTCAAATCGTCCTCCAGCTTTCCATCCACTTGTAGTTCTGAAACCATCACACTGGACGTCGAAACACCAATTTATCACTAACTTCACGGCTCACTAATTCTCTGAGATATGAACTTTTTTTAGATAAGGGGGTGCGGATCCCCGGCCTCTGCATCCAAAAGATGCACACAGCCACCCGCAATTATTAAACATCCAAGAGTACAAGCTCGCAATTCATGGGTCACTTAAGGTGGCTACAAAGATCAGCCACTCAAACAAATGAATATTAAACATCTAGACGTCTAGGTTGAAGCCATCCTCCCGGCTGAAGATAGCCCGCACAATCGTCAGCATACGGGTACAGCCGGCATCCATAAGCCCACGCTGGTCCGCAGGGAGTAGGAATGACCATGAGTGGATCCAATAGCACGCCTTGTGGATAACCTGCAAATAATGAGTTGAATTCGATTTGTTAAAAACAATGTCATTTCTACAGTTCCAAGTAGCCCACAATATGGCCGCAACACCAATACGAATACGAGCTTTGGTGATTTTATCTATTCCATTTAGCCAACTACCAAACAGATTCGCAATGCTCGTAGGTGGGTAGACATTGAAAGTGAAGTGCACTAGTCTCCAAATATCACGAACAAACGGACACTTAATGAAGAGGTGTTCAACGGACTCATCCGCATCGCAGAAAACACACTTCTTACATCCAATCCACCTTCTTTTAATCAAATTGTCTTTTGTCAAAATTTCTTTTCTATTTAGAAACCATAGGAAGATTTTTATTTTTAGGAATTTTTAACTTCCATAGATACTTACGCAGGTATCTAGTATGTCCATTTAATAAATCCTCATAATATGACTTAACCGTGAAGGTTCCATTAGAAGTAAGCATCCATTTAAATTTATCTTCCTCATCTATAAGGTTGACTCGCATAAGCCTCTGAACTAGGTTGAACCAACGTGTTCTATTATTTCCTACCAATACCCGGCGAAATGGGAGATTAATAGGTACTGTCCCAAGAACATTAGCTACAGTGTCGTGTTTGTTGGAAGCAATGGCATATAAGGATGGGTATTCAGTTTGAAGAGAAACAGGGCCTAACCAGCTATCTTCCCAAAACTGAATCTGCTCCCCATTACCTATCGAAAATCTGCCACGCTTAAAGAAATCATCTTTTACCTTCATAATTCCTTTCCAAAAAGGTGAATCCATAGGTTTAACTTGTACTTGAGACAACGTTTTATCTCCTAAGTACTTGTTAACTAATAACTCTTTCCAAACGCCCTCTTCATTCAAAATTTTATGCAACCATTTACTTAGGAGACACTTATTCTGTACCTCTAAAACCGAAATTCCCAATCCACCTTGATCCTTTGGTCTACAAACCAAGTTCCATTTAGTTAGTCTGTACTTCCTTTTGAGTTGATTGCTTTGCCAAAAAAAACCGTGAACGATAAAAATCTAATCGTTTTCGAACCCCCTTTGGGATTTCGAAAAACGATAGTAAGAACATTGGTAGGCTTGTTAAAACTGAATTTATAAGCACAAGACGGTCACCGTATGACAACATTCTTGCCACCCAAGCCGCCAATTTCTTCTCAAACCGATCCTCCACTGTTTTCCATTCCTTGTTTAGCAATTTTCTATAATGTATTGGTATACCCAAATACCTAAACGGTAATGAACCGATCTCACAACCGAAAATACGGCGATACTCGTCCTCATCATCTTTAGCCTTCCCGAAACAATACAATTCACTCTTGTGAAAATTTATTTTCAGCCCCGAGAGCTGCTCGAAAAGTGCTAGAATTAATTTCATATTCACGGCCTTCGCAATGTCGTGTTCGAGAAATAATATAGTGTCATCCGCATACTGGAGGATTGAGACCCCCCTTCGACAAGGTGAGGAACTAAACCCCCCACTTGGCCATCCTCCTTCGCACGAGAGATGAGGATAGCCAACATATCAACAACTAAGTTAAATAACAGTGGGGATAACGGATCTCCTTGTCTTAACCCTTTGAGTGTCTGAAAATAATGACCAATATCATCGTTAACTCGGATTCCTACACTACCCCTTGTACAAACCGAGCTACCCACTCACACCATTGCGGCGTAAACCCCTTCATTCGTAATGTTTGCTGTAAAAAGGACCATTTCACTTTGTCATACGCTTTCTCAAAATCAATTTTGAATAGGACCCCATCCATCTTCTTTTTATGTAATTCATGTATCGTCTCATGTAGGACCACAACCCCTTCAAGAATATTTCTTCCAGGGATAAACGCAGTTTGGGTGGGGCGTACAACTCTACTCGCAATAGAGGTGACACGATTTGTTCCGACTTTTGTGAAAATCTTGAAGCTCACATTCAGAAGGCAAATAGGACGATATTGTTCAATTTTACTCGCATCTTCTTTTTTTGGTAGCAACGTGATAATACCAAAATTTAGCTTAAATAACGGCAAGTTTCCCGCACGCAGTTGCGCAAACATAGCCATTAAATCAGCTTTTAAAATTTCCCAGAATTTTTGATAGAACTCTGCAGGGAATCCATCCGGTCCTGGAGCTTTATTATGTTCCATTTGTTGGATTGCCTCAAACACTTCTTTCGCAGAGAAGTCTTGAGTCAAAATCTGGTTTTCTTCTTCAGATATTTGCGGCAAATCGTGAATTACACTCTCATCCAAGAAAAGTGATTTGTAGCCGGCGCGCCAAATAATTTCTTATAGTACTCCGAAATATAGTCTTAAGATTTTCCTGACCAACTATTGTGCCTTCCTCTTGTTCTAATTGTATTATTCTCTTTTTCCGATGTTTCCCATTCGCAATAATGTGAAAATATCTTGTATTACTCCCCCCTTCCTGAATGTGTTTAACTTTAGCTCGCTGTGCCCACTTCGATTCCTCATCACGACGCAATTGGGCCAGCTTATCATCCGCCTCTCTCTTGGCTGCCCGCTCGGCTACCGTAAGAGGGGATGTTTCAGCTTTAACTTCTAATTCATTAATTAGTAGTATCAATTTATCTCGTAACATTTTATACTCCCCACTCAAGTTCCTTGCCCATCCACGGAGAAAGTGTCGTAAATGGCGAATTTTATTTTGCCACCGCTCAACTGGTGAGTTGCCCGTTTGGATCGCATTCCATTCGCGAGCAATTATGTCATAAAATCCTTCTTGTCGGAACCACGATAATTCGAAAGAAAATCTGGAACTATTGCCCTTGAACGCATGTTCCCCGGTATCTAATAGCAACGGTGTATGATCCGACCCCGCACGGGTGAGAGCTTGCACCGTGACCAGGGGATACTTTTGCTCCCAATCCACACTTGCTAGAAAACGATCCAACTTCTCAAGTGTTGGCGTATCTCGTCGACTAGTCCAAGTATACTGTCTTCCAGACAATTCTAAATCCTTTAGGCTCAAACTCTCTATTATCGCATTAAAGATAGTAGGCCATCTAGCATTAAAATTATCATTATTTTTCTCCTCTTGTCTCCTAATAATATTAAAATCCCCCCCGACCAACAACGGTACCGTCTCACCTTCGCAAATCCTTACTAATTCAGCAAGAAATTCTGGTTTTTTGTTATCCTGAGCCCCCCATAAACCACTACTAACGCCCAACTAAACCCATCCAACTTTGTTCTCAGGTGTAATTTGACGCAAAAATCACCTGTAACCACATCTTGTACTGTAATAGAAGCATTATTAAATCCTAATAGCATGCCACCCGACCTCCCGTGTGGAGGTAAACAGTACCAAACAAAATCTGAACCCGCAGCCAAAAAATTTAGGAAAGGTGTGGCGAATGAAGATCTCCCTGTCTCAATTATAGCCAGAAAGTCCAGATTATTTTCTTTAACAAATTCATGAACAGCCAAGTGTTTTGCATTATCTCCAAACCCATCTGAATTCCAAATCATGCCCTTCATTTTTTGTTTAAATTTTAGAGTAAATGGCTAATCTCACCCCCTTCTAATCGCACGTTTGGAAAGTAACTTCTTCTTTCCTCGACCTCTCATTGACGCTAAAGTCTCATTAAGATCCGCAAGATCATCCGAGACATCAGCCTCCTCATCCACTAAATCTTCGCAAATATTAGTGGCATTTTTTAAAGCTAAACTAGATTCAGATTCACCATTTATTGGAGGCAAAGTTTTTCAGAAAAATAACCTCCCTCTCTCGTTCTAACTCCATCATGGCCGAAATAGAAGAATCAACTTGCGCATCATTAATTCCTAACGAAATACCCAATTTTTTCGTTCTATGTTTAATTTCAGAATTAGATAATGACCGTAAAGAAAGCTTGGCGTGAGCTGGAGTACCTGATGGGGAGCCATATGCCTTGCGCGAAGATAGATCCATCGCGCGCTCAAGTTGAGGAAGATCCGCATTGTGTTGCTCCCTCAATCTCTGGCTAGACCGCACCTCCATCTCCATCATCCCCCCAAACGCCAAGACCTCGCTCTCCGATGGCCTTGCTGCTAGGCCATTGTCAATAGAAATGTCCCTTGATGCCCCCTGCCCGCAAGACAAAGGTTGCTGCCTCAAAGGAGTCCCCTGCCGACCCATGTACAAACCCCCGACATCAGATGGTATCGGAGAGGTGCACGGAGACAGCAGCTTTGTCGGTGTAGTCCAATCCGCACCATTAGACGAGAAACCGAGAACCGGCAGGAATAACCGCACCGTCGATGTCGCCGGTAGCAAAAACATCAGCAACGTTGCCTGAGAGGAAACCGCATTGTTTCCGTCGGTAGAGACAACATCATTGACGTCGGCAGAGAAAGCAGCAGACACGTTGTCGCCGGCAGCAAAATGATCGTTTCCGTCGGCAGAAACGTTATCGATGGAGCTATAGCTATCAATGGTAGTGCGAGACCTCAAGTCCAGCCACTCCTGTTCAGCCTCTCTGAATTGTTTCTGCACCATCGGAGAGTAAACCACTCCCGATTTCTTGACCTTTTCTTGCATAATATCGGGGATCGGAGCACCCCCGTTGTCTTTCCTACCAGAATCTTTTGTGGACTCATCCGTGACCATATCATCTGTGTTTTTGTTCTCCTTCTCCCTCTCAGTCCCCTTTTGATTGCTGGACTCCTCATTAACATTATCCTCATCATCATCACTTGGCGGTGGTGACCTCGGATCATCATCCTCCTTATCACCAACATCGGCTGGAAGCTCAACTTTAAACTTTAACCGATAGAATCCATCCTTTATGAAAATCAGCCAACTATTTGGAATAAGAGTGTAGTCTACACAGCCCACAAGGATACGCAGCACCCCATGTTTGCGGGTAAATTTCATGTCAACCTTGATTGTTTTTCCGAACAAAGATCCCAAACTCCAAAGGGAAAGAAAGTCCCCTGTAGTCTTGGGAGGAATACCATACACTCGAATCCACTTTTGTGGTAGCATTTCCATTGGTTCCACCGTAGCAATCCATGGAACAACTGTGATCTCACACTTGCTATTGGGCACCTTACAAGCCCCGAAAACAGCAAGCCTTTCAAGTTCACTCTTGGAGGGGAACGACACTTTGAACACATTCTGTCCAACCTGTTGAACATCCCAATGAAACTGTTCCCAAGGAACCAATCGCTGCAGCTGAGACACAATTTGAGGAATTGAGAGCTCACCACCATTGACCGTCAACATAGCCATGCGAACATTATCAATCTTTGGTTTGTAAGTGTCGGACGTTGGCTGCTCGTAGAACGTTAAACCCTCGTTTATCAGCCCGTCCACTAACACTTGAGGTTTAGGTGCAGTAAGCAAAGGGCACACCTCCGGCGCATGCTCCTTACTCTCGCAAATATCACACACCTCAACTGAGCACTCCTTTCCATGGTGTCCAGGTTCGTCACATCGATAGCAGCGTGTTTTGGGCCCTGTTTTTGCCTTCTTGGCTGCAGTAGCATCAGCCATTCCCTGTCCAACAGCTCCAGCACGAGAACGAGCATGTGATGGGGTGCATTCCCCACCGGTGTGGCACCCTTTGCCAAGAGTTCAGCCGTGGACGCCGTCTTTGCCGCAGCAACAACTTGCGTGACGGCCTGCTCCTGCGCAGCAACACCCGCCACAGGCCGGAGGGCCTCTGTTACCCGACTCACGATCTTAGTTAGAACCTCCTCGGAGAGAGCTGGGGGATTTGCATTCGCACCTGCGTATCCTCCGCCATGATGACGAGGCTGAGTAGGTCGTCCTCCATTATCCGCACGAGACTGATACGACCTGTTGTAGTTGTTATTCCTCGGCGGCTGTCCGCCATTGGCAAAACCCGAGCCCGCATTGTAGCTCCCGAAGTTCGCCTGGAACCCGCGTTGCCGATAATCATTGCTACCGGCAGTGCCACTAGACCCACCGACCTCAAAACTGCTCTGACGCTGATCCCCTTGGCTTGCAGCACCATTGGAGGTACCCGCGAACTGCCCTTGCCCCCCCACCGCGCCACCACGGTATCGAGGACCGCCTCCCCGGCCGGCGTTGAAGCTAGCAGAGCCACGAGCCGGCGGAACACCACGCCCATCACCAGCGCCCCCACGTCCTCCGCCGTTGTGCGCCATGACAGCAGCGTCTGGCGGCTGAGTTGGTTTTGGTTTGATGAACCCTAGACTAGAGAAGCCGAGGTTTTGTGTCAGGTTGATTCGACCACGACGCTCGCCCGGTGTTCGATCGCAATGGGCCGCAAACCCTCCGAAACAACCTCTCCGCTTGGCCAAACCGAAACCCGGAAGTCGGCCCGCAAGGCCCTTTCGTGTTTTGTTTGAATTTGAATTCATTGATCCGCAATTACCGGTCTTCGTTACCGACGCCGGCGACGCATCCCCGGCGCGGCAACGTCGACGCATCACCTTCCATCCTCCAGTGCCATCGTCGATCGTGACCGATGGAGCCAGCACCGGCAGCTTGAGCTGCGTCGAGCGCCGTACGGCAAGCGCCCAGCCGCAGTCCTCATGTCGCCTCCAGAAGTTTTAGATTCCGTGATCCCATCCCCCTTCTCAGGCGAGAAAGGATACATCGCGAGGGCAGCGTACCTTTGGGCTTCTCGCCTGCCGATACGCTTCTGCTCTCTCGATTGCCGATCAACCATGGAGATCGCCGCCTCCAGTGATGGCGCACGAGAGAGATATTTGAACGTACCTGAGCCATCTCTGTCCTCGCGATCGATGCTGTTGCCCTCCGCGCCGTCTTCATCCTCTCTATCCAGCAACTCCAGGTCTTCGCCGTCAGAATCGACGGCCAGCGCCCAGAATCGCCCATGGTTCGCCTCCAACGGGTCTCCGCGAGTTGCGGAGCCGTCCATCCTTCCAAAAAAGACAACAATACATGTAAGTGATGATGAGATATTTGGCATCCCACTAGGTCTCCATCTCTTTGATATTTTGGATGTAAGTGATGATGAGATATGAACATATCACAAACTCACATCTCACTGCAACAAATTGGCATATTAGTTAGTTTCAATCTCAATTTGACACATCCCAAGAGCTATACCAGACAAATACTACACAAGAAAGCAGATTACATAGTTCTGGGAACCAATTAGGCCCGTGCTAGGAGAATGGGGAGGAGTACCTGTGTAAGCCCAAGCAACAAAGATGCAGACGGCTTTCGATCTGGACGCGGTTACAAGGTCATGCCTCAGCGACGGATCTCGATCCGGAGGCTGCTATGACGGTAGGCCTCGGTGGCGGCCTCCATTGGCGAGCAGCGATGGCGCGAGGAAAAGGTCTCCATCCAGATCGCGAGTAGCCATCCAAGCGCGGGGACAACATACCAGAACGCGAGTAGCCATCCAAGCGCGGGGACAACATACCAGAACGCGAGGAATCGGGAGGCAGCGGCATCCGCTGCGGTTTGAGAGGCGGCGGGGGGCGGTGGCGGTGAACTGAGAGGCGGCGGCTGCGTTGGCGAACTGAGAGGCGGCGGCCACGAGCTCGGAGGCGACGGCGATGTGGGGAATCATGCTGGAGGTAGTGGGGAGCGGCCGTTGCGTGGAGGTGGTGGAGAGCGGTCGTTTTTCGCTGTTGAATTGTGTGTACTGTTGCGTTAAACATTGGAAGGCCGTAGACCGTAGGATGGACGCGTTGAAGGGATGTGATGCTCTGAATCTCCGCCCTCTGGGTCTTTTTATATTAGTGGAGATAAAGAAGGGGGAAGGGAAATCATTCTAGCTCGAATCAGGCAAAAAGAGGGCACAAAGTCACGATGAACAGTGTTAGCCGCAAAAACTAGGCGAGAACTTCGACCAGTCTAACCAATGTGACAATGTTATGACTCAGGGTGCAGGTGGGAGTGGGCTTCCCACGGCGCCCACTACCCAGGCCCACTTAAAATCGTTCGTGGGCACCCATGGGTAAGAGTCGAAATTAGATGGGCCATGTGGGCCTGCCCCCGTCACCCACATCGGACCCTGCTATCGTTTCCCAGTCCCCACATCAAACCCTTCGAGAGAGAGCCAGAGAGGGCGACAGGCCACGCGAGCGCCGCCTGCTACCTTCCATGGCCGGAGCATCGTCGCCTCATGCCCTTGGGGACGAGCGCCGCCAGCTACCCCATGGTCTTCCCTCCACCCGCTTATCCCCCCTCCCTCAGATCTGTCCCCAACTTGAACCCAACCTCATGGCCCTTGGGACGGCGGTGAAAGAGAAGACGCCGACGGAAATACGGTGTCGGGCGGTGAGGCACGAAAGGAGCGGTTGATTTACGGAGATCAAAATCGGGCGGAAATCGATGACGCCTTGGTGGAGCAGCTAGTTGCTATCAAAATCGAGAAGGAGAGACCGGTGCAGTCCCCATTTTCTTGAGACTGCAGCACAAGGTATCTTGAGACGGCAGCACAAGGTAAGAATTCATTCTTGAATCTTGCTAAAGTTGGATGTGTTCAGAGATTTGA
Source organism: Poa pratensis (assembly GCA_947311845.1). Taxonomy (NCBI): domain Eukaryota; kingdom Viridiplantae; phylum Streptophyta; class Magnoliopsida; order Poales; family Poaceae; genus Poa; species Poa pratensis. Next base: position 138,508,051 of record CAMZMU010000041.1, on the reverse strand, counting down.
TCGTGATGTAACTTCATGATGTAGCAATGCAGTTGAGGATATCGTGTTAACCTATTGAGGCTAGAGAGAAACGAGCAGATTTTTTCTTGAGACTTTGGTGCCATGACGCCAGTAGTCACAAATGCAACACATGAATTCGATTTTTCTTTGCCTGCTGACAATGAATATAATGACTTTTAGTTTTGTCCCCATTTTTTTTTAGATAAAGGGCTTTATTACTTAAAAGGTTTAATCATTACATCCGACCTCTGCATAACTAGTATGCACACAGCCGCAAACCAAGAGTTCCAAAAAAAAAGAAATAAAAAGTAGCACTCAACGCATTACAATCATGCCGAGGTAAAACGTCAATGCCTACGGAGGACCAATTCGGCGATCAAGCGACCATCCATGTTGGATAAAAATATCCCTCGCCATTTTTTCCAGTCGTACACAAGCCTCCATAAAGAGGCCTCGAAACCCTGGCCGTTGTAATGTGGACCACGAACGGGGAATACCTGTGCACCGGTAGAGTACCTGCAAACGAGAGAAATTTTTATCATTGAAAACATTGTCATTTCTACATAACCAAAGCGACTATATAACGGCAATCGCTCATACTCTAAGAATAGTTCTAAACTTATTATTGATCCCATGTAACCAATTGCCAAATACATTAGCAACGGATTTGGGTGGATACAAGTTAGAAGCCATCTGGATAGCTGACCAAATAGAACGTGCAAATCTACACTCGAAAAATAAATGCTTTATTGTCTCTGTTGTGGACAAAAAACGCACTCCGTACTTCCGTGCCAGTTTCGCTTAACAAGGTTATCCTTTGTTAAATTGACACCCTTACAAAGATATCAGGTAAAACTTTCAGTTTTAGCGGAATCTTCATTTGCCATATTTTATTATTATTATCGACTGGAACATCGGAATGGACTAATGCTCTATACATGGAATCTACCGAGAATTTTCCATTCCCACATAAATTCCAACGAAACTCATCGGGACCTTGTGACAGCTGAACCGAATTCAGCCTTGTTAGCAAGGTATTCCAAGACGTGAGTCTAGGCCCAATTAAGTCCCGCTTGAACGTCACATTGGGTGGTGAAGACTGCATAACCGTGGCTATGGTATCCCCTTTATGACGAACAATATTGTATAGAGCCGGATACTGTTCTCGGAGGGTGGTATTACCTAACCATTTGTCCTCCCAGAACCTTATCTCCGATCCGTCCTTAATTTTAAATACTCCAAAGCGGAAGAAATATTTCTTTGCCGCCATTAGGCTAGCCCAAAAGTGAGAATCACCAGGTTTTCAATATACCTGTGATAACACATTTGTCCCTATGTATTTTCTTTTAAGGAGCGTTTGCCAAACACCATCTTCAGTAAGTAATTAAAAAAGCTTGCCGAGGAGGGCTGAATTCTTGACCTGGAGATCATGAATACCCAGTCCTCCCTGATCTTTCGGTCGGCAAACGACATTCCATTTAGCCAGTCGATATTTTTTCTCACTATCTCCTTGCCAAAAGAATCTCGATCGAAAATAATCCAACCTTTGTAAGACTCCTTTAGGCAGCTGGAAGAAGGATATCATATACATTACCATATTTGATAGTACCGAATTAATGAGAACCAACCTCCTGCCCAGAGATAGTAGCTTTCCTTTCCAGGAATACAACCTCGCTTGAAGACGTTCCTCGACGTGTTTCCACTCCACATTAGTCAATCTCCTATAATGTATTGGTATACCCAAATACTTAATAGGAAATTGACCTTGCTCGCAGCCAAATATTTTGGCATATTGAGCAACCACGTCCTGGGCTTCGCCGAAGCAATACAATTCGCTCTTGTGGAAATTGATTTTCAACCCCGATAACTGCTCGAATGCTGATAAAATTAATTTCAGATTTGCCGCTTTATCCAGGTCATGTTCCATAAAGAGAATTGTATCGTCAGCATATTGAAGAATAGATAATCCCCCATCGACTAGATGTGGGACTACCCCTTCAATCTGGCCATCTTCCTTAGATCTTTCAATCATGATCGCCAACATATCAGCCACTATATTAAAATAGTATAGGCGATAGAGGATCACCTTGCCTTAATCCCTTTTTTGTCTAGAAGTAGCGCCCGATGTCATCATTGACTTTAACCGCCACACTACCCCCAGAAACAAAATTATGAATCAAAGCACACCATTTAGCCGAGAAACCTTTCATTCCCAGAGTCTGTTGGACGAACGACCACTTAACCTTATCATAGGCTTTTTCAAAGTCGATTTTGAATATTACTCCATTAAGTTTCTTTGTATGCATCTGATACCCACAAGTATAGGGGATCGTTGAAATCTTCAATGTGTAAGTATTAGTATCGATCCCACGAGGAGTAGAAGGTATAAGTATTTATCCTCTCAAATAAGAGTGTCACTTCTCTTATTATCTATGCACTAGACAAACTAAAAATGATTAAATGATGCAAGTGTTTTTGGGTTTTTGGTGTAGAGTTTGCAATAAATTAAAAAGCTGAAAATAAAATATGATGAGTGAAAGCTCTCAAAGAGAGAAAGCCCAATCCTCTATGCAGCAAGAGGACAAGCTTAAGTGTGTGTTTCTTATGCGTGGAAAACGTTCCCAAGGGCTACATGGATTTCATGACATAGATATTTCTAGAACAACAAGGTAAACATTTTGTCAAGTTTTAATCTTCTTTGGACGGAGTCATAATTAGGTGTAGCTAAATAAATAAACTAAACCCTTATGATGGTTCTTATGGCCAAGTAAATGACTGCATAAGAGTTATTAAGACATAGAGTCCCACCATAGCCTTAAACTCTAAGGTCCCCGATATAAATCCCCTCCTAATGGTACTTCATGTATTAGACCACAGGTTTACGTGTCCTCCCAGGTCCTACCCATTTTAGCACATTAGTGTGATCACCTTCATGCATTACTCAACATATGTGTGCACCCATACGTTGTACAATAAGATAACCATAAAAGATAAAAACTTGACCAAATACTCAATACATGTTAAGTGGAAATCATTGCCAATCCATCCTATGCCCCCAGGAACATGAGAGAACTACTCACAACGCGAAGACATGATATGATTCAATGGTATAAGTGATACAACACAATCTGAAAATATAATCTCCCACAAAACAATGACAAGTAGCAATTCACAAACATGTAGAATAGTATTTAGACAATAGCTAGGGTTCGAACAATATCAAACTATGAGGGGGGTGAAGTGGATCACGAAGATGGTGATGGAGATGGTGCTGGTCTTGACGGTGGTGTTGATGGAGACTCCGGAGGGGGGATGGAGGAGCCCTCCGGAGGTGATTCCGGCGGCGTTTCCCCCCTCCGATCTTCTCTGGCGGCAGCCTTCTGACTCTCTGTTTCGTGGTTTTGTGTTTCTCCGCCGCCTCCTTGCGAAACTCCTCGGGGGACTATTTTTATAGTCGGTTTTTGGTCAAGACGAAGCCACGGAGACGAAAACGGACGGCATCGGAGCCACGAGGGGGAGAGAGGGTGCCTCACGCGGCCAGGGAATCTGGCCACGTGGGACCCCCTAATTCCCTGCTGGTTGGGCTTCTGGTCTTCATTTTTGGCCAATTGCGTTCGTCTGGAAAATTCTGAACCGTGCTCTTTGGCCTTGCCCTTTTTGGAGTCCCGAAGCTCCCCGAAAGTCCGAAACACTAAAAAAGACGTTTTCTGGAAAACAGAGTTAGAACCAAAAGAGGGGGGATTGTTTAGAAAATCCCCGAAATCATTATAAAACATGAATATAACATCATATAAATTGCAAATATGTAGGAATATCTAGTAATAATGTGCAAAGTTCATGTATGCATTTTACATGCATCAGCATCTCATGTACGGTTTCGTGCAGGATTACGACCCCGTCAAGTATATTCCTACCTTGCATAAATGCAGTTTGGGTAGGTTTAACCACATGATCAGCCGCAGAATTTAACCTAATGGTTGCCACTTTCATAAAGATTTTGAAACTAACATTCAGGAGACATATTGGTCGATACTGTTGGATCCTCTCAGCCTCCTGAATTTTAGGTAACAAAACGCTTTCCCCAAAATTAAGGCGGAACAATTCTAGATTTCTGGTGTGCAAGCACCCGAATAAATCTAGAATATCAGACTTTATGGTTTCCCAGAAATGCTGGTAGAACTCAGCAGGGAAACCATCCGGTCCTGGCGCCTTATTATGCTCCATTTGGAAAACCGCCTTTCTTACCTCCTCTTCTGAGAAGGGAGCAGTAAGAAAATCATTTTCCTCAGAAGTTACTTGGGGTATATCATCTATTCGGGACTCATCAAGAGTAAGGTCACCTTCCTCCGGAGCCCCAAACAGACCTTTATAATAATTTGTAATATATTCCTTGAGCTGATCATGGCCTTCGATCAGACCCTCATCCAGGTGAAGAGAATGAATACGTTTCTTCCTATGTCTGCCATTGGCAACATTATGAAAGTATCGTATTTGAATCTCCTTCAAGGATGAATTGAGCCTTACATCTCTGATACCATCTAAGCTCTTCTTCATGCAACATACGTGCTACCTGCTCATTTGATTGACTTTTAAGTTCAATCTCCTGTGCTGATAACACTCGTATTTCTGCGATCTGGTCGAGCTCTTCAATCAAGGAACACAAACGCTTTTTTTCTTTTTTGAGCATACCAGTGGTGTGTCTAGCCCACCCTCGAAGATATTTACGCAGTTTGCGCATCTTATTATTCCATCTTTGAATGGGGGTATCACCAGCCACTGGCTGAGACCAAACCTTTTTAACTAGATCATCAAAGCCATCACGAAATAGCCATCCCAATTCGAACTTGAATGGAGGCATAGCACGCAGCATCGATGTTCCAGTAGATAAAAGGATGGGGGCTGGATCTGAGAAAGCCTCAATACTTTCTAAATCTCGAACCATTACCAATGGATATTTATCCTCCCATTCGGAGTCCATTAGTACACGATCTAGCTTCTCGTATGTCGGCTCAGAGAGGCTGTTTGCCCAGGTAAACTGCCTCCCCGTCATATGCACCTCTCTTAAGGACAAGCTATCTATGACAACATTAAATAAGAAAAACCAATGAGAATCAAACCGTCTCCTACTCTTCTCGTTTCGGAACCTTAGCATATTGAAATCCCCACCTATAATAATAGGGTATGGATTATCCTTAGCTAGGTTAACCAGCTCACGAAGAAAAGCAGCCGTATACTCTTCTTGGGCGGCACCATACACAGCTACCAAACTCCAAATAAAATTATTAGCCTTGTTACGGATATTAAATTTAATGTGATAGTCACCATCCGAAAAGGCCAACAATTCCATAGACTCTGATTTAATGCCGAGTAACATGCCACCCGATCTACCGCGAGGGGACAAGAATGCCAAGTAAAATCCAGACCACCTGAAAGGCGTTCCAGGATCGTACGTGTATAGCCTTGTCTCCCTGTTTCCGAAATAGCCAAAAAATTCAACTTGTGGTTCCTCACATGTTGAGCAATATTCAAATGTTTAGCCAAGTCACCAAGACCTCTGCTATTTAGGAATATGCCATTCATCGGGAAACCGTTGGAGATTTAGACATTTTCGCGTTTTTCCGCGTTTTTGATTCTTTTTATTTTTAGCGGATTTGGATTTCCGGCCGGAAGCATACATGTCATCAAAAGATCCCAGCTCCGCCTCATCCATACCCACCTCTGTTACCTCTCCTACAAGATGTGATAGAAGCTGTCCATCAACTGTGGCATTCGCATCATCATCATCTACATGTGAGGTAATCGGCCTACTCGAAACACTTGGTGAAACCTTAAGACGGTCATACTCTACGTATTTTAGAACATTAGCCGAAAGCATAATTTCTTTTTCATTTCTTTCTAAATTGACGCCTACACTAGTTAACCTAGAAGATCATTTAGACGTCGAAAAAGACAGAAAAGACTTTTGTGATTGGGACGTACCAATGGGAGGAGTAGAGAACATCGCCTCTTTGCGACACATCGCCTTGGACAACGAGTCCTCATCAGTTGCTGACGAACCATCGGGCCTAGTCAAGTGACGTCCACTACGTCTAGGTGTAACCTTAGATAGCAAACATCCCCCAACCGGCGATGACACCATGGGAGAGGGCATAGGTGGTGTAGCAGCCCTCTCGACCACGGTATCTGGAGTCGGTGCGACCGAAGATGGCGATTTCACCATGGGAGAGGGCGGTGGCGTAGTAGTAGCCCTCTCAACCACAATGATCGGCGACGTAGAAGCCAGAGATGCTCCCTTGTTTCCGGAAGTGCACACGAGCGATCCCACAACCAGCTCGTCGTCCGTCCCAGCAGCTGTATACGTCCCAGCAGATGGAGACCCGCCCAACATGCTGAGGCCCACACTCCTTTCCTCTACCGCGCGGGCGGTCAGGAGCGGCCCGCTATACGCGTCCGACGCTGGCGCGCGACAGTCCTTGTCCACGCAAAGACCGTGTTGGGCCAAATGAAGTGGTCCAGGATCCTTCGGTCCTCATCCGCATGGGCCACCAGCTCGTGGGCTGCGGCATGGCTTGGCACCGCATGGGCGGCAGGCATCAGTGCGTTGCGCCAGCCCAACACCTCTGCATCGTCGGCAGTAGAACGCGACGGAGCCAGCATGTTGGCATTCGAACGGTTCTGCTCCCCCTGTTGCACCTCACGCTGTTGAACCTGTGCCCTAACATTTGTAGGCAGCCTATTTGGAACCAGATTAGCCATACTAACTGAACCATCACAGCCGGCTGCCATCCTCATCTGTTTAACAAGCTCAATTGCCCGAGGAGTTCGTGGGTTGGGATTGAAGGGCGTGACGGCTATACCACTCAGCAAATGAACAGCGGACGCCATCTGTCTCGACACACTCAGACTCGGATCAATCACCATGTTAGTGGTACCACCAGCCCCTTGTGTCGTCGCACCTCGAACCCCTGGAGGACCCTCAACAGCATCTTCCTCCAGTCTTTTATCAGCTGAGTCGTCGTCTTTGTCCTTGTGCTTCCAAATAAAAGGTACAAAATCCGGTTCCGGAATAAAGTCAACCGGCTCAGGATGGAAAGTAAAATCATACCCTTTTAACCGCAGCACCCCATCAGTCTTAGGTTTAAGAATTGTGTTTGAGAAATTACATGTCCTGATTTAATATGTGTTTATATCTATATCATCATATTGTTGGGATTATAATGTTTTCGAACTTGAGAGTACATGATATGTACGTTTAGTGCATTGCCTTGTCTGTAGTAAATCATATTGTCCCATTGATACCTCAAGCCATGTAATCTGTTGTTTCAGTGCATTGCCTCTGATGCCTCGGGAGTGTGATACTAAATCAAGTGTTTTACCTTGATGATTTATTCTTTTGTGTATGTGTCAACATACTTGAATATATGATCTGCATACATAAATTTAGGCAAAAGGTTGCTTCATACTTGAATATATGATCCGCTCCTTCATTAAGTTCTGGAGATATGAAAGGTTGCTTGTCATAGCCGGTTACTATATTTGAAACAGCACACTAGTATATGTTAGATATGATCTCCTCGTCGTGAGCCCAACGGCTCCACGATCCCCTTGATTGCGCCCTGATCGGGGGCGCCCGTTTCCGTTATGGACGGTGGGCCCCTGTGACCTGCGTTATATAAAGAGGTGGGGTCGGGGCACGTAGTACGAGGTTCACCGCGTTGCCAGCCACCCCACCGACACCCCCTTCCGATTAGGGTTAGCACAGTGCTCACGGGAAGCACCGCCGCCACCACACACCCCACGCTCACGCCGTCGCCCTCCCCGATGGCCACTGGCTCGGGCTCCTCGAGCCATGGAGAAGGTTTGTCCCCTCCTCCTCTCTCATCTCTATGTCCTCTCTCTCACCGTATTAGATCGACACCCAAAGAGCACTACCGTAATTGTTCTAGCCTAGATGATCTAAAGTGGGATTTAACATTGGTATCAGAGCGGTTCTAGTTGCTAGAATTTTTCGGTAGAAAAGCAAATCGAAAAAGAAAAGAATCCCTCCCGTGGAAACCCCGTACCCAAAATTCAAAGAAAAAGGGCAAAGAACTCACCGGAGGGCCTCGGGTATCACCGGAAAAGAGCGCCGCCGACACGGCCGCGCCATCCCTCTCGATCTCGACGCGCATCGGCAAGCCGAGGCGTCGGAAGAAGGACTCAACCCCAACCGGGCAAAGGGCACCACCACCGAGCCACTTGACGGCGATGCGCCCACCCTCGGGTGCACGCACGCGCCGGCAAGGGGGCTGGCAGGGGCGCCGCCACCGCATCTCCATCACGGGGCTTCGAAAGTCAGTGGGGCGGCAGTGGATGGAAAGGTAGAAAGAAAGGAAGGGAAGGGGGTCGCGCGGAGCCGTGGAAATCTCGCCGTCGCCGGCCGCCGTTTGCCGTGGAAATGAGGTCGGGTTCGGTCGGGCTCGCCGGAGCGCATGGGCGCCGGCGCCGGCCGACAACGCGGGACAGGACGGGGCGAAAGAAAGAAATGGGCTAGGGTTTTTTTTTCGGGGCGGCGCCGGTGCGCTGGTTTTCTTCAGGCGAAACGAGCGGTGAGCCGTCGGATCTAATCCGACGGCCACGAGCGGCACGGGCACCAGGCGGGCTGTGGGCCGCCTCGTTGCGCGCAGAGTGGGCCGCAGGCAGTCCGTGGGCTGCTCTGCCGATGCTGCGGTGCGACGCGCTGCGCGGCGCGCAGTAAGTGGGCCATGGGCCACACACAGTTTCCTCTGTTTTAATTTTACAGAACACAGTTTGATGATTTTTGTCCATATTTTGAGCAAATTTCATCCAGTTTTTTCTATTCAAAATATTCCAAAGAAAATTTTGTTTAGAGAATTCAAAAGTAACAGAAATGTTTCTGCAAAGTTTAAAGTTTATGAATTTCATTCATATTTCCGCTGCAAATAGTTAAAAGTAATTGCATAAAAGCAATAAAGTGAGAATTAAAAGCATGATAAAGTGACATTAATGATGATTATGATTCCGTTATTAATTGACCAACGTTGTTAATAGCATTATCATGATTTAAAGTGAGAATTAAAAGCTTGATTAAAGTGATATTAAAGATGATTATGATTCTGTTATTAAATGACCAACGTTGTTAATAGCATGATCATGATTTGTTTATTATGTGTTAAAAGGTGCATTTATTTCTTTTATTGCCCAACGGTGATATAGTTTTAATTGTACAAACGGTTGTATGCTTTGATTTATACCAACGTTGGATTAATGCATGCAATTGTTTTTTGTTATCTCATATCCTTGTGGTTTCAGGAAGTTTTCACCCGATGAGTTGCCTCAAGGACGTTCCGACGCTCAGGGGTGACAACTACGCTGAGTGGTGAAAGATAGTTGAGCTGGCGTTTGTCTACGCTGAGGTCGACTGGGTTGTGAGTGCTAAACAGCCAGTCAGGCCAGCAGAGCCAGTAAGAGAGAGATGATGATGAATCTGCTTGGCAGAAAAAGTTGAGGGACCATGCTCCAGTGGAGATGGGATACACCCTAGAGAACCAAAAGTGGGTGAACGCCAACAAAAAGTGCATGGCATTCATAAAGAACACAGTTGAGAACGCTATTGTGGGCTCAATTGAAGAGTGTGCCTCTATGGGAGAGTATCTCCAAAAGATAAAGAGCCAGTTTACTGGGTCTTCAAAGACATATGCTACCCAACTGCTAAAACACCTGGTGACAGAAAAGTATCATGGAGGTGCACATGGCATAAGGGAGCACATCCTCAGGATGAGCAACATGGCTGCTAAGCTGAAGTCCATGGAGGCTGATCTGGAGCTCAAGCCTGCACTCATAGTTCACCTGGTGATGGCTTCACTGCCACCACAGTTTGACAATTTTGTCATCAATTACAATGTGTCACCTGAAAAATGGGACATTGAAAAGACCATTGCCATGTTGTCGCAAGAAGAGGAAAGGCTGAAGTCCCAGAATGGGGGCTCTTTGAACTTCGTAAAGGACAACAAGAACAGGAACTACGGTTCTCCTTCAAAGCCATATGGCAAAGGTCCCCACCAGTATAAGCCACATGGCAAAGGTCCCCAGCAGTATCAGCAAGTGGACAAAGACACCTGCCACCACTGCAAGAAGAAAGGGCATTTCAAGCAAGATTGCCCATATTGGCTCAAGAGCATAGTGGCAAAGAAAGTATGGACACAGTTTCTTTTGTAAATGAATCCCTGTATACACAGTTTTTAAAATCTACTTGGTGGATTGACTCAGGTGCAACTGTTCATGTTGCAAATTATTTACAGGGATTCCATTCGACAAGGACTTTGCAAAGAAGCGAAAGACACATTGAAGTCGCAAATGGAGTTCAAGCATAAGTTGAAGCTGTTGGCGACATCTCCTTGGAGCTAGCTGATGGTTTCAATATTATGCTTAGAGATTCGGTCATGGCAAGTGTGCCATATGGTTTAAAGATGCTTGTGTGGGTATTGCTTTACTTCATGATAAGCTTTATTTGTTATCCTTACGTGAAAAAGTGCATTATGTGAGTAATGTGAATGAACAAATTTCCTTGTCGAACAAAGAACAAAAGAAAAGAAAGCGAACTCATGACTCTTCGAAGTTATGGCACTGTCGATTAGGCCATATTTCGAGGGGAAGAATAGAAAGCCTCGTTAAAAATGATATTCTTCCTCCGTTAGAGTTCTCAGATATCGAACAATGCATAGATTGCATAAAAGGAAAATACGTAAAACAAATTAAAAAGGGTGCAAACCGAAGCACAGCGACACTAGAAATTATTCACACTGATATATGTGGACCATTTCCGGTGAAAAGTGTGGATGGTTATGACTCGTTCATAACGTTCACAGATGATTACTCCCGATATGGTTATATTTATCCAATTAAAGAAAGATCTGAAGCATTGGATAAATTTAAAATATTCAAAGCTGAAGTTGAAAATCAACATGATAAAAGAATTAAAATAGTCAGGTCCGACCGTGGGGGGGGGGGGGAGTACTACGGTCGGCACACTCCATATGGTCAAGTACCTGGACCTTTTGCAAGGTTTTTACAGGAAAATGGAATAGTCGCCCAGTATTCTATGCTGGGCGAACCGCAGCAAAATGGAGTAGCTGAAAGGCGTAACCGTACTCTTATGGATATGGTGCGCAGTATGATGAGTTATTCCACACTGCCATTGGGATTATGGATGGAGGCGTTAAAAACCGCCATTCACATTCTCAACAGAGTACCAAGTAAGTCGGTGCCCAAAACACCGTACGAGTTGTGGACAGGGAAAGTTCCTTCTCTACGCCACTTAAAAGTCTGGGGGAGCCCAGCTGAGGCAAAAGTTTTTAATCCACACATTGCAAAGTTAGACCCCAAAACAGTAACTTGCCATTTCATTGGCTATCCTGATAGATCAAAAGGTTATCGTTTCTACTGTGCAGACAGATACACAAAGTTTGTAGAAACGAGACACGCGGTCTTCTTGGAGGACGAAATGATGAGGGGGAGCATGGTAGGCCGGAAAATTGATATTGAGGAGAAAAGGGTGTGTGCACCTTTTCCGATGATCCATGAGCCATTTTTCGCCCTACCTGTTGTACCTGCACCGACAATCCCCGAGGTTGTGGTGCAAGCACCTGTTGTAACTCCACCCGTGACCACAGCGAGGCAAGATTCAGAACCTGTCCGTCAGGAGCCGACTCGACCCGTTGTTGAGCATGAAAGGGAGCGACGACATCCATATTTAGAAGAAGAGTCACACGTTGAGACACATGATGTGCCAGAGAATGAGACTCTCAGAAGGTCTAAAAGAGCTAGGAAATTTGCTATTTCTAGTGATTATAAAGTTTATAATACAGAAACAGTTCATATGGAAGAAGATCCCACTTCATATGAAGAAGCCATGAGAAGCGTTCACTCTTCGAAGTGGCTGGAAGCCATGGAAGACGAGATGAAATCGATGAGTTCTAACAATGTTTGGGACTTAGAGGAAATTCCTAAAGGAGCCAAAATAGTAGGCTGCAAATGGGTCTACAAAACTAAGTATGACTCCAATGAAAATGTTGAAAAGTATAAAGCGCGACTTGTGGCAAAAGGCTTTACGCAAAGAGAAGGGGTAGATTACAATGAGACATTTTCTCCGGTCTCATGTAAGGATTCCTTCAGAATCATCATGGCACTAGTTGCACATTTTGATTTAGAGTTGCATCAAATGGATGTAAAGACGGCATTTCTAAATGGAGATTTAGAAGAGAATGTTTACATGAAACAACCCACGGGTTTTTTCATGGAGGGGAAGGAACATATGGGATGCCGCTAAAGAAATCCATTTATGGGTTAAAGCAAGTCTCTAGACAGTGGTATTTAAAGTTCAATAATACAATTAAAAGTTTTGGATTTAAAGAGAATGTTGAGGACAACTGCATTTATGCAAATTTTAAAAGTGGAAAATATATTTTCCTAATTCTGTATGTGGATGATATTCTGCTTGCGAGCAATGATGTCAGTCTACTACTAGAAACAAAGAAGTTCTTGTCCTCAAATTTTGATATGAAAGATCTTGGTGAAGCTTCTTATGTTTTGGGCATAGAAATTCACCGGGATAGAAAGAATGGAGTGTTAGGACTAGCACAAAAGGCATATTTAGAAAAGGTTCTAAAGAAATATAATATGCATAAAAGTAGCGCCTCACCTGCTCCTATAGTCAAGGGCGACAATTTTTGAAATTTCAATGTCCCAAGAACCAATATGAGATCGATCGAATGAAAGCAGTACCATATGCTTCGGCTGTTGGAAGCTTACAGCATGCACAAGTGTGCACTCGCCCTGACTTAGCTTTTATCACCGGGGTACTCGGTAGATATCAAGAAAATCCAGGCCATGAACACTGAAATATGGTAAAGAAAGCATTGCGTTATGTGCAAGGCGCAAAAGACCTCATGCTAACATATAGAAGATCTGATTCCCTAGAGATAAGAGGGTATTCAGACGCAGATTTTGCGGGAGACAAAGATGATAGAAAGTCCACGTCAGGGTACGTGTTCACTCTCGCAGGAGGGGCTATTTCGTGGAAAAGCTCCAAACAGTCATTAGTTGCAGCATCCACGATGTATGCAGAATTTATAGCATGTTATGAGGCCACGGGGCAGGCGATATGGTTAAAGAAATTTATACCCGACTTGAAAGTGGTAGATTGCATTGACAAACCACTAAAGATGTACTGTGACAACCAGCCCGCAATATTCTATGCTCACAACAACAAGTCGAGTAATGCTACAAAGGCAATAGATATAAAGTATTATGTTGTGAAAGATAAAATCCAGGATCAAACTATAAGTCTTGAGCATATAAGGACAAAGGAAATGCTTGCGGATCCGCTAACGAAAGGCTTACCACCCAATGTGTTCCAGGAACACATAGCCGGCATGGGTTTAATGGAAAGCCTATGATTCCTGGATGACAGAGGCCCAAAAGTAACAGGATTTGTTTCAAAACAGAAAAGTATATAGTGGCTGTCTGATTCTATCGACAATTGAGCTGTGACGATGAAACATGCTCTATGTACTAATCGGTGATGAAACGAGTAAAGTAAAAGGTAAAAAAAGTTAAAAGTAAAAGTTGAGATCAAGGGGGAGAATGTTAGATATGATCTCCTGGTCGTGAGCCCAACGGCTCCACGATCCCCTTGATTGCGCCCTGATCGGGGGCGCCGTTTCCGTTATGGACGGTGGGCCCCTGTGACCTACGTTATATAAAGAGGTGAGGGTTCGGGGCACGTAGTATGAGGTTCATCGCATTGCCAGCCACCCCACCGACACCCCCTTCCGATTAGGGTTAGCGCAGTGCTCACGGGAAGCACCGCCGCCACCACACACCCCACGCTCACGCCGTCGCCCTCCCCGATGGCCACTGGCTCGGGCTCCTCGAGCCATGGAGAAGGTTTGTCCCCTCCTCCTCTCTCATCTCTATGTCCTCTCTCTCACCGTGTTAGATCGACACCCAAAGAGCACTACCGTAATTGTTCTAGCCTAGATGATCTAAAGTGGGATTTAACAGTATACTCATCAAAACTAGCTCATTTATTCAAAACAGAACAAATATTTTATTCAAACATGAATGCTTTTGCTAATAATGTGATATTTCTGCTTGTCAGGTGATCAACGATGACATCAAGGTCAGCAAGGACCTCACCAGAAGGAGCCGGAATAAGGTAAACAAAGCGTACTGCATTTTATATAGTTACCTTATACAGTTCTGTTACCTTGTACAGTTCTGTTATCCTATGACCATTTGGTAACTCTTGATAATGTTTATTTCTATTATGACAAATACACAGTTCACTTCTACATTTATATAGTTTTCCTGCAAGCGTACTGCATTTTGTTGCCTGTCATCAGAATTGAGTTGGTAAGATGCCTATGCAAGTAGTGCTTTGACTGAAATACTTCAGTTACCTTAATTTTCAGGGGGCAATTCCAAGTCCACGAGTCACAACATCGCCAGGAGTTAATATGCTCATGAGGATAGCAGCACAGAAGAGGGGCTCCATGATGGTGAGGCCTAGTTCAGCAAAAAGGGCGAAAATGGCAGGTTCACCTCACCAACCTGCACAACATTCACATGATTCACCTCCACAGCAACCTCCAATATCTCCCTCACTTGATGATCTATCTCCTGCTAGAAGTTCCCATGGTAAGATCAGATCTGCTACCATGTATTCCTTGTTTATTCATCTACTTCTTACTCTTGACCAGCTAACTAAACTTCTTTTCCATGCATGTAGGCCGGGCACGCAGACCCCGTAAGCTAACATCATGCATATGGGAGGAGGTTGATCCAATTTATCAAGGAACAATACTTGTGAAAGGTCGTTGCATTCATTGCCGGGAAGTCTTTCCAGCTTCGAGAGATTCAGGGAGCAGCCACATTGGTTGGCATTTAAAGGAATGCGAATCAAAGAAGGCGATGAAAGAAATGGTAGATAAAATGGGTCCTCCCGAGGGTATTGATCCGAACTGGAAATTTGATCTGAAACTAGCAAGAAGAAAGCCGGTAAAACTCATAGTTGTCAATGAACTGCCTTTTACATTTGTGGAGTATGCGCCCTTTAGAGAATTCACCGCATCTTTGAATCCATGGTTTGGAAAAATCAGTAGGACAACAATTAAAGAAGATTGTGTCATTGCTTTCAAAAAACATAGAGCTGAAATGAAAATATTTCAAAGAGTGTGACTCTCGGATATCTCTCACGGGCGATATGTGGACTTCTAATCAAAAGCTAGGGTATCTTTTCCTAACATGTCATTTCATATCTCCTAATTGGGTGCTTCACAAGAGGATTATAGCATTTAGCATGATGGAAACGCCTCACAATAAATTGAACATGTTCAATGTAATACTAGAAAGCATTCAGGAATGGAACCTAGAGGATAAGCTTTTTAGTTTCACTTTGGACAATGCTTCCGTCAATACTGCCATGGTTAACCTATTGAGGGACAATCTGAAGGACATATGTTTTCTTCTTGCAAAAGGGAAATTGCTTCATTTTCGATGTGCAACACATGTTTTCAATTTAATTGTTCAAGAAGGATTACGAGAGATCTAAAATGTTGTCAATAACATTCGAGAGAGTGTCAAATTTGTCAAAAGTTCATAAGCAAGACTTGAGAAATTTCGGGACACAGCTATACGAGTAGGATTGTGTTCTAGATACAGACAGTTGTGTGCTGATGTCACTACTCTTTGGAACTCAACTTATCTCATGCTTGAGGCTGCATAGCCACTTAGAAGTGCCTTCTATTCTATGGAGAGGCAAGACAAGGACTTCCCCTATGCTCCTCCACCAGCTGAATGGAAAATGGCTGAGGCTCTATGCAAGTTGTTGAAGGTTTTCTACACCGCAACAACAACTCTCTCTGGTTCACATTATCCAACTTCCCATCTTTACTTCCATCAACTTTGGATTATCAAGAAGATGTTAAATAAAGAAGAAGCAAGTTATGACAAGAAAATCTTGAATTCAGCCTAGGACGTCACCATTGCACGTATGTTGAAGCAAATGCAAGTGAAGTTCAATCAGTATTGGAAATAGTCATACATGTCTGCTTGTATTCCAGTCATATTTGATCCGAGATTCAAGTATGACCTCTTGGAATTCCTACTGACTGACTTCGTAAATTAAGTGGAGGTGGGAAGTTGGATGGGAAAAATGAAGAAAATAATGCAAAATCTCTTCAATGAATACAGTGAAGAGCTTTCAGTTGAGCCACAGATAGAAAATGCTACTAATAATGGAGTTGAGGATGGAGCTGACCCACTTGCGGAGTTTGATCGATACATGATGTCGAAAAGAAGACAGTCAAGCAATGAACTAGATCGGTACTTGAAGGAGGAGTTGCTCCCTCGAAAGGAGGAGGTGGATATTCTACAATGGTGGAAAACAAATGTTTCAAAATATCCTGTGCTCTCTAAAATGGCCCGTGACATTTTGGCCATCCCAACGTCAACCGTACCTTTCGAGTCAGCTTTCAGCACCGGAGGACGCGTCGTCAGCGACTACAGGAGCAGCCTCATGCCCTCCACCGTGGAAGTCTTGATATGTCTCCAGGACTGGCTTAAGTTAGCCAGTATGTAATGTTTTCTTTATTCAAGTTCTCCTTTATCTTCTAATTTATCTTGTGACTGAGAAATTTTTCTCTTACTCTTTCAGATGATTCAGATGATGAGTAGGAAAACAATTAATGGAGCTTCCTTGCATCTCTACAGGTAACTTCGAATTTTTTGTGTCTGTTGGCTACTCTAGCTACCTTCATATACATGCTTGCTTTCTAGTTACCTTCATATCAAGTCCAGTAAGCATGTGTATTGGTCTGAAAATGCTAGCTTTCTAGTTACCTTCTGTTGACATGCTAGCTTTCGATGCTGCCTGTTCATATATGGTCTACACAATTGGCTTGTTTGCTTGCTTGATACAAATGTAACTGAAAATGATTTTTCAACTTCATAGTTACTTTTGGATTTAGCTTGACATTATGGTCATGTTATCCACATGAGATATGTTCATCCCCTGCTATTTTGTAATTCTGATAAGTGATGTTTGTGGAATTCTCTTGCACCATTGTTACACAAATTCGATTTCCCTGATATTGACAGATGCCCCTTTCAGTTGTACCTAATATTGTGTAGCTAGACTGCTAGAGTAGTACTCTTATTTGAGTTGGATTTCTTCTGACATAGCTTTTATCTTTTACACTGATAGTGATGTTGATGTGCACTTCAGTATGCAAGAATTCTCTCAAGCTGATGTACATTGTCTGAGCAAGGATTCTTCGATCCAATGAAGCAATATTGAAGCTGATGTACACTGTCCGAGCAAGGAACATGTGTTCTGAAACAAAAACTTGTAGTCGCTACCCTGTTTTGAAGCAGTGAAGCAGTACACTGCAGTATGCAAGGTTCATGTACACTGTATTCTGAGCAAGGACTCTCTGATCCAGTGAAGCAGTACACTGCAGTATGAAGTGATTTGAGACTCTGTTCAATGTATTGTTATTGTTTTGAAGCGATTTGAGACTCTCTTCTATGCATTGTCCTGCAGTATCCAGTGAAGTCTGGAATAATATACGTACATGTACATTGCAGTCCGTTTTCGTATTGTCTGGAGCAATATACATACATGTACACTGCTTTGAAATCAATATACGGTAATACAGTGGAATAAATCTGAAATATTTCGTGGCCTCCCACGAAGCCCACGTATCCCGCCAACGGTCCCACCTACCCAGAGTTATGACATGAGCTAGCTATGGCGCCATATTATAAGTTTCTAACCAAGTTGTTTTGTACGTATTATGCTTATGATCGTCGCAATTCAGGTTTCGTAGCGGCGCCAGATCCGGCCTGCTTCGCACTTAATTTTTTTTGGTTAGCTTTAGAATATTGATGTTGATTTGCTCAGTTTGTGCTACGTATGGCTTTGACGGGCCTAAGCGGGACGCCGCTTGACACCCTTAGTCGCAATGTGTCTATGTTCAATAACGGTAAACGGGGACACGACATATGTGCCCCGAACCAACCACAATAACCTCGCATTACCTAGAGATTATGCAACCTAACCTACAGTCACGGGACGACCTACCATCCCTGTTACCCGGCCCTTGCCCAGGTTTCGAAGTTGTACTTATCCCTCTTGTCGTGCTCGGAAGAAGATAAGAAAATGCGAAGCTTCTCTTGGTTTTCCACGTGTTAGAAATATGTATATCAATAGATCAGCCTACTTCTCACCACTCGCTTCGGTAGCGCTAAGCTGTTGCATTATTGCTAGTACGTTTTTCTTTGAAATGTTGCTAGTACGGAGTACACTTGTCGTTCCTTTCGTTCCTGAGCCATGTAATCTCTAGCACGACACACGCATTTTTCTATTATCACCACGAAGACAAAGGCAAGTAAACCAGAGAGCTAATTAACCGTACATCATCATCACCACTAATCACCATTAATATAAAAAGGGAGAGACAAGGGTGATTCAAAAGATCCTGGCCGTTTAATCACTAGATCCAATGGTTCATATCTAACCAATGGTCAGTCCGACGCTAATCCCAGTCTCGCTACATTTTTTTTGGAAACATTAAATCGCTAATTAAGCCACCGTCAATTAAGCGACCACGGCGGCAACCCCGTCCCCTGCTACCCCGTCAGAGCAGGCCCGCCTGCCCTCCCGCAAGCCAGCGACCGGGCGCCCGGCCGCCTCCGGCCGTCCCTTCCCTGCAACGGAACGTCGCCTCATCCTGCTCGATGACAGACCAGCCACCGCCATTGCTATGGTCGCCTATGTTTGACTCGCCATCTGAGTGTCCACTGGTTCGGTGTTTGCAACTTGATCGATGTGGCTTCGATTGACAGCAGCATCAGTTGATATAATTTCAACTTCAGTTCATATATAATATGATTTTGCCAATATCCTACCAGGAAGAACCTTTGCTGCTATTTGTTTGATTGATCTGAATCGTTCATCTATTGAATCTAGCACTGACTGTACGTCCTTATCTGACGTAAATCTGTTGTGTTGCTTTCTTTTTCAGGTTCTATATCTACGCCGCAATCTGTCTGAAACTTCAGAATTAGAGAAAGGAACAACACTGCTCAGTTCAGATCTTGGGCGCTTTGTATTCTAGAAAATGATCTTGGCCGTTTCAGTCAGGTAGATTTTGATACCAAAAAGGCAAGGTATGCCGATAAGGCTGCCTCAGTAGCTCGACGACAGGCACGATTCAGGTAATTCGTCCCAACTTTTTTTTCCTTTGGATACAAAACGATGTTAGATTTTCGTACAGCTGAACTCAAGTACAGTTAAAAACGAATATATGGTAGGATTCTTATAGGAGCGATAGAAATCCCGACAATGTCCGGGTATGAACCTTTTAGCTTGTACGTATCGTGTCTTCACAGCGGCAGTGCTGACGACGGGCTGACAATATGCTTAAAATCCTGAAAAAAATGTTTACCTTCAGTTTATGTTAAGACCTGAACTAGCACAAGTTACACACAACAAAACCCCTTTAGTTTCACGCTCTCACAAGGAGGATTCGTCCCAATCTTTTTCTTTTACAAATCTGAACCAGTTGGCTCCCCAAAATTTCTCCTATTGAATAGATTTGTCATATCCGAATAATGCTTCAAGGTTACTTTTCTTCATTGCAGGTCATTAACTGCATTTGCTCTAATCTATTATTGCAAAAAAAAAAAAAATCATGGCACAAACTTGTACTATTAAATTAACAAGATGCTATGTACGATATGGTTGAGATTACGACACTATCAGAAGATACTATCATCGCCCATTTATGTCCATCAATCCCAAGGATTAATAGATAGTGTTCAGTGTGCTTAAACGCAGGTTCGGTATTTTCCCACCTCAGAAGCTTGATTGGCAGCTGAATGCATGGGTATGAGGATTTTGGATAGTGGAGCAGGAGGACGCTGTTTAGCATTAGGGATGCCACCGCTTCAAATAGGTTTGTCTACACATTTGAGTTGTACATGGAGTTGATTTATGAAAGGTATGCTCGGCCAGACTGATAATATCTGGAGCATCTTAGAACTTAGACTTCTGGACTTCATTGATATTTAAGTTTCAAGACCATTATTTCGACTTCCTAATTACATACATGTGTAAATCACAAAGGTTAAAATTTGCTAACTTGGAGATGGTGTGGAAATGGTATTGGCAAAGAGTAAATGGCACTGGCAGTCACACAACTCGTCCGCTATGTGCACTTAAGTCACACAACTGGAAAACGAGATTTTTTGGTCACACAACTGGACTTTTGGTGCACGCAGGTCACAAACCCCACATGTCAGTCCGTTTTCCGTTGGTAATTTTGCAAAAAAAACTCTGTATTTTTGGACATTTTGCAGAAAACTCCATGTAATTGGACCCAAATTTGGGTTTTTTGCGAAATATCCCAAAATACAGGGGTTTTCTGCAAAATTACGTGTCCACGTCAGCACTCCTGCAACGGAAAACGGACTGACATGTGGGGTTTGTGACCTGTGTGCACCAAAAATCCAGTTGTGTGACCAAAAAATCCCGTTTTCCAGTTGTGTGACTTAAGTGCACATAGCGACGAGTTGTGTGACCGCCAGTGCCATTTACTCATTGGCAAATTTGTAAAATTGGTGAACTCTGTACATAATGCATCCAACTCACGGATGGCGAGTAACGATCCTGGCGATCCGCCTGGTGCTCATGGCGCCCGCCCGGCCGGCCGGTTCTGGGTCGACACCGCGGACGCGCCGCCAGCTGCCAGGGGCTGCGGACATCGCCGGCGCACCCTCGCGCCTCCGGCGTGGGACTCAGAGTGCTCGGGATCAAGGTTCGCGTGCCTCGGGGACCTGACCGCCGCCCCGTCCGGCCTCGACGGCCTCGAGGAAGATCATGTCTCAGTACGGCTGGCCATGGAATCGTTCGAGGAGATCGCGCCGCCGCGTGGAGGGAGGCGATCCGAGGCGGAGCTCGTCCAAGAGTTTTGGACTGACGCCGGATTCCCGACGCCGGAGAGTCGCTTTTGGGAGGAAGGATCGCACAAGCCCGCAGGTGAGCTTTCTGATGTTTCGGTTGTGTGCAGGGAGCCGAGGAAGGTGGAGTTGCCGCGCCGCCGCGTTCCATCGTCCTCGCCGACGGGGATGCGCATCTCCAGGCCGCCGCCGAAGATGGGCGCGTGGCGCGGTCCGCTTCCCCCGAAGCGCATCACGCTGCCACCGATCCTCGGGGCCTTCATCGACAAGGCAGTGGAGGTGAACAGGATGCGGTCGATGACCTCGACGGCGAGGAACTCCGTCGCGGTGGGCGTGGCTGCGGCTACCGGAGCCGTTCCGTCATCCCCGCCCCTGACGGCGGCAGCCCAAATTCAAAATTCGGGCCCCATGCTGGGTGGGCCCCCGCGCCAGGCAGCCGATCCTGGCCGTCCAGACGCGTGGGCGCATCTACGCCGCCGATACAGTGCCCTTTGGCTTCCCGACTACACGAAATCGCAAACCCTCGCTTCATCTTCGACACCTTCGCCGCCGCCACAAGCTCCTCGCAGTCCGCCGCCGCCACAAGCTCCTCTCCGACCTCGCTGGGACACCGTGACCTCGTCCACGGCCGCTTCTTCTGCCGGCGTTCCGCGTCCTTCGTCCACGCCTGTGCCGCCTCCCCCGGGGAGCCCCTCGTTCGCCTCCGTGGTCGCCCCGTCGCCGGCGATGAGTGGGACGGCTCCACAGAGGCCTCCCCAAGGCCAAGCCCCCAGGATGGGAGCGCCGCAACCGCAGCAGCCGGTGGGGACTCAGCCCAGGCCGCAGCTTCCCGCAACCTCCATGGGGAGCTCTGGTATGGGGCAGCCGCTCCCGGCAAGCTTCTTCCTCGGAGGGACATCAGCGGGGTCGAGCTCTATGCCTCCGTACCAGCCACTCCAGAGGCAGTCCATGCAATGCGGTCCTCCGGCGTACATGCCGTAGGTGTAGCAGCAAGCTTCGTTCCAACCCCCGCCAATGGCGCCGTTTATGAACCCCGGGTACCCGACGTACCAGCCGCAGGTCCAGTAGTCGTACCAGCCACAGGTCTAGCAGGCTGTGGGGGCTGTGAGTCAGGCTGCCCCTCGGGTTAAACGGAAGAAGAACAAGACTAACCAACAAGGCAATTTGCTGCCTCAGCCGACGCTGGGAGTGCAGCCGTTGATGCGGCCACCGATGATGACGCAGCCACCTTACCAGCAGCCACCGTTTCAGCTAAACCAGGCGTTTGTTCCTCCTTTGGGGGGTGCTCAGGGACAGTCTGGTGCTATGCCGCCGCCTATCCCGGGTGTGGCTAATCCGGCCATGGTGGATCCGGGTCTGGCAGCGGCGAACACAGTGGATGCAGCGGTGTTGCAGCAGCCAGAGGCAGGGCAGGGGGTAAGAGCAAAGCAAAAAAAAATCCACTAAGTGTTTTAAGTGTTCAGCTGATTCTCATGCAACAAAAGCCTGTCCGATAAAGCATTACTGTTTAGTTTGTAACAGTGCAGCTCATCCCACTTTTCGATGCCCTACATTGAGGCTTCCAAAGCCCACTGCTTTCACCACATGCTATGGCATAGATGAGACAATGTTTGTGCAGTTTCCGGACAGTGTTTTCAAGCCCCACCTGATTCCGACTTGCTCACCTACAGCGCTGGTTATGATTGTGGGTGACCCGGTCCCTGCTGCGGCTATTCAGAGTGTGATGGACATGATGTGTCACTCCTCGCAGTGGACGTGGGAGGCTTTGCCCCACGGTGATAGCGCCTTCCTCATTGGGTTCCCGTCTGCTGAGGATCTCAACAGGCTAGACGGTTTTCAGCTTAATATTCCATCTTTTAACTCACAGGCCACTATCTCTGTTTGGAAGGCGCAAGAGGAGGTAGCCCCGATCAAAGTGCTTGAGAAGGTCTGGGTACATGTCCAAGGAGTGTCGTATGCTCTAAGGCACTTCCTTGGCTTTTGGGCTGTCGGGACTCTCATAGGGACTACACTGGACGTTGATCTTGTCACTTACCGGAGTCGTGGTATTGTTCGCATTTTGGTGGGGATGTTGGACTCGTCAGTTCTCGAAAAGCGTATGGGTGATGATGGTCCATATGTTGGGGCTTCGTGTGTGGTGAAGCTCAAACAGTACGGGTTTTACTTCAGCCGTGAGTCTGCGCAGTTTGTACCGGACCCCAACTTCGTCCCCTTTTTTTGGCGAAGAAAGGGTGATGACACTGATGAGGATGAAGGTAACGAGCATGACTTGGTCGACTCTTTGGGATAGGATGGCATGCATAGTACCCCCACCTGCAACATGGAAGTGGACGGCAATTCGTCTTCGGGGACCTCTACAGCCAACAAGTCCACGACTCCCGGGGCTCAAGTAAGGACTTTGACAGCGATTACTCCGTATAACTCAAGCCCTAGCACTCCAAGAGGACGAGACACTGTGGAGATGATCCGCCGCACTTCGCCGACCTTGCTGCGCCCTATCCTGGAGATGGCGCCAGTGCAAGTGTCGGCAGGGGTTGGTCTGCTACCTCCTGCTAGTGAGGCGAGCACGGCTGCAGGGTTCGGTGCTGTGGCAGGCCAAAAAGGCCACTCGTTGGCCAGCAGCAGCCCACCTACAGCAGAGGCCGATGCTGTGCTGGGCCGAGGAGCTCCTTGCTGCGGCCTTGAGCTGGCTGCCGCAGCTCCTGAGCTGGGCCGAGCTGATCTCGGGCCTCTCTCGCCTGGGAGGCCGGCGGATGGTGCGGAACCAGCAGCGACGCTGGTGGTGCCACGGCGTCCTCGCCGCCTGCTCCTGACGCGGCGCCACACCAACTGGCGGGGAAGCTGGACCTGTACTCGAGCCAGGGCAGCAGTGCAGGGCCGATCTCCAGGGTGGCTTCTACCTCGCCACAGCCTCCCTAGGATGGATTGGCCCATGAAGCTGCCGAGGTGGGTGTGTTCTCGACTCCGACACGGACTCACCCACTCCACGACGCGTCTCTTGGTGCTGCGTTGATGGTGGGGTTGGCTGCTACCTCGACCATGCCGACCCCCGCCATTGCTCCACGTCTACTTCACCATTCTTGGGAGGCGTCATCTCGCCGTCCACTCCTCCGGCTCGCCGCAGCGGGAGGTTTGGGGTGGACGTAGATGGGGCCTCAGTGACTGACGAGGACTCCATGACGAAGGCCATGCGTCGCAAAGCGATGCAAAACCTGGACTATTCTGGTATGGACAAGTCGTCGAAATCTTTTCTTTCTTTTTCTCCACAGTCAATTCATTCAAAGCTTAGTAGTGTAGGAGTTAACCTTGGTAGTAGTAAAAATCAAATTCATGTTTCAACTAATGTCTTGAGACATATGGAATTTGACCGGTGCACGGTTATTCCTAAAGTCTCGACTGGGTTGACAGCCACCTATATGGATGAAGAAGAAGCGATTGCCACATCAATGGTCAGCTTTTTTCTCATCTCATTGGTGAAGTGTTGGATGGTGGTTTGGATGACGATGGACTGAGCTCATTGTATGAGTTGAAAGCCTCTAGTCGAAAATCTAAATCGTCCTCCAACAAGTCCCGGAAACGGAACAAGTTATCCAAATCCCCCACGGTTTCCCAATGAATGGCATGTTTGCAAATAGCAGAGGTCTTGGTGACTTGGCTAAACATTTGCACTTTGCTGGTTGTATTCGGGACCATAATTTGGATTTCTTAGCCATTTCTGAGACAGGGAGACGCGAGTTCTCGCAATCTCTATTGAACCGCCTGTCTGGTGGAATAGAGTTTGAGTGGTTCTCACGTCCCCCTCATGGCCGCTCAGGAGGCATTTTACTAGGCATCAGGACTGAATCCATGGAAGTATTGGATGTTACAGATGGTGATTTTCATATCAAAATTCACATCCGTAATAAATCCGACAATTTCATTTGGAGTCTTGTTGCCGTGTATGGGCCTGCCCAGGAGGCGGGTAAGTCCTCCTTTCTCTGTGAAATGGTAAATTTGGCAAAAGATAATCCACATCCTCTTATCATTGGAGGGGATTTTAATTTGCTACGTTATCCGTTTGAGAAAAGTCGAGGGCGTTTTGACAATCGTTGGCCTCTTTTGTTCAATGCGGTCATTGACAGCCTGAACTTAAGAGAAATTACAATGGTGGGGAGACAGTTCACTTGGGCTAATTCGTTGCCCGAACCGACATACGAGAAACTAGACCGTGTACTGATGGATACTGAGTGGGAAGATAGGTTCCCATTGGTATCGGTACGGGCTCTAGAACGTATTGAGGGTCTGTCCGACCATGCTCCCATTCTGATGACCACTGGTACCCCTAGACCACAGTGTAAACCACGTTTCAAGTTTGAACTTGGCTGGTTACACAGAGAGGGGTTCCATGCGATGGTTACTAGAATATGGGAAAGTCCGGTAGTGGGTGACACGCCTATCCAGCGATGGAACAATAAGATTCGTGCTTTACGCACACACCTTGTTGGTTGGGCCCGGCACACTACTGGTTTACTTAAGAAAGAGAAAGAACGACTTTCCTCCATAATTGATGCTCTTGAAGCACTAGCAGAAGTTCGGTTACTATCCGCGCAAGAGATTGAGCTAAAAAGCCAATCCAATGCACAGATAGCAAAACTACTGCGTGAGGAGGAGTTAAAATGGTATCAACGTTCCAAAGCTCAATTCATCCTAGAAGGGGATTCGAATACGCGATATTTCCACGGTGTTGCCAATGGCAGACATCGGAAGAAGCGTATTCATGCCCTAGTACAGGATGAGGGACGATTGAGGGCCATGAACAACTAAAGTCGTACATAACAAATTACTATAAAGGTCTGTTCGGGGCCCCAGAGGAAGGAAACTTCACTTTGGATGAATCTCGGACAGATGATATACCCCAGGTTTCAGTCGAGGAGAATGGCCTACTCACAAAACCCTACTCGGAGGAGGAAGTGAGAAAGGCGGTCTTCCAAATGAAACATAATTCAGCACCTGGGCCTGATGGTTTCCCAGCAGAGTTCTACCAGAACTTCTGGGATGTTATCAAGTCTGATCTAATGCAACTGTTCACTTGTCTCCATAGGGGACAACTCGAGTTGTTTCGGCTTAACTTCGGCGAGATTATTTTATTACCTAAGGTTAATGAGGCAGAAAGGATTCAACAATTTAGACCTATTTGCCTTCTTAACGTTAGTTTTAAAATATTTACCAAAGTGGCCACGATTCGTCTAAACAGTGTAGCAGACCATGTGGTTCGTCCGTCTCAGACGGCTTTTATGCAAGGGCGCAACATCCTTGATGGAGTAGCGATCCTACATGAAATGTCCACGAACTACATAGGAAGAAGCTGAATGGGGTAATTCTTAAAATTGACTTTGAGAAGGCCTATGATAAAGTCAAATGGTCTTTCCTCCAGCAGACTCTCAGAATGAAAGGTTTCTCTGAGGAGTGGCGCGCATTAATAGATTCTTTTTTTCGGGAGGAAGTGTAGCCATTAAGGTCAATGATGACACTGGCAAATACTTCCAAACGAAAAAGGTCTTCGACAGGGTGACCCTTTATCGCCAATACTATTTAATATAGTGGCTGATATGCTGGCTATCCTGATCGAGCGTGCAAAATTGAGGGCCAAATTGAAGGGGTGATCCCTCATCTAGTCGATGGTGGTTTATCGATACTTCAATATGCCGATGACACAATCCTTTTCATGGAACATGATATCGAAAAAGCCCGTAATTTAAAGCTGATATTGTCAGCTTTTGAGCAACTTTCGGGTCTTAAGATTAACTTCCATAAAAGTGAGTTGTTTTGCTTTGGCGAGGCTCAAGAAAATGCCACCTTGTATGCCGACCTTTTCGGATGTGAGCAAGGACAATTTCCCATCAACTATTTGGGTATTCCGATTCACTATCGGAAACTTACAAATGCTGAATGGAAAAGGGTGGAGGAAAGACTTCAATTACGTTTAAATAGCTGGAAAGGCAAACTCCTATCCCTTGGTGGAAGACTGGTTCTCATTAATTCAGTGCTAACGAACATGGTACTGTACATGATTTCCTTCTTTCAGTTGCCCAAAGGAATCTTGAAACGACTGGATTATTTCGGTCTAGATTCTTTTGGCAAGGTGATAGTGAGAAGAAAAAATATCGACTGACTAAATGGAGTGTGGTTTGCTGCCCTAAAGACCAAGGAGGGCTCGGAGTTCATGACCTTGAGGTCAAGAACAGAGCCCTGCTAGGTAAATGGCTCTTCAAGCTTCTATCCGAAGATGGAGTGTGGCAATCCCTCCTTAGGAGAAAGTATGTGGGAGATCAAGCCGTTTCTCAGGTTATTTGGAAACCAGGGGATTCTCACTTCTGGGCGGCCTCATGGCTACCAAGAAATATTTCTTCCCACAAGGTTCTTTCTCAATTAGGGATGGCTCGGAAATTCGTTTTTGGGAGGATAAATGGCTAGGCCAAACCACTCTCAGAGAACAATATCCGGCTCTGTATGCGATAGTCCGAAACAAAAGCGATACAATCGCCAAGGTGTTGGGTTCCTCCCCACCAAATGTTTCGTTCAGGAGAAGTTTACTTGGAACAAGACTAGCATCTTGGAATGCTTTGCTCATCCGATTGGATTCCATCCATCTGTCGGAAGGTCCAGATAAATTTCATTGGAATCTTACGAAGAACGGAAAATTCTCGGTCGATTCCATGTATAGAGCACTAATCGCTCCCGAAATTCCAGTCGATATTAAGGATAATAATAAGATTTGGAAGATGAAGATACCGCTAAAAACTAAGGTTTTTGCATGGTATCTCCGTCGAGGTGTTATTCTTACTAAAGATAACCTTGCCAAACGCAATTGGCATGGAAGTAAAAAGTGTGTCTTCTGTCAACATGACGAGACTATTACTCACTTATTCTTTCATTGCGAGTTTGCTAGGTCTATATGGTCAGCCATCCAGATAGGTTCTACCTTACATCCGCCCAGATCGGTTGCAAACATTTTTGGCAACTGGTTAAATGGTGTTGATCCTAGGTTCAAACTATTCAGTAGGGTGGGAGCGATTGCCGTTATTTGGTCGCTATGGCTATGTAGAAATGACAAGGTTTTTAACGATAAAAATGCTTCTTTTATGCAGGTTATTTATCGGTGTACCGCAACGCTACGGACTTGGTCGGCCCTGCAGCGTGTGGAGCACCAGGACTTGTTCTTGGAGGTGGCATGTCGGTTGGAGGTGGCGGCCAGGGAGCTACTCTCGCGGCACGGATGGCAACATAGACTCCGGATCGAATTACCACCCATCTAGACAGATCTACAATTTCTCATTATGATATGTAATCCGCCTTGTCGTTATTTTCCTTCTTACTTTCGATACTTGTGAACTTGCGGACTTGTGGCTGTGTGCATCTTGTTATGCAGAGGCCGGTATAATGCTTAAAACTCTTAAGTAATAAAATCTCTTTATCTAAAAAAAATGCATCCAACTCTGGAAGATAAGAAACTGTTCGCATGAGTCTTCACGCTTATTAGTTATATCACTAGCTTCAGCTTGGCCTTTGCGTGTGAACAGTCGAGCATTTATATCTAGAAGCTTGCTAACAAAGGAGATAAGAATAGCCTACCATTTAATTGACACTACAGAGAACCAGTTAATGAACTTGAAGCCTATTGAATTTTTATAACTTGTGGGTACAAGTCAATACATTTTTCATGATGTAGTTCTGACTAACGATGTCTTTTATAGGAAATGATTGAGGCAACACAGTTAGGATAGTTTTCTTCTATGTAGGGCCGACTCATTAGAAAACTCTGGAAACTAGCCTTAATGATTTTTGATAGTTATTATTTTGCAGGATAAGGTGTTACTTATTGTTTCATCTGATTGCACATACATTTGATTATTCAGTTCAGATCTTCCACGTGCTCTCTGTGCTACCAGTGTCAAGTACCCCTATATATATACTTTTCCTCTATCGGGCATTCATGTTGATCTATTATGCATGGCTATTTGATGTTTTGCGTTACATGTTCAAAGGGGAGCGCAGAAGAGAATACCTGACCATTGGGCGTGTTTTAGGTTAGATAGAAATATAAAGGCGTAAGTTTCTGATCAGCCTTTATGCTTTGAAGCTGGTGATTATATAATGTTCTTTAGGGTCTCTATATCTTTGTTTGTTTAGTCAGGATGATACATCCAGTTTTATGTGATGAAATACGTTTGGGAAACAAAAAAGTGGTTGTATATTGCACTATTGCTTCAAATAGTTATCCTACAGGTTTTCTTAAATTAAACTCAGAGCTTACTTACATAGAAAGATTGATCGCTGAGTGGTTTCATTGTATCCAAATTTTAACTTTATGAGTTAAAGATATGTAGATGAACAAAAGCTATACAATATGCAACTCACTGAATAAGGTTGGAATTCAAAAGACTCGGCAAATACAAAAGAAATTATCATACTGCAATTTTTATTGTTCGAGATTTTAATTATTCAAATTACACGTGCGGTGCACGTGCCCGATTACTAGTACACTGGAAAAAACTGAGAGCATATCACCGGCCGATTCCCCCCCCCCCCCCCCCCCCCCTTAGGCAACCAACACGTATGTTGTGTAGGCTGGCCAGGGAGAGAACTGCCGGCGGCGGCGCTAGGGTTTCCCCCGTGTCGCTCAAGCGGAGCGACGCGGGGTCGGGAGCTGTTAGTCGTGTCAATATAGGAGTTGCATCGCTTGGTCGATAGACGCACACATCCATGCACCCGCATGAGGCCGTACCGACTAAACATGATTTCCCCCCCCCCCCCCCCCCCCCATTGGTTCTCTTCTGAATTCTGACCATTATATTTCCCCGGAGTCCCGAGTCCAAAGAAGGTACTCTGGCTGTGTTGATGCAGGCTCTGTTTTTGATCTGGACGGTGCCTAATACGGTACAAGCAAAGCACATTAAATGACAACTATGAACATACTGCTGAAACGCATTAAGGCATGCAACATGTTTGATTTTTCCGATCTCGGCTTCATAATACTTGTGAAATCCACAAAATCTGTTCATCTGAAAGAACACAATGATAAATTCAAATGATAATACACATAGCGAGGTTGGTCGTTTACAAAAATCAAAGGATATTTCCATATTAGTGGGATAGACTCTTCTATGTACACTCATATTCAAGATGCTAAATCCGCTATCTAGTCATCCACGTGCATCCATAAACTCAAGGCACGGTGCTTCCCAAAACATATGTAACATATTTTGTCGTGATCAAGTTCTTTATAAGGCATGGAGTAGACAATTAGACATGTTAGGCATGTTGCTTATCCAACACATAGATGAAAGATGAGGCGGGACTAGAAGCATGAATCTCGAAATAAGTACTAGTACAATAAAACAAAATATAAAAATAATGACCAATGCTTATGCATAGTAGGTTATTATGACAAGATAGATAGTATATGGGAGTAGAAGGCTTCATGAATTAATCTCCGCACTCTTATTGTGTTGGCCATGGGCGGAGCTACAGGGTGTATTAGCTACCCAGCTGAATTGCCAAAATATTATTAACTAGATTCTAGAGGTCCAAAACGAAGAAAACAAAACAGTAGAGCATGCCATCTTGGCTCTTTGAGCTGCTCCTCAAGTTACATACAAGATACGTACCGGACCCAGGCTAGGACATGTCCTACCTCTCCATAGCATCAATAGGGAGAAACACTTGGTTGGTTGCGGGTAACGTTGCTCTGGTTCTCTTTACTCCCCCCCCCCCCCCCCCCCCCCCCCAACTCTTAGCTCACAAGCCGTAGGAAAACGCTGCTAATTATGTGCTTCATAAAGATCAAATCGGTTCTACCCAATTCAAATAAATAATGATCATTTTAGAAGGCAAGTTTTTTATTGGCGTCATTTATCAAATTAGTCACGAGCTAAGCAATCGAATTGACGAAGTCAATTCCGAGGTTGCTTGTTTGCATGTATGCTTTGAATCCCTTCAATTTAGTTTCTTCTTATGAGACACACAAGGTGGTTAGACTATTGCTTAGTGACATTTATTGGGCGGGCTATTTTCTTGCAAGTAAAAGAGGATGATATAGTTGATATTTTCATCTTTATGCTATTTCTATTGTAATTATCACTAGTTGTAACATATTTCTCAACATATTATGGTGTTGGCTATATATCAGGTAGTTACTGAAAACTTTGTACTTTATGTTTATGCCAAAAAAAATTATGAGTTTGAACACCCAGCGTATAAATCCTAGCTCTGCCACTAGTGTTGGCATTACCGACATGTGTATTCCAACTTAGATAATAATTACAAGGGGAGGTAAATGAAAAATTCATTGGAGAATATAATAAATTGGTTGTTTCATTTTTTTAATGTTTATCAGTAATTCCGAACTATCATCAATCATGACATATGTTTATTGTAAAAGCCGGTGAATATAGTGCGGTATCAAACACATATTGGTTTGGCTTAATTAGTCCCATCTTTGTAATGCTTGGTATACATATTTTTATAAGGAATATAGTTGTACTTTGTTTACTTTTCATATTTATAATTTTGACCAGCCCCGGTTTAAAACTTGCAAGATACTAGGAGCGTACAAACAAGCAAGCTCCGTCAAGAAATTATTTCCATTGATTAATATTTAACAGTGTTACCTACTTTACTTTTGAGAATTCATTTCAGTGGTGTTGTCCATATGCTTGATAAAGGGGACATGACCAACACTCCCCTCTCTTCTAAGGACATCATTCTAGCTATAGCTCGATGGAGAGAAAATGCAGACACAAAGTCATGAGGAATAGTGTTAGCAATAGAGACTAGACGAGAAGTTAACCATGAGCTATTCATGAAGTCAAATGTTAACCAAGTCTTCTGTGTATGTGCGATCACGCAAATGCTTGCCGGGTGTCTAAATTCAGTGCTCGTAAATGGGGTTGAGAGGATTTGGGAATAACCAGCTGGTGAAATACGACATATGTGCGTATGTGTAGACGACATCAGCGGCGGCGCCGGCAGGCTTCGGCGGTGCACAGTGATGATGCCGGCGTGGGCAGAACATGGCGGGCTGAAGGTCAGAGTATGGAGGCGGGGCCGTCGCGGGCAGGCGGCGGCTGCATGACGAGGAGGGTGGCGCTCGAGTACATGCTTGCACATGGGCGCAGCTGGATGGGACACGCTCGACGTCTCGCCCTCGGTTGCGGGCGGACAGGCAGCTACTACACGCCTTTGTGGCCCTGCCTGAGTGGGAGTGCTGGGATTTTTCTGGGAACTCATATCACTACGGGAAACCCACAAGACGCCGACTGCCGGAAGCCGTCGGCGTAGGCACGTCTGCCGTCGGCGTAGCAGCCCGTTGGCATAGCCCCTCTGTCGTCGGCGTATGCGACCCCGTCGGCGTAGGCTGTGGTGGGACCCATAAGACGTCATCCATCCGTCTCCATCAGCCCTCCAGACGCCGACAGCGTAGAGAGGCCTCCTGTCACAAAAAAAAATCCCGGCCGCCCCTCGGTGGGGACGAGCTCGGGACAGGGGCGAGGACAGAGGCGCTGCAACCGTGGTGGGCTTGAGGCAGAGCTCCATGTCGTCCTCCATCTAGGTGATGGCCAGCGTCGGGGATGGAGGCGGCGGACAGCCACGTCGGGGCATAGTGTACGGACGACGGCGTACAACTCGGACGGCGGCGTCGAGGATGGCCAGCGTCGGGGATGGAGGCGGCGGACAGCCGCGTCGGGGCCGGCGCTCCGCGTCGGAGAGGAAGCAACCGACAAGGACGGCGTCGAGGATGGCCAGCACCGCCCTGGTAATGGCCGCCACGCACCCGTACATCGCCGCCGGGGCTAGTATTTCGCGCTTGGGCTCTCCCGCGAGATCCGCGCAGACGCCGGTGCGGGTGGTCGGCAGCTCGAGGTGGACGGCGGCGTACAGCTCGGACGCGGCGTTGAGGAGACGGAGGCGACGAAGACGATGCGTGTGGTGCGTGAGAGGAGAAGGAAGGAGAGGATAAGGTGCGTGCGTGTGTGGGGCTGGTGTGAGACAACGTGAGAGGATAAGGAGGGAGGAGAGGAGATGGTGCGGGGTGAGGTGTTTTGACCAATCAGAAGACGCCATGTCATCAATCCAAACCTTATTTCTCCCAACCAATCAGGACATAGTACATGCATTTGTGTTTCTTTAGCATTTTCAAAGCAGCGTAACTAAATATACACAAATCGAAAAGATGTGAAACTTGCGCCTTGGGTCGCCTATTTGTGTAACAGTTGCAAATAAAAATGATAAATACAAATTTAATCATATTATTTAAGGTTTTCTTCACTGTCTTTGAGGTTTTCGTAAAAAATGGGCAAAATGACCACCGTTGGTTTTGATTGAAAGAGGTCGCATTTTTCAAAAATATCGACGGTTACGTGATATAACCACTACTTGTCTATATTAAAATTATTTTTGTAAAACTCTCAGGGAAAAGTATCACACACTTATAGTTCATATTTCAATTACTTTCGGAAAATATGTATGAAGTCATTTAAATAGGCACAATTAGGTAGAAACCGATAAAATTCCTAATATTGCTCCATTATCCATAAACTATGGTCTACTTTGCGTGATAATTGGATGGGCGCCATTTCCCACCATATTTTGTGTACTTGCTTTACAAACAATGTCATTTTTGACAATTAAAAAATGAAAAACAATATTTATAAAACTAATTTGAAAGACCTCAGTTCTATACATTCTTTGTCATACCAAGATACACCTCAGTTATAATGTAAACTTAGAATTTGTCATCATAATGATATAACATAGTATAAGTGTTGTTGCCAAGTTCTGTACAAGAAGGCAATGTGCTTAAACAAATATAGTTGCAATTTTTAGTACTCTCGAAGAGTACGCCAAGGGCGTACTATACTTTTATAGGAGGCAGAAATAAGTACAAAGTCATACCCTAGTCACAGACGAAAAGGGCAGAGAGAAACACTCCAACAAATCCAAAAAAGCTAGGCTAAACTCTCACGTTACAGCATTGAAAACTCCAGCCACCCCTCTCCTAGCTACAGTCCAAGTGGCAAACTCGTCGCTGATCTTGTCAATCATGGCCCAAACTCCAAATTGTTTGTTGGGATTGTAGAAGACCCAAGCATTTCGGTTTTTCCATACACTCCAGCAAGTCAGAATGACAAGAGCATCAAAATTCTTACGTGTATTGGTGGTGAAGTTTAACCTGGCAGTGGACCACCATTCTTCCAGCGAGATGTTAACAGAAGGCCCTGGGATGTTGATTTGTAGGCGCCGAAACCCTTCACACCAGACCTGCCTTGCATAGCTACATTGGGTGAAGAGGTGCTCCACCTTGTGTTCCTCTTGCAAACAGACAAAGCAGCTGGAGGTTTGTTCTTGGAGACCATGCCGATGTCGCCTGTCCGTGGTCCAAAGCCTATGCTGCACCGCTAGCCACATGAAAATCTTTGCTTTCAGCGGTGCGCCATTCTTCCAAATCGACTGAGCCAGAGGGAATTCCTCCTCTTCCATCATCAGCATGTCATAGGTGGATTTTGTAGAATAAACTCCCGTAGGAGAGCAAGACCATCTCAGCACATCTTCGGCGCCAACATCTCTATCAACAGAGTTGATATCGATCCATAGGTGCACACATTGCAGCGCGGCCTCCACCGGGAGTTCAGCTCCAATGTCTTCGATCCATCTGTTACCGTCAAGAGCTTGTGCCACTGTTCTTCGATTTTGTGAAAAAGCTCCAACGAGTGACTATTGACAAAAAATAACTAAGACGAATAAAGTTGTCAAGCTATTCTCACATGCTATATCTTCTCTGTCGTGGGGGTTTTCATCTACTAATAAATTACTTAAAAGTAATCCCTGCCAGTCAGGTAATCCCAGCGCACAAACGAGAGTAGGCGAGAAAACTTCCAGGAAGACAGGGATTGTTGAGTTCAGGGTTCGAAAATCAGGGAATCGGACATGAGATCTCGTTGCAGACTTCGACTATCAGATCGAGGTTTGTTTCAGACTTTTGCCTTTTTTTAAAGCGGAAAACGTGTACGTGACTAGTTTTGTGTTCGGTCGGTCTGGTAGGGCCCAGTTAAAAGCCCATGTACCTGCACGTATGGCTGCACCGGCCGCTCGCATCACAAACCCTCGCCGCCGCGCAAGGAGATCTCCCGCTGGCAAACAAGCGCACTCGGTCCCGATTTGCACGTTGGCCTGCAATGCCGAGGTGCCCAAAGAAGAAGAGGAACACGGCCGAGACGAGTCCGGTGTCGGAGCTCTCGGACGACCTACTCGTCGAGATCATCTCACGCGTGCCGTACAAGACCACCCGCTGCTGCAAGTGCGTCTCTAGGCGGTGGCACGACCTCGTCTCCCATCCCGAACACCGCAAGAAGCTGCCCTGCCCGACCCTCGCCGGCTTCTTCTACAGAGACTACAACCGCAGTGGACCCAAGTCTCGTTGTTATCAGAGCGTCCCGGGGAACTGGGGCCCACATATCGACCCCTCCCTCTCGTTTCTACCCGGCAAATACAAGAGGTGGGTTGACTTGTTGGACTCATGCAATGGGCTCCTCCTTTGCCGACGCTGGAAGAAGGTACCAGTTTATATGGTATGTAATCCCGCCACTCAGACGTGGGTGGCTGTGCCTACCATTGAATTGCCCGACAACGTCAATGTGCCAGAAGCTCGACTCGGGTTTGACCCTGCCGTCTCTTCTCACTTCCATGTGTTTGAGTTTGTTCCTAAATATAGTTCGGAGCCTAGTAATTGTTGCATCAAATCGGTGAGGATCTACTCTTCGGAAACTGGAGTTTGGACGTGTCGAAGTGTTGAGGAGTACCAGCCCACTGCGCTTTACAGCATTTCAAGGAGCGTTTTTCTCAACAGGGTGCTATATTTGTCCTCCTTTCTTGATTTTTTTG
Organism: Poa pratensis; assembly: GCA_947311845.1. Classification (NCBI taxonomy): domain Eukaryota; kingdom Viridiplantae; phylum Streptophyta; class Magnoliopsida; order Poales; family Poaceae; genus Poa; species Poa pratensis. The sequence goes on along the minus strand of CAMZMU010000041.1, from coordinate 138,472,108 downwards.
TAGTCGCAGTCGACCTTGAGGGGAATTGCAGGGTCATTCCTTATCCTGCGCCACATGTTGCCAGTGGTGATGTTTATCTATCACACGGACAATTGTATATGGCAAAATATGATATGACTGAATTGTCAATCTGGGCTCTTGAAGATTCTCGCAGCGGAAATTGGATCTTGAAGCACAATGTCAGCCACTTGCAACTCTTTGGCAAAAAGTACTCACCATTTGCGCCCTATTTTAGGGTCATCATTCACCCGGAACACAATGTGCTATTTATAGTATCTACCATGATGTCTCAATCAGCGACGAAGCTTTTCTCATACAAAATGGACTCTATGGAGCTGTGTTTTGTATGTGATCTTCCACGTGGTTGTAAACATCCTTATCTTCCATATGTTCCATTGTTCACACAGTCTTTGTCAGGTGGGTGCTAGAACTCTTAGTGTTTCTGCTGCATCTCGACAACGGCATCCTTCATTGTCGGAAGAGGAATATTTGTGTTTTTTTATGATATTAATTAGTTCTTGAACACTAGAAAAAAATGATTTTTTGGAATCCGATAGTTCATGTTGATGCCTGAGTGTAGTCCTCATGTACCTGAATCTGGCCGGCTATTTCCAATGTTATATATCTTTTTCCTAATACTAGACATTGTCATTTGTAGATAGGGAATTTCCTAGTTTTCACATTTGTAGTGAAAGATGGCTTCCATTGGAAGGCACTTTTGACAGCAGATGAGTTTTGCTATCTAATGAAGGACTAGCAGGGAGTTGCATCATTGAACAATTTTTGTCGCCCGTTTGTCTTACTATATTTCCTCAGTGCCTAAGAGAGCGTCTCCAGGGGGATCCTTCACTGCCCTCCTCATTGGTTCAATGAGATCTGGACACGAGAAAACCCTAGCGGTTCAATGAGATCGGATGGCCTGAAAAAATGTCCGACATACCCTTCTCTTTAGGGCCGGAATCCGAAAAAGGGCATGTGTAGACACACCCGCCACATAGAATCTAAAAAAGGGCACCACATGCCAGTGACCCGGCCATCGCCACACACCCCCCGAACCTTCTCCATCCCTGGGCAAACATCCTCCCTTCCCCGCTGAATCACGCCCTCGCCGCTACCCGGTTTCACCGTCAACCGTCCGTCTGGAGTTCCCAACGACCATGCTGCTCGGCTACCATGGGTATGGCAATCGTAGTGAAATAAGGTGAGCAAGGTGGTTGTGAAAATCTGTTGGGGAACGTGTACTCCACGCTACCACAAATCAAAAATTTCCACCGTGTTTATCTAGGAACACCTGCAAGTAATCGATCATGGAGGTAAAAATTTCTTCTTGATGCGCAATGTTACAGAAGAAACTCGATGTAGCGCATTGATGTCGATGTAGACGTACTACTCGTCATCGTGATCCCACGCACGGCTCCTCGTGGATGTCGATAGATGCAGCACATTGACTTAATTTTCATCATTTTCTCCATTTGTATGGCCTTGCTATCATAATGATCGGTCTACATATATTTTCATAAGGAATATTCCTTTTGGCCTTTTGTGGTATTTTGTTTACTTTTCATATCTATAAATTTTACTAGTCTCAGTTTAGAACTTGCATGACATTAGGAGCGTACAAACTGTGCAATCTTGATGAAGAAATTATTTTCCATTGATTGACATTTAACATAGTTACCTACTGTACTTCTGAGAATTCATTCAGTGGTCATGTTCTCTTATATGCTTGATAAAGGCAACATGAGAAACACGTCCCTCTTCTTTCTAAAGATACCATTCTAGCTAGCTAGCTCCAAGGAGAGAAAATGCAGGGACCAAAGTCATGAAGAATAGTGTTAGCAATATATAGAGACTAGGCGAGAACTCTGACTAGTGATTCTCGAGAAGCTAACCAATGTGGCAGTGGCTATACCATGAGCTATTTTATGAGGTTAAATGCTAACCAAGTTTTCTGCGTACGCGCGGGCATGCAAATGCTTGCCAGCTGTCTAAATTCAAAGCTTGTAAATGGGGTTGAGAGGATTTGGGAGAACCAGCGGGTGCAACAAGGCATATGCGTCTATGTGCAGATGGCATCGGCGGAGGCAAGGGCAAGCTTTGGCGGCTCACACTGACGAATAAGCCCTGGCCCTAGAGGGGGGCGAGCGGGGCGGTCTTCCCGGGACCTCGAATCCAAGGGCCCCCTGTTCCCAGGTAGAGGTAGCCAAGCTCGTGTATTTTCTACTTTGTCTCGCCCAAAATAGTAGGGCTGCTAGTATGGGCACAACAACTTGGTCGACAGATGCATACAGCCACACGCGTGTGTGCGGCCGAACCGAGTAAACGCAATTTCCCCCCTTTGGCACTCTTCTGAATTCTAATCATTATATTAGCCCCGGATTCCCGAGTCCAAGAAAGGTACTTCTGGATGTGTTGATGCAGGCTATGTTTTTTGATCTGGACGGTGCATAATACGGTACAAGCAAAGCAATTAAATGACAACTTTGAACATACTGCTGAAACGCATTAAGGCATGCTTGATTTTTTCCCGATCTCGACGCCATAATACTTCTGAAATCCATAAAATCTATTCACCCGAAAGAACACAATGATAAATTCAAATGATAATATACGTAGCGAGGTTGTTCATTTACAAAAATCAAAGACGATATTTCCATATTGGTGGGATAGACCCTTCTATATACACTCAATTTCAAGACGATAAATCCGCTATCTAGCCATCCATGTGCATACAAAAACTAAAGGCACAGTGCTTCCCAAAAATATGTAACATATTTTGTCGTGATCAAGGTCTTTATAAGGGCATGGAGTAGACATGTTAGGCATGTTGCTTATCCAACACATAGATGAAAGATGAGGCGGGACTAGCAGCAGGAATCTCGAAAAGAGTACTAGTACAATATAAAAACTTCAATGCAAAAATGATGGCCAATGTTTATGCATAGTTGGTTTATTATGACAAGATAGATAGTATATGGGAGTAGAAGGCTTCCCGCAATTCTAATTGTGTTGGCCATGGGCGGAGCTACAGGGTGTGTTCAGGGTAGTCTCTACCCAGCTCAATTGACTACCTAGTCTCATGACTACTGAAAAGGATACCGCTTCGCTCCCCTCGCTCGTTCCGCTCGGCCCCGCGGGCGATGGGACGGGCCTTCGAGCGCCGTCGCCCCTAGTTCTCCTCCTCCCCACTCCCTCCCGCTGCCGCCGGGCGACGCCCGCGCGGTGCCGGCGGCGGAATGGTTCTACCCGCGCGCTTGGCGGGGATTCACGTGGATTCGCGGGGGTTCGCGGGGATCCTCCGGCCGGCGGCGGTGCGGCTCGGCCGGCGACGCTCCGGCATAGGCCGGATGGCGGCAAGGCGGTGGCGCTGCTGCTTGGCAGCGGTGGTGGTGAGGGGCGGGCTTGGCCGACGGCGCCCTTTAGGCCCAGATCTGGGGGCCTTCGGGCCCGATCTGGGTAAGAGCGGGCTAGCTCGGGCTTCACATTGCCCCTTCTAGTTGGGCTGAATAGCAGCTCGTGATGGGGATGAGGACTACGGAGGCCGCGTCTGCTGCAGCGCGGCGGTGGAAACTTTATGGGCCCGATCTGGGCCCAGCCGGGCAGTGTGGCCCGATGTGCTCCTGCTGCTGCGTCTGGTCTGCTACTGCCTTTGGCGGTGGAGGTTGTGCCCTCCCACAAGGCTGAGGTGTTGTCGTCCTCTATCTACGGCTCACTCTTTCCGGTCCGGCCGGCCTCGCATCGTTTGCCATGGTGAGACGTCGTGGATGATTTCAAGACTGCTGGCGTATGTCCGTGGACAGCGAGCTAGGTGGAGCCTACGGTTTGGCCAGGGTGTGGAGTGTCGTGGATCGGGAGAAATCCCTGTCGGTTCTTATCGGCACTGACGTGGTGACGCCTTCGGGTACCGGGAGAAATCCTAGGATCATTCCGGGCAGCAGCGTCGTCATCGTCGCATTCCTTCTTGAAGGTGTTGCTTGGTACGCGGCATTCCGGCGGCACGGGAGCGTGGTGGAATTCTCCGGTGGGCGCAGCAGTGGCGGGTCATCTTCGCTTTCGTCGATCCAGCGTTGTTGACATTTTTTTCTCTTTCCTTTCTTTTATTTTCCTTTTGGGCGTGATTGTGCTGTTTGCCCAGCAGTGGTCTTACAGTTGTATCGGTTGGTTGCTATATTAATATAGCGGGGCGTAAACCTGTTTCGTGGAAAACGAAGGAAAAAAAACAGCGGAGCATGCTATCTTGGCCTTCTGAGCTGCTCGTCACGTTGCATACACCATACATACCGGACACAGGCTAGGACATGTCTACCTCTCCATAGCATCAACAGGGAGAAACGCTTGGTTGGTTGCAGCGAAACGTTGCTCTGCTTCTCTTAACACGCCCCCCAACTCTCAGCTCTCAAGCCCTAGGAAAATGCTGCTAATTATGTGCTTCATACAGATCAAATCGGTTCTACCCAATTCAAACAAATAATGATCATTTTAGGAGGCAAGTTTTTCTTGGCGTCATTTATCAAATTAGTCATGAGCTAAACAATCGGTTTGGCAAAGTCAATTTCGAGTTGCTTGTTTGCATGTCTGCTTTGAATCACTTCAATTTAGTTTCTTCTTATGAGACACACAAGGTGGTTAGACTATAGCTTAGTGACATTTATTGGGTGGGCTATTTTCTTGCAAGTAATAGGGGATGATACAGTTGAGATTTTAATCTTTATGCTATTTCTATTGTAATTAACACTAGTTTTAACATATTTCTCAACATATTATGGTGTTGGCTATATATCAGGTAGTTTCTGAAAAATGTGTCCTTTATGTTGATGTCTATTTTTTTATGAGTTTGAACACCCAGCGAATAAATCCTAGCTCTGCCACTACTGTTGTCATTACCGACATGTGTATACCAACTTAGATAATAATTACAAGGAGAGGTAGATGAAAAATTCATTGGAGAATATAATAAATTTATTGTTTCATTTATTAATGTTTATCAGTAACACCGAACTATCATCAATCATGACATATGTCTAGTGTAAAAGCCGGTGAATATAGTGCGGTATCAAACACAGATTGGTTTGGCTTAATTAGTATCATCTTCGTAATGCTTGGTATACATATTTTTATAAGGAATATAGTTGTACTTTGTTTACTTTTTTTTTGCGATGGAGGAAGCTACACTAATTCCCCACTCTTACAGAGAGAACCAGCATGAAAGCAAAAATACAAGAAATACCACTGGATCCCGGCGTCGGTGACGAAGCAGATGCCGTCGATGGCGCGCCGCTGCGAAGCTCCCCAACCTTGGATCGCCTGGAGCCACCACACGCAGACGGGAAGTCGTCGATCGCCGGCTCCGAAGAGCCTACACCAGAGCTCGCCGCCGTTGCCGCGAAGAACCAACACAGCAACCTCCAGATCTTCAACATCCAGGTCCGCCGCTGACCCGAACCTGGCCGTGGTAAAACGAACTCGACGGATCCGCGAATCCTCGAGCTCGGAGAAGTCGGTCGCGAGGCAGAGGAGCTCCAGAGAGCACCGCCGCCAGAGGGGATCACCGCCGACACCAAAAACCGAACCTGCAGCTCCATCTCCTCCCGAGCGCCGCCGGCCGGTGAACTACCAGGACCTACACTATGTACACGCCGTGGGACGGGCTTCCCCCACCCTCCCGCCGCCGGAGCGGCCGACGGAGGGGGGAGAACCCACGTCCCACCGGCGAGCGAGGTGGTTCGGCAGTTGACTCTCAAAAATCGCCCCTCGGGCACTGTAGCAGAGCGAGGGGATGAGGGCGACTGTGATAGTAGATTATTGTTGTACTTTGTTTACTTTTCATATTTAAAATTTTGACCGGCTCCGGTATAAAACTTGCAAGATACTAGGAGCGTACAAACGAGCAAGCTCCGTCAAGAAATTATTTCCATTGATTAATATTTAACAGTGTTACCTACTTTACTTTTGAGAATTCATTTTAGTGGTGTTGTCCATATGCTTGATAAAGGGGACATGAGCAACACTCCCCTCTCTTCAAAGGACATCATTCTAGCTATAGCTCGATGGAGAGAAAATGCAGACACAAAGTCATGAGGAAGAGTGTTAGCAACAGAGACTAGACGAGAAGTTAACCATGAGCTATTCATGAAGTCAAATGTTAAACAAGTCTTCTGTGTATGTGCGATCACGCAAATGCTTGCCGGGTGTCTAAATTCAGTGCTCGTAAATGGGGTTGAGAGGATTTGGGAATAACCAGCTGGTGAAATACGACATGTGTGCGTATGTGTAGACGACATCAGCGGCGGCGCGGGCAGGCTTCGGCGGTGCACAGTGATGATGCCGGCGTGGGCAGAACATGGCGGGCTGAAGGTCAGAGTATGGAGGCGCACCCGTGCTCACAGCTCTCCGGAATTGCCGTGTGGGGTTTCTGCCGGCGTCGCCATGGAGGAAGAGGCGGAGCCGGTGGTGTTTTTGCAGGTGGAGGTCTTCTTCTTCGGCGGCGGCGCTCCACGGAGTCCTGGCGCTGATCTTCCGCCGCACTCGTGCTCGCAGCTATCCGGAGTTGCCGTGTGCGGTTTCCCCTTCGTCGGATGCCGCGGGACGGCGGATCCGGCGTCGACGACTTCTGTGCAGGTGGCTGGTGGGTTCAGTTCGACGACGACGACGTCCGCTGGTGTAGGTCCTCTGCGGCCGGCGATCGGCGACTTCCCGTCCGCTCGGGGATGCTCACGTTCCAAGGTCAAGGAGAGCAGGAGCGGCGGTGCGCCACCGACGGCGCCAAGGACGAAGACTGAGTCGAGTTGCAGTAAGGTTTGAACTGTAATTTTGATCTTTCTGTGGACCTTTCTGTAATTGCTGAATTTGCATTCAGCCCCTTGTACCCGTAAAAAAAAAAAAGAGTATGGAGGCGGGGCCGTCGCGGGCAGGCGACGGCTGCATGACGAGGCGGGTGGCGCCCGAGTACATGCTTGCACATGGGCGCAGCTGGATGGGACACGCTCGACGTCTCGCCCTCGGTTGCGGGCGGACAGGCAGCTACTACACGCCTTTGTGGCCCTGCCTGAGTGGGAGTGCTGGGATTTTTCTGGGAACTCATATGCACTATACTTGTCGCTCAGCTCCTATTCTTTAACTAAGGGAAAGCTCCATCGAGTGACTATTGACAAAAAATAACTAAGACGAATAAAGTTGTCAAGCTATTCTCACATGCTATATCTTCTCTGTCGTGGGGGTTTTCATCTACTAATAAATTACTTAAAAGTAATCCCTGCCAGTCAGGTTATCCCAGCGCACAAACGAGAGTAGGCGAGAAAACTTCCAGGAAGACAGGGATTGTTGAGTTCAGGGTTCGAAAATCAGGGAATCGGACGTGAGATCTCGTTGCAGACTTGGACTACCAGATCGAGGTTTGTTTCAGACTTTTGCCTTTTTTTTAAGCGGAAAACGTGTACGTGACTAGTTTTGTGTTCGGTCTGGTAGGGCCCAGTTAAAAGCCCATGTACCTGCACGTATGGCTGCACCGGCCGCTCGCATCACAAACCCTCGCCGCCGCGCAAGGAGATCTCCCGCTGGCAAACAAGCGCACTCGGTCCCGATTTGCACGTTGGCCTGCAATGCCGAGGCGCCCAAAGAAGAAGAGGAACACGGCCGAGAGGAGTCCGGTGTCGGAGCTCTCCGACGACCTACTCGTCGAGATCATCTCACGCATGCCGTACAAGACCACCCGCTGCTGCAAGTGCGTCTCTAGGCGGTGGCACGACCTCGTCTCCCATCCCGAACACCGCAAGAAGCTGCCCTGCCCAACCCTCGCCGGCTTCTTCTACAGAGACTACAACCGCAGTGGACCCAAGTCTCGTTGTTATCATAGCGTCCCGGGGAACTGGGGCCCACGTATCGACCCCTCCCTCTCGTTTCTACCCGGCAAATACAAGAGTGTGTTGACTTGTTGGACTCCTGCAATAGGCTCCTCCTCTGCCGACGCTGGAAGAAGGTACCAGCTTACATGGTATGTAATCCCGCCACTCAGAAGTGGGTGGCCGTGCCTACCATTGAATTGCCTCACAATGTCAATGTGCCAGAAGCTCGACTCGGGTTTGACCCTGCCGTCTCTTCTCACTTCCATGTGTTTGAGTTTGTTCCTAAATATAGTTCGGAGCCTAGTAATTGGTGCATCAAATCGGTGAGGATCTACTCTTCGGAAACTGGAGTTTGGACGTGTCGAAGCGTTGAGGAGTACCAGCCCACTGCGCTTTACAACATTTCAAGGAGCGTCTTTCTCAACAGGGTGCTATATTTGTCCTCCTTTCTTGATTTTTTTGTAGTCGCAGTCGACCTTGAGGGGAATTGCAGGGTCATTCCTTATCCTGCGCCACATGTTGCTAGTGGTGATGTTTATCTATCACACGGACAATTGTATATGGCAAAATATGATATGACTGAATTGTCAATCTGGGCTCTTGAAGATTCTCGTAGCGGAAATTGGATCTTGAAGCACAATGTCAGCCACTTGCAACTCTTTGGCAAAAAGTACTCACCTTTTGCGCCCTACTTTAGGGTCATCATCCACCCGGAACACAATGTGCTATTTATAGTATCTACCATGATGTCTCAATCAGCGACGAAGCTTTTCTCATACAAAATGGATTCTATGGAGCTGTGTTTTGTATGTGATCTTCCACGTGGTTGTAAACATCCTTATCTTCCATATGTTCCATTGTTCACACAGTCTTTGTCAGGTGTGTGCTAGAACTCTTAGTGTTTCTGCTGCATCTCGACAACGACATCCTTCATTGTTGGAAGAGGAATATTTGTGTTTTTTATGATATTAATTAGTTCTTGAACACTAGAAAAAAAAATGATTTTTTGGAATCCGATAGTTCATGTTGATGCCTGAGTGTAGTCCTCATGTACCTGAATCTGGCCGGCTATTTCCAATGTTATATATCTTTTTCCTAATACTAGACATTGTCATTTGTAGATAGGGAATTTCCTAGTTTTCACATTTGTAGTGAAAGATGGCTTCCATTGGAAGGCACTTTTGACAGCAGATGAGTTTTGCTATCTAAAGAAGGACTAGCAGGGAGTTGCATCATTGAACAATTTTTGTCGCCCGTTTGTCTTACTATATTTCCTCAGTGCCTAAGAGAGCGTCTCCAGGGGGATCCTTCACTGCCCTCCTCATTGGTTCAATGAGATCTGGACACGAGAAAACCCTAGCGGTTCAATGAGATCGGATGGCCTGAAAAAATGTCCGACATACCCTTCTCTTTAGGGCCGGAATCCGAAAAAGGGCATGTGTAGACACACCCGCCACATAGAATCTAAAAAAGGGCACCACATGCCAGTGACCCGGCCATCGCCACACACCCCCCGAACCTTCTCCATCCCTGGGCAAACATCCTCCCTTCCCCGCTGAATCACGCCCTCACCGCTACCCGGTTTCACCGTCAACCGTCCGTCTGGAGTTCCCAACGACCATGCTGCTCGGCTGCCATGGGTATGGCAATCGTAGTGAAATAAGGTGAGCAAGGTGGTTGTGAAAATCTGTTGGGGAACGTGTACTCCACGCTACCACAAATCAAAAATTTCCACCGTGTTTATCTAGGAACACCTGCAAGTAATCGATCATGGAGGCAAAAATTTCTTCTTGATGCGCAATGTTACAGAAGAAACTCGATGTAGCGCATTGATGTCGATGTAGACGTACTACTCGTCATCGTGATCCCACGCACGGCTCCTCGTGGATGTCGATAGATGCAGCACATTGACTTAATTTTCATCATTTTCTCCATTTGTATGGCCTTGCTATCATAATGATCGGTCTACATATATTTTCATAAGGAATATTCTTTTTGGCCTTCTGTGGTATTTTGTTTACTTTTCATATCTATAAATTTTACTAGTCTCAGTTTAGAACTTCCATGACATTAGGAGCGTACAAACTGAGCAATCTTGATGAAGAAATTATTTTCCATTGAGTTACATTTAACATAGTTACCTACCGTATTTCTGAGAATTCATTTCACTGGTCATGTTCCCTTATATGCTTGATAAAGGCAACATGAGAAACAAGTCCCTCTGCTTTCTAAAGATACCATTCTAGCTAGCTCCAAGGAGAGAAAATGCAAGCACCAAAGTCATGAGGAATAGTGTTAGCAATAGAGACTAGGCGAGAACTCTAACTAGTCATGCTAGAGAAGTTGAGCAATGTGACGGTGCTATACCATGACTCCATGATGAGGTCAAATATGTGCGGGCATGCAAATGCTAGTAGGTCTGGTGGCTAAATCCAATGCTTGTGAATGGGGTTGAGAGGATTTGGGAAGAACCAGAGGGTGAAACACGGCATACATGTGTATGTGCAGATGGCATCAGCTGCGGCATAGGCATGCGTCCGTGGCGCGCGGTGACAACGGCGACGTACGCATGCAATATGTGGCGGGCAGAATGGGAGCTCAATTTGGCGGGGCGTGATGACGAGGTCGTGGTAGAACACGGGCACAACGGATGGGACGCGCTCAACTGCTCGCCATCAACTGCAACACACGGGCAGCTACAACGCGTTCTTGTGGACGCCACCAGGCGATCGTGGGTCGGCCTGCTCGCATTTTTTGGGGTCATAAGGTGCAAACGAACGAGGAGCGGAACAAGGAAACTGAATACTATCCATAATACATGCAGAAGAAGGAGAGATAATTACACATGCAGTATCTATCCATAATTACACATGCATACTATGCAAAATTAGGTGTGGCAGAAGGCACAACTAGCCAGGGTGCTACTAGGGCTGGAATTAAAACTCGAAACTCGTGACTCCGGCTCGGCTCGAACTCGGTGTCTCATGAGTCAAGCCAAGTTTCATTTCTCAACTCGTTTGTTGACCAAGATACTCATGAGTAGCTCGCGAGTAGCTCGATAACTCGTTTAGCACATTATAAATGTTCAAACATGCGCGCATATGAAAAAACAAGTAATTTTTCTACTAATTCTGAACTACAATCATGATGATCATTCTACAATTTTACATCTCTAATAAAAGGGTAGATCAATGCTGAAATATAAAACCTCTACACCATTATCGGTGCAAAAAAATATTAACAGTTTGGCACTAATATATCAAAAATTCCATATTTTTTATTTGAACGAGTTAAACGAGCTACTCGTGAGTTTCCCGAGTCGAGCCAAGTTTTATTTCTGAACTCGTCTGTTGAACGAGTCGAATCAAGCTCGACTCGTTAGTTGAGTAAGTTCAAGCGAGTCGAGCCGAACTCGCTCGGCTTGGCTCGAATTCCGTTGGATCATGTAGTCTCTGTAAAGTCGGCGCTGGATGTGGCTGTTGATTTGTGGGCATCTGGGAAGGAGCTACTGAAGAAGAAGCTGACAATGAAAGCAAGGTGGTCACCGTTGGCTTTGGGAACATATAAGATCAATGTCGACGCAACATTTTCTGGAGACTCACATCAGGGGAGTACGGGTGTTAAGCCTTCGCGATCACACAGGCAAACTTTCTTTTGGGGGTGGGGTGGGGGCAGCTCTAATGTGGAGGCTTACGCTATAAGGGAGTTGGCCTATGAGCGTGCGATGCTGGACGTGGTGATTGAAACTGATGCTTTGCAGATGGTGCATTTTCACAACTACACTTTTTTTTTCTACTAATTTACTACCGTCTTCAGCAAGGGTAACAAGGACGTGTTTGACGTTTCCAGATATACAGAAGGAGAATTCCGAGCGAAGTACTGGAGGAGCCAGCATGGACACCCCACCGAACTAATCAACCGTGTAAAGAGTTGGTTCAGAATGTTCCTTCCGCATCGCGTCAGCTGCGTCCCTGCAAATGCCAACGAAATGAATTTAGAAATATTCCACCTTGTCTGAAACCACTGAGAAAGACGGAACAAAGACGATTATAAAGTCTCTCGTCCGTTTGAAGCATATAGATACCAATCATTTGCCACGCTTACAATGATACAATGAAATATGTACAGCATATAAAACAAGTTAACACTAAGCGTCGTAAAATTATAAATGCACCAAGGTCCACAAAACATGGCCTATGATAAAAACAGTGTCAAAAGATGATTTAAGCATGCAATCGCTGAAGAATTGTGGGCAATACCTAAACGCTTCCAGCATGTCCTTATTTCCAGGATCCAGTTTCACTCCAGCCGAGAATGCATCAGTTGCCTCTTTGTACTCCTAGGAATAAGAATGTGGAGCAGGGATTATTTAAAAGGTGATGGTCTATAAAGCAGGACTGGCAGATTGTTTTCTTATCTTACCAGGAGCGACATGAGGGCGGCTCCTTTCCGATAGTAACCTTTCTGCCACACAGGCCGCAGACTTATGCAAACATTGGCATCAAGCAAAGCACCGCGTGCTTCATCACACTTCAGATGACACAGGCTCCTGTTAGAATACAACACTGCATCTGCAGGGTCCAGCTTGATTGCCTGCACAAAACCAGACGTTAAGGACCAATAAGCACAACCTATTATGTAAGTGTCCCAAACATATGAGTGGCTGATGATTGATGTAAAAGTGAAGCTAAACTAGCCACTGAATGGAAACCTCAGTGCCACAGTAAAAAGATAGAATATAACTGAACCTAGTTAAGAAATCAGAGTGAAAAAGCTTACTAGACCAATTAAAGCGTAAAATGGAATGTCTTACACATGAGATGCATATTTTATCTGTTATATGCTATCCAATTGTATTCCAAGAAGTAATGACCGATCATTGTTACAAAAACAATTTAAGTCGTTTCCTAATTGTGTGAATATTTTCCCTTCAATTTGGAAATTCTCCCTTCCATTCTTTTTGTTGAAAAAATCACTCTGGAATCCTAATTCCTAAGTCGTTTCCTAATTGTGTGAATATTTTTTTTAGAAAATGTAAGCTTTTATTACCTCAGGCCTCTGCATCAACAGATGCATATAGCCCAAATTTATTACAAGTTTGCAGTCCAATGAAAATTAAGCGTAAGTGTGTGTTTATCTAGTCAGACTATAGTGCAATAGTTGGCAAGGTTGTTAATCTTCTCTTCCTAGCTAATGATGTATTAGCAGTACATAAAATGAAAGTGCAGTAACACCACTTTTGAATATGATTGCACAATAATATACCTCAGTGTAGAATTTAATTGCAGAGGCATAGTTCTTCTCCTCAACTGCTTTTGCACCTTGTGATTGTAACAGCCCCAAAATTTGAGTACCAAATTTTCACTTTTGTGTCCTCCTTTGTATCATGGCATGCATGCATCATTGCATCCATTTAAATTGCTAAGCCACCCACAAATTGTTCTTGGCAATGTTGAAAACCAATCATGGAAAACTTGTTTCAACATGATCCCCAAACAAAGAAGACAATCAAACTTGCAAACAAAATTACTCCGACATCTTATATTTGTCGAGGAAGTTCCCAGAGTTCACAATATCAATTTCTCACTTGCTCCAAAATATTAAAGTAGCAACATTTGAAAATTGAGCAAAATGCCTTACTCCAACACTATGCACAAATGTTGTCCAAACTAAGTTATTCTGAGACACCAAAATTTGTGGAGTATCTACAGGCTAAGGGGAGCCTCCCCAAATTTTGGCATAATTTTTGCAGATGATTTGGTGCCCTAATTAAAATCAAGGAAATGCTGCTGGTTTCAATTTTTAATTGAAAAAGGACCTATTTGTAATTCCCAGAGGACCTGTCCGTGATGAAATTACTTTGCGCAGGGAGTTTTCCGGGAAATGGTCTTCTTCTTCCTCTGGCCACTGTAGCGACCGGGGAATGCCTCTCGCGTCGCACCCGCACCATCTCGACGCGGCCGGACCCTCCTCCTCTGCCCTACCGCTGCAGGACGAGCCCACGAGACGCTCCCTGCCCTACTCGCTTGCCCCACCTGCTCCCGTTCCCCATCTTCTCCCTTCCCGAGCTCCCGAGCCGCCATGGCTGTCGCCGTCGCTGCCGCGGACTGAGGCTGCCCCGAGCAAATCGACGAGCACCACTAGCTCCGCCGCGCCGTCCGCGACATCCTCGCCGCAGGAATTGAAGAGGGAGGCCGGGAATTGAGCTCTCCGTCCCCGTATGCCCGCGCGGCCGTCCGAGCGTCGCCGCCGTTCCGCCGCCTGATTACGCCGCCGCCACGCCATCCCCTGCCTCGCCGTTGCCGTGCTCGTGTTCGTGGTGAGCATCCAGTGCTAAAGCACCCTCTTTCCCTTCCCCTCTCCCTTTTTCTCGCCGTGGCATCGCCGGAGTTGCGCCCCGCACGGCGCTGTCGCCTCGCTCGCACGGCCGGTCGCAGAGCCGGCCATAACCGGCCTCGATGCCGTTCTCCACGGGCCCCTAACCGGCTGTTGGGCCGGCCCAAACCGGCTAAAAGGCTGGCGCGCTCTGTTTCCTGGCCGGCATTTAAACCGGCCTCAGCCGGGCTGAGGTCCGGACCTCTCTGGCCCATGACCGGCCTGCAAGCCGGCTCAGCCGGGCTGTGGACCGGCCTGAACAGTAAAAACAGTTTTCATTTTCTTTCTTAAAATAAAACAATTGATAACTATTTAAATATTTCTTCAATTTTAGCAAATAAGATATCAAAATGATCAGCAGCTCAAATGCTATCTAACCATGCAACTCTCACCTCATGATCACAAAAATTTTACTTGATGTTACTCCTAAGTTGAATAAAAGAATTAAATTCATTTAATTCTTTAATTCACTAATTATTCATCGGTACTCGGAAAACCACAAAAGAGGTACCAATTCGATCGGGAGAACAAACCCTATCCTTTCATGCCATGTTCATGCATATTTGAGTCACCTCTTAGTAATGTATTAGATGTATGAACAACGTGGTCATTAAGCTAAATATGGGGTTGCTTCCAAATAATTGCACTACTTATTTGGCTCTCCATTTAATGTTGCTAGGTAAACTAAATGATGCTATCTTTGCATAAACTTGTCATGTCATCATGTGATTGTGCATTGCATGGTACACATGTGTGGTGATTGATTTGTTCTTCCGTTGTGTGCTTCGTTAGATCAAGCAGCCGGGGTTACTTCACAATACCCCGAGGATCCGTACTACCAGCCGTATCAACAAGGCAAGCGTAATCCCCCCTCTGAGCATATCTTATCCTATGTTTCCGCAAATATTTTCTCCACTATAATATTGCATGCGGTTCTAAATGTCCATTTTCTGGGATTAGAGTATCCTATAGTTGCATTAAGTTCCGATGCCAATACCTGTTTTCCCTCCTATTATCCATAGGTTTGTATTGTTGGCCGAGATACTTGCTATGCTATGTGGTTGCTTAGCCATGCTTAGTTAATTGCATAGCTATACAATGGATGGTTTATGTTGGAAACAGGTGTTGAACTGAGAGTGATGATGGAGAAATGGTGGTAACGGATAATAAAATGCTTAAAGGTGGGGATGAGAGGCCACTGTGGTTGTGGTGTTTTGTCTCGTTCTCGCCGCCTAGGTGCGAGTTCTATACCTCTTGAACCAAGACTAAGCGTGCAACCATGCGTGAGGCCTATACATTTGCAAGAACCCTCATAGACTAAATAACTCGAGCGGGGCTAGCAGGGTCCTCTAGTTCGGGCTTCCATTTGCGCGTGCGTGAGTTGGTGGCTGAGAATGGTATGAGGATGGTGGTGTTAGGAAAATGAGTGGCCGTGGGGCGGGGTGTTGTGATCCTGGCAGTCCTGCCGCCACTGATGATCCTGGAAAGTCCTTAACGAGGGAGAAGTCGACACCGCTTCCACCCAGCCGGCTTTCAAGGAAGAGAGCTAATGATCAGGTAATGGGCCGGACGGTACGCGTGGCAAACATTTGTACACCCCTGCAGGGTTAAATCTTTTCGAAAAGCCGTGTCCGCGGTTATGGACGACTTGGGAAGTGAAGGTAAGATCATAGAATAACTTTAACGGAATGATTAAAAACTGGGTACTAGAGGTACCACTCACATATGCAAGGTGAGCTTCCTCGAGGGTGATTCGGGGAGGTGCCTTGATGAACAGGTACAATGGTTGATGATGATTAAGTTGAGTAAGGTGATGAGAGAAAGAGTCACTACTTACCCCTCTTTCAAAATAATCTGATTAGTCGATGCCATGGAGTTGTGTTTTTAAAGTAAAATCAGCTTTATGCAAAACAGCCATATAACCTTGAAAGCTAACATCGAGCATATATTAGCTCTTAATCTTGCGAGTTCGTCGAACTCAACGTCGTTTGTTTTGTTTCAGAGGAGGACTTCACCGACTCGAAGGTGGGTTCTTTGTGGACGTCGACGAGTAGTCTGGGGTTCCCAGGTGGCAGCTTGGGACATCCTGGAACAGCTGGCGCTGTGATGTTTATCTGTAGGCCTCTTAGGCCATAGTTGGTTCTTGTTGTTTAGAACAACCTAATTCGCTTCCGCATGTTGTAATGTTGGGTCTGTGACCTCTGGTTGTCATTTGCTATCTTTCTCTATTATAAGAGTTGAACTATATGATTTGTGTCGTAGAGTCTGTGATGTGCCAGTTGTTCCACAAGTCTTGATCTCTCTATTATGCATTGAGGGTTGTGCCTGTGTTAAGGCATCAATCGGGGTGTTGCGTTGCCGATGATCCATTCCGAGCAACGCCTGCCAAAGGTTTTGGCCGGGGATTGGTAAACCCGTAACCTCCGGTTGTATCGCTTAACCGGTGACACACAGCATCACTGTATAACAGTCGGGTCAGGGCGCCACAAGTTGGTATCAGAGCAGTACTGCCTGTAGGAAACCCTTCTACTGGTCGATGTTGAGTCTAGTGTTTGTGAAAATATTTTAACCTAAAAATGAGTTGTGAAAACCATCTTAGGATTCTTTTTACTCCTTATCTGGTTACCCTCTAATCTCGGAGCAATCTTATCTCGATTTGAGTTTAAAGGTTTTACTTCTCACCTGTTACTTCAAAATGATTAGAAACGGGGTGGGTTCGACCTTAGTGTTATGTGTCACGTTGCTCCCGCTGCGTTGTCAATCCCAAATCAACTCAGATGTTTCTACCAATCAAATCTTTGATCCTTTCTTTGGGTTTTAACCCACGGACTTGAACATAAGGTCCCGGATTGTGCCAACTAGAGTGTGTTAAGTTGTGATTTCTTAACTCTCACTAGTAGCACATGATGCTGATCTTCGACCCAAGTTCTATCTTGTTGTTTTCCTTCTCGCAAAGTATTATCGTCCCTAGTCTGTGTACTTGTGAAGACGCTAATGCTATTGTTCGACCATTCGGAGAAAGATACTAACCGTGTCATTGTCAAATCTCCAGAATGGCTCGAGGAGGCCGTGGAGGCCGTGGTGGTCGCGGTAACCACAATGATGATGAGGATGATCTGCCGCCACCACCCACAATGGCTCAAGTCTTGATGGCCATTGAGGAGAACCGTGGGCGCAATGAGCGTTTGCTGAGCAGTTGGTGCAGCAGAATGCACGGAGGAACGAGTGCAACACTCTCACTGAGTTTCTGCGTCCCAGCCACCCACTTTGCTGATGCTAAGGAGCCACTGGAAGCTGATGATTGGCTTCGTGCTTTGGAGCGCAAGTTCTCCGCGCTCATGTCCATTGGCGGAGCAAGTCAACTTTGCCACCTATCTCTTGGTTGGTGCTGCTGGCTGTTGGTGGGAAAGCCATGTGGCTTTGTTTCCAGCCAACCATGTCTTCACTTGGGAGGAATTCCGCACTGCCTTTCGAGCGGAGTACATTCCCCAGCCTATCATGGACTTGAAGAGGAGGGAGTTCCTGGATTTGCAACAGGGACGGATGGACCTCCGCACTTATGGTCGTGAGTTAACACCTCTCTCGTTACGCCCCAAGGGACGTGACCAATGATGCTGACAAGCAAGAGCTGTTCCGCAAGGGTCTGAATCCGCAGCTCCGCTATGAGCTATTGCCCTTCAGGTTCCAGACCTATCAGGAGCTGTTCAACCAGGCTTTCACTCTTGAGCAAGGAAGAAAGGAACTTGAAGCTTCCAAGAGGCCCGCACATGGGGATCACCAGAGTTCCTCGGGTTCTGAGAGCAAGAAGCGCAGGGTGTTTCCCCTACAGCGGTACCTCGTGCTCCTTCATGCCAGAGCCTCAGGATACAGGCCACCTCCTCCGCGCCCCACTACTTCGACACTTGGGTAGGCGGAAGTGGGTACCGTCCTATGCTACCTGCTCCACCTGGAGTCACTTGCTACACCTGTGGCCAGGCTGGTCACTACTCCAGGGAGTGCCCCCAGAAGGCACCTCTCGCGATAACTCCTGCACGAGCCCCTGCCACTCCAACTGGCAAGGCTGGACCTATGTGCGTGGTCGCCTGAACCACGTCTCTGCTGAAGAAGCTGAAGAGGATCCTGGCGTCCTTATGGGTGAGCTTCGAATCAACAACCATCTTGCTACCGTTTTGTTTGATTCTGGAGCATCGCATTCATTCATCTCTATTGCGTTTGCAAAAGATCACCAAATACCGTTTGAGAGATGAGCAGTCCCTTGATGATCTCTACCCCTGGCTCCAAATGGCAAACCGATGGCGTTACTCCTGAGGTCCAGATTATCATAGCATCCCTGTCCTTCCCTTTCCCGTTGATAGCCTTGAGGTCGAAGGGCCTTGATGCCATACTGGGCATGGACTGGTTAGCAAGATACCATGCTAATCTCGACTGTGCTGCTAAGTCCATCACCGTGACCCACCCTTCCGGTTACGATGTGCAGTTTTGGGCTACATATTCAGGACCTCCATCATCAGACAATCCCCTCTCCCCGGAGATCACCCTATGTTTCATGGAAGGCTTGTCCCCTCCTGAAATCCAGGACATACACGTGGTGTGTGACTTCCCGGATGTGTTCCCAGAAGAATTGCCTGGCATGCCACCTGATCGAAGTGTGGAGTTTGTCATAGACTTGCTTCCCGGTACTGCTCCAATTTCCAAGAAGCCCTACCATGCCGGTGGAAGAGTTGGCTCTGTTGAAAGAGCAAATTGATCAGCTGTTAGCTAAGGAGTTCATCCAGCCTAGCAGTTCACCTTGGGGTTGTCCGGTACTCTTTGTCAAGAAAGGGATTCTACCGTGCCTCGTCTAGTCTCTGACTATAGACCGTTGAATGCGGTGACAATCAAGAACAAGTATCCTATTCCCCGATCAATGATCTGTTGGATCAGTTAGCTGGTGCAAGAGTATTCTCCAAGATGGATCTGAGGTCAGGGTACCATCAAATAAAGATCAGAAAGGAGGATATCCCAAAGACGGCATTTGTTACTCGCTATGGCTCATATGAGTATACCGTCATGTCCTTTGGTCTCACAAATGCTCCAGCTACTTTCATGAGGCTCATGAATTCCATTTTCATGGATTATCTTGATAAGTTTGTCGTCATTTACATCGATGACATCCTCATCTATTCTAAAACCGACGAAGAGCATGATGAACACCTTCGGTTGGTTCTGACACGGCTTCGTGAACACCGTCTCTATGCCAAGTTCTCCAAGTGTGAGTTTTGGTTGGATAAACTTGTCTTCCTTGGACATGTAATATCTGCCAATGGTGTGGAAGTCATCCCCGACAAAATTCAAGCTATTCTAGACTGGAAAACTCCAATGTCAGTCAAGGACATTCGTAGCTTTCTCGGATTGGCGGGTTACTACCGCCGATTCATCGAAGGTTTCTCCAAATAGCCAAGGCATTGACTGACCTTCTCAAGAAGGATAAAAGTTTGTATGGTCGGCCGAAGCTGAAGAGAGTTTCCAAACACTGAAAGCCAAGCTCACGTCCGCTCCTGTGCTTGTCCTGCCGGACACAAGCAAGGATTTCGTCGTCTTCTGTGACGCCTCTCTACAAGGTTTGGGCTGTGTGTTAATGCAAGATGGCCATGTGGTGGCTTATGCTTCTCGCCAACTTAAGCCGCATGAGCTCAACTACCCAACTCATGATCTAGAGCTTGCCGCTGTGGTCTATGCTTTGAAGCAATGGAGACCATACCTGTTTGGTAACCGTTGCGAGATCTTCTCGGATCACAAGAGTCTGAAGTACCTCTTCACCCAGCCGGATTTAAATCTCAGGCAAAGGCGTTGGTTGGAGTTAATCACGGACTACAATGTGAGTCTGAACTATCAACCCGGCAAAGCAAACGTCGTGGCTGACGCGCTAAGTCGGAAGTCCTATTGCAACAATCTGATGATTGAGAAGGCCCAACCTGCTCTCATGAAGAGTTTGCCCGTTTGAACCTGGAAATTGTTCCCTCCGGCTACCTTGCAAATCTGGAGATCAAATCTACTCTTGTAGACCAGATTAAGGAAGCTCAAACTCGTGACAAGGGTATTCTCAAAATCAAGGAGAACATTGCTAGCGGGAAGGCCAAATGTTTCTCTGTCAATGAATCTGGAGTTGTTTATTTTGGTGACCGCTTGGTAGTGCCAAAGAAACGAAAATTGAGGGAGTTGATCCTCCAAGAAGCTCATGAATCTCCTCTCTCTATTCATCCCGGTAGTACCAAGATGTACCAAGACCTTCGACCACAATTCTGGTGGACTCGTATGAAACGGGAAATTGCTAGGTATGTTGCTGAATGCGACACCTGTCGACGGGTAAAGGCTGAACATCAAAGACCTGCCGGCTCTCCACCCTATTGCTATTCCCGAGTGGAAATGGGATGAAATTGGTATGGACTTCATTACTGGTCTGCCGAAGTCTCCAAAGGGACATGATGCCATCTGGGTCATCATTGATCGACTATCAAAAGTGGCTCACTTCCTCCCAGTTCGTGTTGACATTACGGCTGCCAAGTTGGCAGACCTGTATGCTTCCCGATTGTTGTCCTTCACGGCGTTCCCAAGAAGATAATTCTGATCGTGGAAGCCTATTCACCTCCAAGTTTTGGACTAGTTTCCAAAATGCCATGGGAACTCGTCTTAACTTCAGCACCGCTTTCCATCCCCAAACTGATGGTCAGACCGAGAGAGTGAACCAAGTTTTGGAAGACATGCTTAGGGCATGTGTAATCTCTTTCGGCAAGGATTGGGAAAAGTATCTCCCTTTCGCGGAATTTTCCTACAACAATAGCTATCAAGCTAGTCTGGGCATGGCTCCATTTGAGGTTCTCTATGGAAGAAAATGCCGAACTCCTCTAAATTGGTCGGAGACCGGAGAGAGGGCACTCTTTGGTCCGATATTATCAATGAAGCTGAGGAGAAGGTTAGAATCATAAGGGAGAATTGAAGATTGCTCAGTCTAGGCAGAAGAGCTACTATAATAAGCACCATCAGGAAATTCACTATGAGATTGGTGATAAAGCTTATCTCCGCGTCTCTCCCCTTCGTGGCGTTCGCCGCTTTGGTATCAAAGGAAAATTGGCCCCTCGCTATGTTGGCCCTTTCACCGTTCTGGCCAAGCGAGGAGATCTTTCTTATAAGTTGGAGTTACCGGTCATCTTTCCAAATGTACATGATGTGTTTCATGTCTCCCAACTTCGCCGGTGTTTCAAAGATCCTATCCATGGGGTCAATCACGAGGAACTGGATATCCAGGAAGATCTTACTTATCGTGACCATCCTATCCGTGTCTTGGATGAAGCTGAAAGGAAGACTCGTAACAAGACCACCAAGTTTCTCAAAATTCAGTGGTCTCATCATTCCGAGGAAGAAGCAACTTGGGAACGAGAGTCTAGTCTCCGTGAAGAGTATCCCGACTTCTTTCCGCAACCTTAGAATCTCGGGACGAGATTCCTGTAAGGAGGGTAGAATTGTAACAGCCCCAAAATTTGAGTACCAAATTTTCACTTTTGTGTCCTCCTTTGTATCATGGCATGCATGCATCATTGCATCCATTTAAATTGCTAAGCCACCCACAAATTGTTCTTGGCAATGTTGAAAACCAATCATGGAAAACTTGTTTCAACATGATCCCCAAACAAAGAAGACAATCAAACTTGCAAACAAAATTACTCCGACATCTTATATTTGTCGAGGAAGTTCCCAGAGTTCACAATATCAATTTCTCACTTGCTCCAAAATATTAAAGTAGCAACATTTGAAAATTGAGCAAAATGCCTTACTCCAACACTATGCACAAATGTTGTCCAAACTAAGTTATTCTGAGACACCAAAATTTGTGGAGTATCTACAGGCTAAGGGGAGCCTCCCCAAATTTTGGCATAATTTTTGCAGATGATTTGGTGCCCTAATTAAAATCAAGGAAATGCTGCTGGTTTCAATTTTAATTGAAAAAGGACCTATTTGTAATTCCCAGAGGACCTGTCCGTGATGAAATTACTTTGCGCAGGGAGTTTTCCGGGAAATGGTTTTCTTCTTCCTCTGGCCACTGTAGCGACCGGGGAATGCCTCTCACGTCGCACCCGCACCATCTCGACGCGGCCGGACCCTCCTCCTCTGCCCTACCCCTGCAGGACGAGCCCACGAGACGCTCCCTGCCCTACTCGCTTGCCCCACCTGCTCCCGTTCCCCATCTTCTCCCTTCCCGAGCTCCCGAGCCGCCATGGCTGTCGCCGTCGCTGCCGCGGACTGAGGCTGCCCCGAGCAAATCGACGAGCACCACTAGCTCCGCCGCGCCGTCCGCGACATCCTCGCCGCAGGAATTGAAGAGGGAGGCCGGGAATTGAGCTCTCCGTCCCCGTATGCCCGCGCGGCCGTCCGAGCGTCGCCGCCGTTCCGCCGCCTGATTACGCCGCCGCCACGCCATCCCCTGCCTCGCCGTTGCCGTGCTCGTGTTCGTGGTGAGCATCCAGTGCTAAAGCACCCTCTTTCCCTTCCCCTCTCCCTTTTTCTCGCCGTGGCATCGCCGGAGTTGCGCCCCGCACGGCGCTGTCGCCTCGCTCGCACGGCCGGTCGCAGAGCCGGCCATAACCGGCCTCGATGCCGTTCTCCACGGGCCCCTAACCGGCTGTTGGGCCGGCCCAAACCGGCTAAAAGGCCGGCGCGCTCTGTTTCCTGGCCGGCATTTAAACCGGCCTCAGCCGGGCTGAGGTCCGGACCTCTCTGGCCCATGACCGGCCTGCAAGCCGGCTCAGCCGGGCTGTGGACCAGCCTGAACAGTAAAAACAGTTTTCATTTTCTTTCTTAAAATAAAACAATTGATAACTATTTAAATATTGCTTCAATTTTAGCAAATAAGATATCAAAATGATCAGCAGCTCAAATGCTATCTAACCATGCAACTCTCACCTCATGATCACAAAAATTTTACTTGATGTTACTCCTAAGTTGAATAAAAGAATTAAATTCATTTAATTCTTTAATTCACTAATTATTCATCGGTACTCGGAAAACCACAAAGGAGGTACCAATTCGATCGGGAGAACAAACCCTATCCTTTCATGCCATGTTCATGCATATTTGAGTCACCTCTTAGTAATGTATTAGATGTATGAACAACGTGGTCATTAAGCTAAATATGAGGTTGCTTCCAAATAATTGCACTACTTATTTGGCTCTCCATTTAATGTTGCTAGGTAAACTAAATGATGCTATCTTTGCATAAACTTGTCATGTCATCATGTGATTGTGCATTGCATGGTACACATGTGTGGTGATTGATTTGTTCTTCCGTTGTGTGCTTCGTTAGATCAAGCAGCCGGGATTACTTCACAATACCCCGAGGATCCGTACTACCAGCCGTATCAACAAGGCAAGCGTAATCCCCCCTGAGCATATCTTATCCTATGTTTCCGCAAATATTTTCTCCACTATAATATTGCATGCGGTTCTAAATGTCCATTTTCTGGGATTAGAGTATCCTATAGTTGCATTAAGTTCCGATGCCAATACCTGTTTTCCCTCCTATTATCCATAGGTTTGTATTGTTGGCCGAGATACTTGCTATGATATGTGGTTGCTTAGCCATGCTTAGTTAATTGCATAGCTATACAATGGATGGTTTATGTTGGAAACAGGTGTTGAACTGAGAGTGATGATGGAGAAATGGTGGTAACGGATAATAAAATGCTTAAAGGTGTTGATGAGAGGCCACTGTGGTTGTGGTGTTTTGTCTCGTTCTCGCCGCCTAGGTGCGAGTTCTATACCTCTTGAACCAAGACTGAGCGTGCAACCATGCGTGAGGCCTATACATTTGCAGGAACCCTCATAGACTAAATAACTCGAGCGGGGCTAGCCAGGGTCCTCTAGTTCGGGCTTCCATTTGCGCGTGCGTGAGTTGGTGGCTGAGAATGGTATGAGGATGGTGGTGTTAGGAAAATGAGTGGCCGTGGGGCGGGGTGTTGTGATCCTGGCAGTCCTGCCGCCACTGATGATCCTGGAAAGTTCTTAACGAGGGAGAAGTCGACACCGCTCCCACCCAGCCGGCTTTTCAAGGAAGAGAGCTAATGATCAGGTAATGGGCCAGACGGTACGCGTGGCAAACATTTGTACACCCCTGCAGGGTTAAATCTTTTCGAAAAGCCGTGTCCGCGGTTATGGACGACTTGGAAAGTGAAGGTAAGATCATAGAATAACTTTAACGGAATGATTAAAAACTGGGTACTAGAGGTACCACTCACATATGCAAGGTGAGCTTCCTCGAGGGTGATTCGGGGAGGTGCCTTGATGAACAGGTACAATGGTTGATGATGATTAAGTTGAGTAAGGTGATGAGAGAAAGAGTCACTACTTACCCCTTCTTTCAAAATAATCTGATTAGTCGATGCCATGGAGTTGTGTCTTTTAAAGTAAAATCAGCTTTATGCAAAACAACCATATAACCTTGAAAGCTAATCATCGAGCATATATTAGCTCTTAATCTTGCGAGTTCGTCGAACTCAACGTCGTTTGTTTTGTTTCAGAGGAGGACTTCACCGATCTCGAAGGTGGGTTCTTTGTGGATGTCGACGAGTAGTCTTGGGTTCCCAGGTGGCAGCTTGGGACATCCTGGAACAGCTGGCGCTGTGATGTTTATCTGTAGGCCTCTTAGGCCACAAGTTGGTTCTTGTTGTTTAGAACAACCTAATTCGCTTCCGCATGTTGTAATGTTGGGTCTGTGACCTCTGGTTGTCATTTGCTATCTTTCTCTATTATAAGAGTTGAACTATAAGGAGTTGTGTCATAGAGTCTGTGATGTGTCAGTTGTTCCACAAGTCTTGGTCTCTCTATTATGCATTGAGGGTTGTGCCTGTGTTAAGGCATCAATCGGGGTGTTGCGTTGCCGATGATCCATTCCGAGCAACGCCTGCCAAAGGTTTTGGCCGGGGATTGGTAAACCCGTAACCTCCGGTTGTATCGCTTAACCGGTGACACACAGCATCACTGTACAACAGTCAGGTCAGGGCGCCACAGTGATTTCAGCTGAGCCTGCTATCTTTGTCGCTTAACTTATCCTAAATGAAAAAAGATAAATGCAAGACTGTAAATGTGGGAATAACAACTGATGAAGCACTAGTATAACACAATTAAGATATTTTTCATCTAACAGCAGGACAACCAGCCCAGTCCATGGTCGATATATGAATCATGTGAATGTTGTGCAGGTTGGTGAGGTGAACCATGTGAATGTTGTCCGTGTATGCAGTGAGTGATATAATTGAAGTCCATGGTCGACGGTGCCGCGAAGGTACCAGAGAATCCGCTTGACCGCATTGAGATGCGGTTCCCGTGGGTCATGCATGTACAAGCAGACCGGTTGCACTGCATATGCGATGTCTGGTCTTGTGAAAGACAAGTATTAAAGAGTACCAACCAGGCTCCGATAGGCAGACGGATCAGCGACAGTGGCGCCAGCAGCTGGGAGCTTGGACTGTGTATCTACGGGAGTGGAGCATGGGTTGCACTCACTCATTCCTGCGCGATCAAGGATCTCAATCATGTACTGCCGCTGAGAGAGGAACATGCCAGCCGAGGACCGTGTAACAGCGACTTCGAGGAAATAGTCCAATGTACCAAGGTCCTTGAGGGAGAACTCACGCTCGAGAGCCATGATGGTTCGCCGAAGAAGCTGTGCAGAGGAGACTGTGAGGACTATATCATCGACGTACAATAGCAGGTAAACAATCTCTGTGTTGCTGTTGTAGATGAAGAGCGAGGGATCCACGCGGGAGCTGACAAAACCAAGGCGCAGCAGGTGATCGGCAAAACAGTTGTACCAGGCACGTGGTGCCTGTTTAACCCCATAGAGAGACTTATTGAGCCGGCAAACATGGTCGGGCTGGGAGACATCGACAAACCCCGACGGCTGTGCGCAGTAGACCGTCTCAGCAAGAGTACCATGTAGAAAAGCATTGTTGATGTCGAGCTGATGAACCGGCCAATCTTGCGCGACGCAAGTGAGAGGACAGTGCGAACGGTGGCCGGTTTGACAACCGGGCTGAAAGTTTCTCCATAATCAACGCCTGCACGCTGGGTGAAGCCACGGAGGACCCAACGGGCTTTGTAGCGGTCCAAAGACCCATCCGGCTTAAGCTTGTGCCGAAAAATCCACTTGCCAGTTACGACATTAGCGCCAGGCGGACGAGGAACAAGATCCCATGTTCGGTTAGTCTGCAGTGCACTGAATTCGTCCATCATTGCGGAGTGCCAATTAGGGTCCTTGAGAGCGCCCCGGTAGCTCTTTGGGAGCGGACTAAGAACATCAGCCAGAAGATTAAGACGGTCAATAGGTTTAGTCATGCCACGTTTTCCACGAGTAAGCATGGAGTGATTATTGTCGGCGAGGGGAGGGCCGACGGGGGCCAAGGCCACTGGCGAATCTGGAGGAGTGGGTTGAGGTGTCGGTGGGTTGTTTGGCTCGGGTGGAATAGGTGGTTGCGGGATTGGTGCAAGTGGGGTAGTTTGGAAGGGCAGAATGATAGGATGATCATCAAGAAAGGAGAGATCGGTGGCTGTAGGGGGTGTAGTGGATTGGTGGGCAAAAGGGAAGGTTTTTTTTGTTCAAAGACGACATGGCGAGAGATTATGATTTTATGTGTCGCGAGGTCAAGGCAACGATAGCCGTGATGGTTAGAGGGGTACCCGAGAAAAACACACGCGGTTGTGCGAGGAGCTAGTTTGTGTTGTACTGTAGCGGATAGGTTAGGATAGCAAAGGCAACCAAAAACCCGTAGGTGCGCAAGAGGTAGAGGGAGACCAGGGGGTGCTTCGTAAGGAGTACGGTGTTGGAGGGTTTTGGTAGGGTGAAGGTTGAACAGGAACGTGGCAGTGTGAAGAGTTTCAACCCAGTAGGTTGATGGAATGCTAGCTTGAAAAAGAAGGGAACGCACCATGTTATTAGTGGAGCGAATGACACGTTCGTCTTTACCATTTTGGGAAGAGGTGTATGGGCAAGACATTCGAAGGGTGGCGCCGAAGGAAAGGAGAAACATGTGAGCAGTTTTATTGTCAAATTCGCGACCATTGTCACATTGGACAGATTGGGTAGAGACGTAGGCAAAGAAGTGTTTAAGTGTAGAGAAAGTGTCAGATTTTGCACGCAAGGGAAAAGTCCAAAGGTAATGGGTGAAATCATCTAGGACAACTAAGTAATATTTGTAACCAGACACACTAGTAAGAGGTGAAGTCCATAAATCACAGTGGATAAGCTGAAAAGGACGCATAGTTTGAGTAGGAGATGTATCAAAAGGTAGACGAACATGTTTTCCTAATTGACAAGCATGACACAATTGATTATCGGTAGAATTTTTATTACAAGGAAATGAAAAAGCACTTGCTAGGTGCGACAAAGCTTGACTACTGAGATGTCCTAGGCGACGATGCCACAAAGTTGAAGATGATGTGGTGGTGGAGAGGGCATGCGCAGCGGAAGACGGCCACCAGAAGGGATAGAGGTCGCCGGAACAATTGCACCTGACGATCTCGTTCTTGGTGCGGAGGTCCTTCACAGAGAGACCAAAAGGATCATACTCAACAGAAACAAGATTATCAGTGGTTAACTTACGGACGGAAATAAGATTTTTTACAAGGTTAGGTGTTACTAGGACATTATTAAGAGAAAAAGAGTGATTAGGAGTAGAAAGGGTGGTGTGACCAGTGCGAGTTATAGGAAGAGCATGACCGTTGCCGACGATGACATGTGGGTAAGGAGAGCTAGAGGGGAGGATATGAGAAAGGTTACCTGATTGCCGGTCATGTGGGCGGATGCGCCAGAATCCATGATCCACTCAAGGGTGAGCCTGAGGCTGGCCGGGAGGCGGCGGGCGCGGAGGCTATGAACCTTTTAGAGCATCTCCAGTCGAGGCGCCCAAACGGCCGCCCAAAACACTTTTTGGTCCGTTTGGGGCTTTTTGACTCCCACTCGCGCCGCCCAAAAGCAAAATTCGTCCGGAAGCGTCCACTTTTCTGTTCGGCACGCCCACCACAAGCCCTTGGAATAGGGAGGCCTTGGGCGGTGCCGGACACAAAATTTCCTCCGCGTGACCCACCCATGAGCCTCCACGTATTTCTTTCTTTTCCCCTCTCCCCTCTCTCTCTCCTCTATCCTCACCCACGGCACGCACATAGCCTGGCATGGTCTCGTCGGTGCTCCACCATGGCTGCGGTAGCCAGGTCGCCTCCAGCAGTTGCTCGCCAGCTCGCTAGCCTCTGCTCCAAATCGCAAGCTCGCCGACGCTTCAAGATCGCCAACACCTCGAGGTCGCCAGCAAGAACTTGTCCACTGCCGGCCTCCAGCAGGAGCTCCAGACCGCAAGGTCTCCTCCAGCAGAAGCTCATCCACGACGTCACCCTCCGCCTCGCCTACCTCGCGCGCTCCGGCCGCAGCAGCTCCGCCTCGCCAACCTCGCGCGCCCCGGCCGCAGCAGCTCCGGCCTGCCGTGCACCGTGCCTCGCGCGCTCCAGCCTGCCGTGCGCCGTGCCGTGACGCCCGACGCCCTGTCGTGCGCTGTGCCCTGCGGGACGCAAGCTCCAGGCTCTGCAGCGGACCGGAGGAGGCGGGATGCAGCAGCAGCTCGGTCCAGCCTCGACGAGGTTGCCAGGTCCAGCCTCGACGATGGCAGGTGGACGGCGCGGTGCAGGAGCTGGACCGGCACCTCCCGTCTTCGCTCAAGGCCGCCAGCGCGTACGCGGTGGCCAGGGAGATCGCGGACGAGGCGGACGAGCCGGTGGCAAGGACGCGTACGGGAGGATCGAGCCGGCGGCCAAGGACCTGTACGTGCGCTACGAGCCGGCGGCGGAGCACCTCGCCGTCTCCGCCTGGCGCTCGCTCAACGGGCTGCCGCTGTTCCCACAGGTGGCGCAGATCGCCGTGCCCACCGCCGCGTACTGGGCCGCAGCAGCTCCGCCTCGCCTACCCCGCGCTCACCAACCTCCTGCCGGCGGGCTGGACGTCGAGGTCCACCTGTTTTGGGGCGACGGCGGGAGGACGCTGCTGAGCATCTTGGCGACGACGAACCAGCGCGGGGCGGCGCCCACAAGGTGTTCGTGCAAATGCATGATATGTGTCCGGTCTTAATTTGGGGAGTGCGAGTGGAAAATGTGTCGCCCAAAACGTGCTGTGTGACCGGACACGTCCCAAATCGCCCATCCGGACACGCTTTGGGCGGCCATTTGGGCGCTCTGACCGGAGATACTCTTAGCTTGTACGTATCGTGTCTTCACAGCGGCAGTGCTGACGACGGGCTGACAATATGCTTAAAATCCTGAAAAAAATGTTTACCTTCAGTTTATGTTAAGACCTGAACTAGCACAAGTTACACACAACAAAACCCCTTTAGTTTCACGCTCTCACAAGGAGGATTCGTCCCAATCTTTTTCTTTTACAAATCTGAACCAGTTGGCTCCCCAAAATTTCTCCTATTGAATAGATTTGTCATATCCGAATAATGCTTCAAGGTTACTTTTCTTCATTGCAGGTCATTAACTGCATTTGCTCTAATCTATTATTGCAAAAAAAAAAATCATGGCACAAACTTGTACTATTAAATTAACAAGATGCTATGTACGATATGGTTGAGATTACAACACTATCAGAAGATACTATCATCGCCCATTTATGTCCATCAATCCCAAGGATTAATAGATAGTGTTCAGTGTGCTTAAACGCAGGTTCGGTATTTTCCCACCTCAGAAGCTTGATTGGCAGCTGAATGCATGGGTATGAGGATTTTGGGTTGTGGAGCAGGAGGAAGCTGTTTAGCATTAGGGATGCCACCGCTTCAAATAGGTTTGTATACACATTTGAGTTGTACATGGAGTTGATTTATGAAAGGTATGCTCGGCCAGACTGATAATATCTGGAGCATCTTAGAACTTAGACTTCTGGACTTCATTGATATTTAAGTTTCAAGACCATTATTTCGACTTCCTAATTACATACATGTGTAAATCACCAAGGTTAAAATTTGCTAACTTGGAGATGGTGTGGAAATGGTATTGGGAAATTTGTAAAATTGGTGAACTCTGTACATAATGCATCCAACTCTGGAAGATAAGAAACTGTTCGCATGAGTCTTCACGCTTATTAGTTATATCACTAGCTTCAGCTTGGCCTTTGCGTGTGAACAGTCCAGCATTTATATCTAGAAGCTTGCTAACAAAGGAGATAAGAATAGCCTACCATTTAATTGACACTACAGAGAACCAGTTAATGAACTTGAAGCCTATTGAATTTTTATAACTTGTGGGTACAAGTCAATACATTTTTCATGATGTAGTTCTGACTAACGATTTCTTTTCTAGGAAATGATTGAGGCAACACAGTTAGGATAGTTTTCTTCTATGTAGGGCCGACCCATTAGAAAACTCTGGAAACTAGCCTTAATGATTTTTGATAGTTATTATTTTGCAGGATAAGGTGTTACTTATTGTTTCATCTGATTGCACATACATTTGATTATTCAGTTCAGATCTTCCACGTGCTCTCTGTGCTACCAGTGTCAAGTACCCCTATATATATACTTTTCCTCTATCGGGCATTCATGTTGATCTATTATGCATGGCTATTTGATGTTTTGCGTTACATGTTCAAAGGGGAGCGCAGAAGAGAATACCAGACCATTGGGCGTGTTTTAGGTTAGATAGAAATATAAAAGCGTAAGTTTCTGATCAGCCTTTATGCTTTGAAGCTGGTGATTATATAATGTTCTTTAGGGTCTCTATATCTTTGTTTGTTTAGTCAGGATGATACATCTAGTTTTATGTGATGAAATACGTTTGGGAAACAAAAAAGTGGTTGTATATTGCACTATTGCTTTAAATAGTTATCCTACAGGTTTTCTTAAATTAAACTTGGGGCTTACTTACATAGAAAGATTGATCGGTGAGTGGTTTCATTGTATCCAAATTTTAACTTTATGAGTTAAAGATATGTAGATGAACAAAAGCTATAGAATATGCAACTCACTGAATAAGGTTGGAATTCAAAAGACTCGGCAAATACAAAAAATAATATCATACTGCAATTTTTATTGTTCGAGATTTTAATTATTCAAATTACACTTGCGGTGCACGTGCTCGATTACTAGTACACTGGAAAAACTGAGAGCATATCACCGGCCGATTCCCCCCCTTAGGCAACCAACACGTATGTTGGTGTAGGCTGGCCAGGGAGAGAACTGCCGGCGGCGGCGCTAGGTATTCTCCCGTGTCGCTCAAGCGGAGCGACGCGGGGGTCGTCGTGTCAATATAGGAGTTGCATTGCTTGGTCGATAGACGCACACAGCCATGCACCCGCATGAGGCCGTACCGACTAAACATGATTTCCCCCCATTGGTTCTCTTCTGAATTCTGACCATTATATTTCCCCGGAGTCCCGAGTCCAAAGAAGGTACTTCTGGCTGTGTTGATGCAGGCTCTGTTTTTGATCTGGACGGTGCCTAATACGGTACAAGCAAAGCGCATTAAATGACAACTATGAACATACTGCTGAAACGCATTAAGGCATGCAACATGTTTGATTTTTTCCGATCTCGGCGTCATAATACTTGTGAAATCCACAAAATCTGTTCATCTGAAAGAACACAATGATAAATTCAAATGATAATACACATAGCGAGGTTGGTCGTTTACAAAAATCAAAGGATATTTCCATATTAGTGGGATAGACTCTTCTATGTACACTCATATTCAAGATGCTAAATCCACTATCTAATCATCCACGTGCATACATAAACTCAAGGCACGGTGCTTCCCAAAACATATGTAACATATTTTGTCGTGATCAAGTTCTTTATAAGGGCATGGAGTAGACAATTGGACATATTAGGCATGTTGCTTATCCAACACATAGCTGAAAGATGAGGCGGGACTAGAAGCATGAATCTCGAAATAAGTACTAGTACAACAAAACAAAATATAAAAATAATGACCAATGCTTATGCATAGTAGGTTATTATGACAAGATAGATAGTATATGGGAGTAGAAGGCTTCATGAATTAATCTCCGCACTCTTATTGTGTTGGCCATGGGCGGAGCTACAGGGTGTATTAGCTACCCAGCTCAATTGCCAAAATATTATTAACTAGATTTTAGTGGTCCAAAACGAAGAAAACAAAACAGTAGAGCATGCCATCTTGGCCGTTTGAGCTGCTCCTCAAGTTACATACAAGATACATACCGGACCCAGGCTAGGACATGTCCTACCTCTCCATAGCATCAATAGGGAGAAACACTTGGTTGGTTGCGGGGTAACGTTGCTCTGCTTCTCTTCCCCCCCTAGGAAAACGCTGCTAATTATGTGCTTCATAAAGATCAAATCGGACCCAATTCAAATAAATAATGATCATTTTAGAAGGCAAGTTTTTTATTGGCGTCATTTATCAAATTAGTCATGAGCTAAACAATCGATTCGACGAAGTCAATTCCGAGGTTGCTTGTTTGCATGTATGCTTTGAATCCCTTCAATTTAGTTTCTTCTTATGACACACACAAGGTGGTTAGACTATTGCTTAGTGACATTTATTGGGCGGGCTATTTTCTTGCAAGTAAAAGAGGATGATATAGTTGATATTTTCATCTTTATGCTATTTCTATTGTAATTATCACTAGTTTTAACATATTTCTCAACATATTATGGTGTTGGCTATATATCAGGTAGTTACTGAAAACTTTGTACTTTATGTTTATGCCAAAAAATTTATGAGTTTGAACACCCAGCGAATAAATCCTAGCTCCGCCACTAGTGTTGGCATTACCGACATGTGTATTCCAACTTAGATAATAATTACAAGGGGAGGTAGATGAAAAATTCATTGGAGAATATAATAAATTTGTTGTTTCATTTTTTAATGTTTATCGGTAATTCCGAACTATCATCAATCATGACATATGTCTATTGTAAAAGCCGGTGAATATAGTGCGGTATCAAACACATATTGGTTTGGCTTAATTAGTCCCATCTTTGTAATGCT
This sequence comes from Poa pratensis, assembly GCA_947311845.1. Classification (NCBI taxonomy): domain Eukaryota; kingdom Viridiplantae; phylum Streptophyta; class Magnoliopsida; order Poales; family Poaceae; genus Poa; species Poa pratensis. The sequence goes on along the minus strand of CAMZMU010000041.1, from coordinate 138,438,854 downwards.
TGGTATACATATTTTTATAAGGAATATAGTTGTACTTTGTTTACTTTTCATATTTATAATTTTGACCGGCCCTGGTTTAAAACTTGCAAGATACTAGGAGCGTACAAACAAGCTCCGTCAAGAAATTATTTCCATTGATTGATATATTTAACCGTGTTACCTACTTTACTTTTGAGAATTCATTTCGGTGGTGTTGTCCATATGCTTGATAAAAGAGGACATGAGAAACACGCCCCTCTCTTTTAAAGAAATCATTCGAGCTAGCTCCATGGAGAGAAAATGCAAGTATCAAAGTCACCGGAATAGTGTTAGAAACACAAACTAGACGAGAACTCAGTCATTCTCGAGAAGTTAACCATGAGCTATCTATCAAGTCAATTGTTCTGTGTGTATGTGCGGACATGCAAATGCTTGCCGGGGTGTCTAAATTCAGTGCATGTAAATGGGATTGAGAGGATTTGGGAATAATCGACGGGTGAAACACGGCATAGGTGTGTATGTGCAGATGTCATCGGCGACGGCGCGAGCAGGCTTCGGCCGCGCACAGTGATGATGGCGGCGCCATAAGTACACAGCTGGTAGAGCATTAGAACATAGAGGTGGGGCAGGCAGCTGATGACCAGGAATGCGACGCTCGAGTAGACGATAGCACATGGGCGCAGCTGATGAGACGTGCTCGACCTCTGGCGCTCAATTGCAGCGGACGGACGGCTACGTCGCACCTTTGTAGACCTGCCGCTGGTGATCGTGGCGTGGGTGGGCGTGCTGAGATTTTTCACGGGCAGTGTATTTCGTGGAACTTACAGCAACTCCGACAATACCATATTTTTTTGGGGTTCGTGCAAAACAAAATACTGTAACTTATAGGCCATTCGGACAAAAAGCGCTGCTCCAGGCAGCTAACCGAGCTCCTCGGCCTTATCCTCTCCTCCGCCACTGTTGAAGAGAGGCGACGCCGAAGGCGATTTTTGGGGCGAACCCGTCGACCCACCGCGTCTGCGCCGCCGAGGCGTGGGATCCCTCTCCTCCGCCGGCTGCTTCGGCAGCGGGAGGGTGGGGGATCCCCGTCTCCGGCCTGTACATACGGTAGGGTAGGGTGGGATCCCCGCCGGCGGTGCCTTGGAGGAGGTGGTGCTGGTGGTGGGGTGTTTGGTGTCGGCGCGTCCTTCTCTGGCGGCGGTGCTCTGCGGGGCTCGTCTTCTTCGCGCGCGACTTGTGGGCGCTCGAGGCCCGGTGGGGTCCTTGGGCTCCCTTGCCTCCCGTCGGATCCGCTGTGGCGGTGGATCCGGTGGCTGGAAATCGGAGCCAGGCGAGGTCGGCGGCTCCTCTCTTCGTCGGGATCGAGATCGTCTTCGGCAAGGTGGAGGTGCAGGCGAGTGAGGGTGCTTGCCGTGGTCGTTTACCGGCATAAGTTCCGCCGCGGCGCGGCGGGCGGGCTCTGCGGCATCTCTCAACAAGGAGGCCGCTCTCAGGCAGTGGTAAGAAGGTGGTGGATGGTCTTCGTCGCCGGCGCCGGTGGAGTTGCTGTGCTTCGATCTGGTTCTTCTTCCCCTTCGTATTGTACTCTCTCCCTGTATTTGTACCGTGTACTCTGTATGTGGTGCTGTGGTGTTGAATATACGTAGGCTTTTCAAAAAAAAAAGCGCTGCTCCAAATATCGTGCCCAAATTTATTTTGGACTATCCAAAAAACTGGCCTCCTGTACTACTACAAATTTGGGGCATGACGGTTCGTGCCCAAAATCAAATTTCGGCATGGTGCGGCGCACACCAACTGTTATTGTGAACTTTAACTCCTCCCGATCCCCTTTCTACCGCTATCATTTTAGAAGGCCGCTTCCGGCCAACTCCGACGCCTCCCCAGGTCGACGCTCACATGATGCCGGCGTGGGCAGAACATGGCGGGTTGAAGGTCAGAGTATGGAGGCGGGGCCGTCGCGGGCAGGCGGCGGCTGCATGACGAGTAGGGTGGCGCTCGAGTACATGCTTGCACATGGGCGCTGCTGGATGGGACGCGCTCGACGTCTCGCCCTGGGTTGCGGCGGACGGGCAGCTACTACACGCCTTTGTGCCCTGCCTGAGTGGGCGTGCTGGGATTTTTCTGGGAACTCATATGTGTACTTTACTTGTTGCTCAGATTCCTATTACTTAATTAAGGGAAAGCTCCAACGAGTGACTATTGAAAAAAAAAATAACTAAGACGAATAAAGTTGTCAAGCTATTCTCACATTCTATATCTTCTCTGTTGTTGGGGTTTTCATCTACTAAATTACTTAAAAGTAATGGTAAATCAGTTATGTTTTGGGAACATTTGGTTTGGAAACACGCCACTGTCTACCCAGTTCTGGGATTTGTATTTTATCTCCAACCAACAAACCAAAACTGTAGCTGAGATGTGGGATGGTTCTCAACTTAGGTGCGATTTTAGGAGAACTTTCATTGAGGAGATGATGGTGCAGTGGCAGGAGTTGTTGGTTGTTGTGGTTTCTAAGTGTACTAATCTTTGGCTTCTAAGTGTACTAATCTTGCGATGTACTAATGGAGTGGCAGGAGTTTTATGAAACTAATGGAGTGTACTAATCTTTGGCTTCTAAGTGGTTGTGCAACAAACGTTACATGCATTTGAATGTGGTTACATCTGCTGTTTTATGGAGTTTATGGAATAACAGAAATAGTATTGCTTTTAACCGTCAGACTTGGACCAATATGAAACAGGTTTGGCGGCTAACACTCTCATACCTAAAGCTGTGGGTAGTGCCACACGCGGAGCTGGGAGAAGGAAAGGTGGCTCAGTTCGTGGTCTTGCTGTCCGAAAAGCTAAGAAGTCCTTTAACTCTGGAACCAGGCTGAGGTGCGTGGATTTCAGTTGGATCCACACCTGGACGACTACTGCTACTTCGTCCTATGGAGGTCGGGCGACTATATCATACCTGAAGGATCACCCAGAGGAAAGCGATGCAATTCATGTGGTGATGTGACCAAAAGGATGCGAAGAAGCTAGGAAGAAGAGCAGTTTGTCAGCTGTAGCTGGAAGAAGAAGGATGGGAAGAGAAAAAGGAGTCTTGCTTCTGCTTTTTGTCTCTAGAATAGTGTTTGGGTGATGCTTTTGTAGCAACTGCCATCTTAGCATTAGTTTTTTGGCAGGTTGGGCAGAGGGCCTGGGAACCAGTTAGGCAGAGGGCCTGGGAACCAGTTCTGCATTTTAGTTTCCTGTAGTTGCTCTAGAAACTTGGTACTTTTTAGCTAGTTTTAGCTATTCTGTAAGCGAGGCACGATGTATGGTTTCTTTTCTACGAAATGGAACCGGGGAGGGCTCCCTGTTTATCTAAAAAAAAATAGCTGCCAGTCAGGTAATCCCAGCGCACCCCCTAAAAAAAATCCCAGCGCACAAACGAGAGTAAGCGAGATATTGTAGAGTTCAGGGTTCAAAAAGCAAGGAATCAGACGTGAGATCTCGTTTCAGACTTGAACTACCAGATCAAGGTTTGTTTTAGATTTTGCCTTTTTTTTAAGCGGAAAAGGTGTACGTAACTAGTTCGTGTTTGGACTGGCAGGGCCCAGTTAAAAGCCCATGTACCTGCACGTACGGCTGCACCGGCCGCTCGCATCACAAACCCTCGCCGCCGCGCAAGGAGATCCCCCGTTGGCAAACAAGCTAGCACTCGGTCCCGATTTGCACGTTGGCCGGCAATGCCGAGGCTCCCAAAGAAGAAGAGGAACACGGCCGAGAGGAGTCCGGTATCGGAGCTCTCCGACGACCTACTCGTCGAGATCATCTCACGCGTGCCGTACAAGTCCACCCGCTGCTGCAAGTGCGTCTCTAGGCTGTGGTGCGACCTCTTCTCCCATCCCGAACACCGCAAGAAGCTGCCCTGCCCGACCCTCGCCGGCTTCTTCTACAGAGACTACAACCGCAGTGGACCCAAGTCTCGTTGTTATCAGAGCGTCCCGGGGAACTGGGGCCCACGTATCGACCCCTCCCTCTCGTTTCTACCCGGCAAATACAAGAGGTGGGTTACTTGTTGGACTCCTGCAATGGGCTCCTCCTCTGCCGACGCTGGAAGAAGGTACCAGTTTACATGGTATGTAATCCCGCCACTCAGAAGTGGGTGGCCGTGCCTACCATTGAATTGCCTCACAATGTCAATGTGCCAGAAGCTCGACTCGGGTTTGACCCTGCCGTCTCTTCTCACTTCCATGTGTTTGAGTTTGTTCCTAAATATAGTTCGGAGCCTAGTAATTGGTGCATCAAATCGGTGAGGATCTACTCTTCGGAAACTGGAGTTTGGACGTGTCGAAGCGTTGAGGAGTACCAGCCCACTGCGCTTTACAACATTTCAAGGAGCGTCTTTCTCAACAGGGTGCTATATTTGTCCTCCTTTCTTGATTTTTTTGTAGTCGCAGTCGACCTTGAGGGGAATTGCAGGGTCATTCCTTATCCTGCGCCACATGTTGCTAGTGGTGATGTTTATCTATCACATGGACAATTGTATATGGCAAAATATGATATGACTGAATTGTCAATCTGGGCTCTTGAAGATTCTCGCGGCGGAAATTGGATCTTGAAGCACAATGTCAGCCACTTGCAACTCTTTGGCAAAAAGTACTCACCATTTGCGCCCTATTTTAGGGTCATCATCCACCCGGAACACAATGTGCTATTTATAGTATCTACCATGATGTCTCAATCAGCGACGAAGCTTTTCTCATACAAAATGGATTCTATGGAGCTGTGTTTTGTATGTGATCTTCCACGTGGTTGTAAACATCCTTATCTTCCATATGTTCCATTGTTCACACAGTCTTTGTCAGGTGGGTGCTAGAACTCTTAGTGTTTCTGCTGCATCCCGACAACGGCATGTCTTCATTTTGTTAAGGGAAATTTGTGTGTGTTTTTCATGATATGTGTGTTAATTTGTTCTTGAACATAGAAAACAAATTATTTTTTGTACACATTTTTTGTAATCCTGATAGTTCATGTTGACGCCTGAGTGAAGTCCTCATGTACCTCACTCTGTCCGGCCATTCAATGTATATTTTTCCTAATATTCGACATTGTCATTTGTAGATAGAGAACCTCCTTATTTTCATATTTGTAGAGAACGATAGCTTCCACTGGAAGGAACTTTTGACAGCAAATGAGTTTTGCTATCTTAAGAAGGACTAGCAGGGAGTTGCATCATTCAACAATTTTTGGTGTCCATTTGCCTTACTATATTTCCTTGGGGCCTAAGAGAGCATCTCCAGCAGGATCCTTCATTGCCCTCCTCATCGGTTCAATGAGATCTAGACACGAAAAAACCAAAGAGGTACATCCCCTCCTAATCGGCTCATGAGATCCAGACGGCCTTAAAAAATGTCCGACGACCCTTGTCCGCGCGAAACCTTTAGGGCCGGATCGGGTGTGTGGGACATGTTTAGACACGCGGCCACATAGAATCCTACAAACGGACACCACATGCCAGTGACCCGGCCACCCCCCCCCCCCCCCCCCCACCCCGAACCTTCCCTATCCTCGGGCAAACTTACTCTCAGCTAACTGCGCCCTCGCCGCCGCCCCATTTCGCCGTCGACCATTTGTGTGGAGTCCCCAACGACCATGCTGCCCGACTGTCGCGGATAACTTGGGTGTGATGCCATGGGTACGACATCGCAGTGAAATATGGTGAGCAAGGTGGTTGTAAAAATCTGTTGGGGTTCACGCTACCACAAATCAAGAATTTCAACCGTGTGTTTATCCAGGAACACCTGCAAGTAATCGATCATGGAGCCAAAATTTTCTTCTTGATGCGCAATGCAACCGAAGAAACTCGATGCAGCACATTGATGTTGACGCAGACATACTAGTCGTCCTCGTGATAGCACGCATGGCTCCTCGCGGATGTCGATCACTGCAGCGCATTGACTTAATTTTCATCGTTTTGTCCATTTGTATGGCCTTGATATCGTAATGATGGGTATATATTTTTTGATAATGAATATTCTTTTTGGCCTTCTGTGATATTTTGTTTACTTTTCATATCTATAAATTTTAGTGCTCTCAGTTTAGAACTTGCATGACATAAGGAGAGTACAAACTGAGCAATCTTGATGAAGAAATTATTTTCCATTGAGTTACATTTAACATAGTTACCTACCGTATTTCTGAGAATTCATTTCACTGGTCATGTTCCCTTATATGCTTGATAAAGGCAACATGAGAAACAAGTCCCTCTGCTTTCTAAAGATACCATTCTAGCTAGCTCCAAGGAGAGAAAATGCAAGCACCAAAGTCATGAGGAATAGTGTTAGCAATAGAGACTAGGCGAGAACTCTAACTAGTCATGCTAGAGAAGTTGAGCAATGTGACGGTGCTATACCATGACTCCATGAGCTATCTATGAGGTCAAATATGTGCGGGCATGCAAAAACGGGCACCACATGCCAGTGACCCGGCCATCGCCACACACCCCCCGAACCTTCTCCATCCCTGCGCAAACATCCTCCCTTCCCCGCCGAATCACGCCCTCGCCGCTACCTGGTTTCACCGTCAACCGTCCGTCTGGAGTTCCCAACGACCATGCTGCTCGGCTGCCATGGGTATGGCAATCGTAGTGAAATAAGGTGAGCAAGGTGGTTGTGAAAATCTGTTGGGGAACGTGTACTCCACGCTACCACAAATCAAAAAGTACTCACCATTTGCGCCCTATTTTAGAGAAGTTGAGCAATGTGACGGTGCTATACCATGACTCCATGAGCTATCTATGATGTCAAATATGTGCGGGCATGCAAATGCTAGTAGGTCTGGTGGCTAAATCCAATGCTTGTGAATGGGGTTGAGATGGATTTGGGAAGAACCAGAGGGTGAAACACGGCATGCATGTGTATGTGCAGATGGCATCAGCTGCGGCATAGGCATGCGTCCGTGGCGTGCGGTGACAACGGCGACGTACGCATGCAATATGTGGCGGGCAGAATGGGAGCTCAATTTGGCGGGCAGGCGGCGGCGTGATGACGAGGGCGATACATCAGGTCATGGTAGAACACGGGCACAACGGATGGCTACGACGCGTTCTTGTGGATGCCACCAGGCGATCGTGGGTCGGCCTGCTCCGATTTTTTGGGGTCATGAACTTGCAAGGTGCAAACGAACGAGGAGCGGAACAAGGAAACTGAATACTATCCATAATACATGCAGAACAAGGAGAGATAATTACACATGCAGTATCTATCCATAATTACACATGCATACTATGCAAATTTAGGTGTGGCAGAAGGCACAACTAGCCAGGGTGTTACTAGGGCTGGAATTAAAACTCGAAACTCGTGATGAGTAGCTCGTGACTCCGGCTCGGCTCGAATTCGGTGTCTCACGAGTCAAGCCAACTCGTTTAGCACATTATAAATGTTCAAACATGCGCGCATATGAAAAAAGAAGTAATTTTTCTACTAATTCTGAACTACAATCATGATGATCATTCTACAATTTTACATCTCTAGTAAAAGGGTAGATCAATGCTGAAATATAAAACCTCTACACCATTATCGGTGTAAAAAAATATTAACAGTTTGGCACTAATATATCAAAAATTCCATATTTTTTATTTGAACGAGTTAAACGAGCTACTCGCGAGTTTCCCGAGTCGAGCCAAGTTTCATTTCTGAACTCGTTTATTAAACGAGTCGAGTCAAGCTCGACTCGCTAGTTGAGTAAGTTCAAGCAAGTCGAGCCGAGCTCGCTCGGCTTGGCTCGAATTCCGTTGGATCATGCAGTCTCTGTAAAGTCGGCGCTGGATGTGGCTGTTGATTTGTGGGCATCTGGGAAGGAGCTACTGAAGAAGAAGCTGACAATGAAAGCAAGGTGGTCACCGTCGGCTTTGGGAACATATAAGATCAATGTCCACGCAACATTTTCTGGAGACTCACATCAGGGGAGTACGGGTGTTAGCCTTCGCGATCACACAGGCAAACGTTCTTTTGTGTGTGTGTGTGTGTGTGTGTGGTGGGGGGGGGGGGGGGGGGGGGGGGGGGGGGTAGCTCTCAGCAAGTGCAATGGTAATGTGGAGGCTTACGCTATAAGGGATATGGTGTAGAGTTGGCCTCTGAGCATGCGATGCTGGACGTGGTGATTGAAACTGATGCTTTGCAGATGGTGCATTTTCACAACTACACTTTTTTTTTCTACTAATTTACTACCGTCTTCAGCAAGAGTAACAAGGACGTGTTTGACGTTTCCAGATATACAGAAGGAGAATTCCGAGCGAACGTACTGGAGGAGCCAGCATGGACACCCCACCGAACTAATCAACCGTGTAAAGAGTTGGTTCAGAATGTTCCTTCCGCATCGCGTCAGCTGCGTCCTTGCAAATGCCAACGAAATGAATTTAGAAATATTCCACCTTGTCTGAAACCACTGAGAAAGACGGAACAAAGACGATTATAAAGTTTCTCGTCCGTTTGAAGCATATAGCTACCAATCATTTGCCACGCTTAGAATGATACAATGAAATATGTACAGCATATAAAACAAGTTAACACTAAGCGTCGTAAAATTATAAATGCACCAAGGTCCACAGAACATGGCCTATGATAAAAACAGTGTCAAAAAGTGATTTAAGCATGCAATCGCTGAAGAATTGTGGGCAATACCTAAACGCTTCCAGCATGTCCTTATTTCCAGGATCCAGTTTCACTCCAGCCGAGAATGCATCAGTTGCCTCTTTGTACTCCTAGGAATAAGAATGTGGAGCAGGGATTATTTAAAAGGTGATGGTCTATAAAGCAGGACTGGCAGATTGTTTTCTTATCTTACCAGGAGCGACATGAGGGCGGCTCCTTTCCGATAGTAACCTTTCTGCCACACAGGCCGCAGACTTATGCAAACATTGGCATCAAGCAAAGCATCGCGTGCTTCATCACACTTCAGATGACACAGGCTCCTGTTAGAATACAACACTGCATCTGCAGGGTCCAGCTTGATTGCCTGCACCAAACCAGACGTTAAGGACCAATAAGCACAACCTATCATGTATAAGTGTCCCAAACATATGAGTGGCTGATGATTGATGTAAAAGTGAAGCTAAACTAGCCACTGAATGGAAACCTCAGTGCCACAGTAAAAAGATAGAATATAACTGAACCTAGTTAAGAAATCAGAGTGAAAAGGCTTACTAGACCAATTAAAGCGTAAAATGGAATGTCTTACACATGAGATGCATATTTTATCTGTTATATGCTATCCAATTGTATTCCAAGAAGTAATGACCGATCGTTGTTACAAAAACAATCTAAGTCGTTTCCTAATTGTGTGAATATTTTCCCTTCAATTTGGAAATTCTCCCTTCCATTCTTTTTGTTGAAAAAATCACTCTGGAATCCTAATTCCTAAGTCGTTTCCTAATTGTGTGAATATTTTTTTTAGAAAATGTAAGCTTTTATTACCTCAGGCCTCTGCATCAACAGATGCATATAGCCCAAATTTATTACAAGTTTGCAGTCCAATGAAAATTAAGCGTAAGTGTGTGTTTATCTAGTCAGACTATAGTGCAATAGTTGGCAAGGTTGTTAATCTTCTCTTCCTAGCTAATGATGTATTAGCAGTACATAAAATGAAAGCGCAGTAACACCACTTTTGAATATGATTGCACAATAATATACCTCAGTGTAGAATTTTATTGCAGAGGCATAGTTCTTCTCCTCAACTGCTTTTGCACCTTGTGATTTCAGCTGAGCCTTGCTATCTTTGTCGCTTAACTTATCCTATAAATGAAAAACGATAAATGCAAGACTGTAAATGTGGGCATAACAACTGATGAAGCACTAGTATAACACAATTAAGATATTTTCATCTAACAGCAGGATACATGCGGACATATACTCGCATCAAAATGAATGGGCAGAGATCTCGACAATTGTAAACGTAAATGATTCCAAATCACCCATGAATTTGACAGAAATGAAATGATGGCATCTTTTCATTTCATTTGAAAAGTGAAATGACAGGGTTAGAGATAGGAATTGGCATAACACACAATAGGCATTTGCTGGAACTCCAAATGAAATGACATGTCAATTCCATGCCATCCAAACAGGTTGAGCATGGAATCACAAATGAATTCCATGATTCCAGCTCGTACCAAACGACCTCTTAGAAGAATTCCAACACAACATTAGCCCCATGGTTCCACTGAAAAAACATCCCCAATTTTAACTCTTACTATGCCAATTCTGATTCTAAATCACCCTATTTGGCAATCCGAAGAAAAACATCCCAATTTTAACTCTTACTATGCCAATTCTGATATCCCTAGCTAGTCACCTATTCCAGCAAATTATCTATATAGCTCTATGTCGTAATATTCTTTGGAATGCACAGCTCAAGTTCTGCTTATATTAATTTAAGAGATGAATATAGTTCTAATTATGGTAAAACTGAGCCACCTGATACCTGTTTTTGTTATACCAAATTATGAACATGGCATAAATTTCCCCTTTCTTCTGTTTTCAGAAACTGCAACAGGTGTGAAGTCACCAGGGGCTTACTGGCTAGCACCACTGATGGTAGACTAGGCAGACTGGGTTCGAATCTCAGCTTCTACTATATCAGAGTAGCGTCTAGCCGTCTAGTTCCTCCTAGACACTCATTTTTTTTCAGAAACAGCAACAGATCTCTGATATAGACTTGAGAACTATCTAAAACTAGCATTGAACGTTACTAATAGAATCCATCTGAATGACCTGCATGGGTGGAGTTCTTAGCACCTATTTATGGATAGAACTACTGGGTCCTCTAATCCCATTTGCTCCCAGTATTTGTCTATTGGTATCACCTCACGTATCAAAACAATATCAGTGAAGCAGCATTAGCAAAACTATATGGTTTCTGTTCGCCCTGAGAGGTTGAACACATAGCATTCATCACCCAACAAGTTTATCCAATAAGTGCTAAGGAGAACAACGATGATATTAGGACATCAAGTATCAACTTTTATGAACTAACATGACTTAGTTTTGAAAAGGCACTCACATGATTTACTGGAACATTAGCATTTCTGCAAACCTCCAACAGGTACTCGACACAACTAGTTAAGCCTTTGCTAGTTGCTATGGCCAATGGAGTCTCAGGGTTTGCACAATTGACATCAGCACCAGCCTATGGATGAACAAATAGAACACAGACACATGTAGATTACAAATGATATCTTTTCACACAAGATCCCCTCCAGCAACAAAAAAAAATACAGAGAAAGTGAACTAGGTGCCAAACCTCGACAAGAAGTTTCACACCTTTAAGCAAGTGGATTCACTCATTTTTTCAGGAGCACCATAAAGAGTTGAATTCAGCGGGGTCCCAAACTGCCATGAGACCTTGTTTGGCTGCAGTAGTTTTGAAAATAGTCACTCACCCCCTTCAAAAAAAAATCCCCTAAAAAAACCCCTCAAAAAAAGAAAATAGTCACTCACCAGTTCCCGTGTAGAAGTAACATGATTCTATAAATTAAAAATAAAGTACAGATAAAAACATTTCATGATCTATGCTAAGCTTTATAAAGGGCACATGTCACTATAAATTTGGCAAATGGAAAAAAAATCATGAATGAATTCTTATCTGTAAACCTTGAAAAGATTCTATATCCTTTTGTGCATAAAAATCATATTTCAGGGTTGCTGGCTTTAGAAGAATAATAAATATTGCACTTCGGAAGAAAGGAAGATGCACCTAATCTACGGTGGCATCATCCAAGTCGACTACTTGAGCATATAAATCAATATATGCCGCATATAATAACCATCCACGCATGAGGCTGAACTAGTTGTAGTCAGAAATATAAAAGATGAAGAATCGAAGACCAACAAAGGACACGGAAGAAATAAAAAAAACAAAAATATAGCAAAGAAAGCTAGTATGAAGGACACTGGGCCACGTTTGGTTTGCATTTGGCATCAGCCATCAGCTTATGATGACAAACAGCTAAGCCCCTCAGTAAGGATGAAGCTGGGGCAGAAGCACAAAAGTAAACCCAGATCGTGTAAAAAAATCTAAATAGAGGAATGCTGAGCCATATCAAACTAGACTTTGAACTATAAAAAAAAAAGGTAAGCTCAAGTGAAAGAACATGGTTTACTGATTACGTCTGCATGATTCTCTAACAAAATCTTCATAACACTGAACTTCCCACGAACACCAGCAGCATCCAGAGGTGACCCATAAGAAGAAGATGAATCAACACTAGCTCCTTTCGATAGCAACAGCCGTGCTATTTCATCATGCCCTAGGCACAAAGAAATAAACAAGTAATTATAGAACCCAAATACGAAATTAAAACCTAGCAAGGTGTATGCTGCATAAGACTAGCCATAGTGGGAGTATCTAAGTATAATGCATGTCATGTTGGCAAAAAGATGATGTGTCGCCGCCGCAGTTAATCATGAGAGAGAGATGGTAGTGGTATCATAGTTAGATACCATAACATAACTGTGCGCAACCTAATAAATATGTTGCTACCATCATACAAGTACTAGTGTATGATACTCCCCACTATGGCTAATCTAACCACCATTCCCGTCTAGTCATAAATCTGATGTATACAATTAATGTCCAGTGAAACGCAAAAGAAGGCAGCCATTGCAGTTTTGAGTCGATTGGTCGTATTAGAAATTAAGAATACGCACACTCGTCCACCAAAAGTTTTGACTACCGAGAAAAGTTCAATTGGACAAATATACCAAAAGTTATGTAGACCACTAATTTATTGTCACTCCCTGTTTATGTGAGTTCCAGCGATATAAACACAGAGGTGTGTGTGCGTGTGTGTGTGTGTGTGTGCTGGTGGTGGGGGGGATCATAATAGAGAGTTAAATGTTTAAGGGGTCACGAACTGAAATAGTGCTAACTATAGATCACTAGGTTCTAGAATTGTAACACGTGGTCACTCCGTCACGATAGACGTTAAGTCACAACTGACGTGGCGGTTTGTTTAAAAAAACTAATTTTTTTTCTTCTTCACATCAATTCGTTCAATGAATAGGTCTCCTTTGATTCATAGGATAGGAAAAGTATAAGAATAGGAATTCTATAGGATTGACATGGCATGTCTAAGTGAATCCTATGGAAAGAGGGATTCTCTTTGATTGTGGCAAAGGAATTTTCCATGAGGTCTAACCTCATGTTTTTTTCCTATAGCATTTACACTACAAGATTCCTATGGGAATAATTCCTATAGGATGTGATCCTATGAATCAAACAACATCTACAGGAAAATTTCCTATGGGAACCAATCCTTCAAAAATCCTACACCATTCCTTTGAATCAAGGGGCCCTAAAATCTGGGCTAGACATTTTGTCAAACAGGTCACATGCATCTTGTCCTACCACACCATGCGAGCACGCAGCAGGCAGACAAGCAGCAGCTGCTGCCGGCGTCGCCGTGGGCGACCTCGAGGCGGCGGCGGTATCCACGGGTACTCCTGTCGTGCCGCGAGAACACCCTCCCCGCCGGTTACGGTTCCAGCAGCGCGTACACGACCTCGGTGACCATGGCGTGCGAGAAGCACGAGGTGTGGCCGTGGAGGGCGCGGCCATGTGGGTGGCCGTGGAAGGGGAGCGGGCCCTCCAGTTCTGCCTCCTTCGGTGGAAGTTCCGCAGCAGCGAGAGGCTCGACCTCCCGTGTTGCGGTGGCCGCGTCGTTCGCATCACGTGGGACCTCCACGGCTGGCTCTTCGCCCTGGACACCACCGCCATCTTCATCCTCTGATTCGACCCCCGACGCGCAGCAGCAAAGTCGAGCACGACGCGTACAGCCGGCTGGGGATCTTCGGCGGCGCTGTCGGTCGTCGTATCCGCGCCGGTCATGTCCCGCAGCGTGAGCTCGCCAAACACCTTGCGGAAGGCGACGTCGGAGTTTCTCGGTGGCACATGGGGCACGGATTGCCCCATGGCGACGCCCCGCGCCAAGCCCTCCTCCAAAGTCCCGTCTCCCATTGATCCGGCCCCTTTGTACATCTGATAATGCTAGCTAGTCTCTTCCTGCGGCGACTGGCGACAGACTTGGGTTCATGTGAGGTAAACTAGTAGCAGGTCTAGGTGTGCATATTAGGTGTTCGATGAAATGCCTCGTAGAATTTCTTCCACAGGGAAGAACGAATGAAAAGGAATAAAGATGTAGGGTTTATTTTGCAAAAACATAAACATGCCACATTTTCACAACTTGGTGACCAATATTTAGCATTTTTTAAGTTGGTGATCAATCCGCTTCTTCGCGGCAACTTGATGACGCCCAAGCATTTAACTCCATAACAAATTATAAAACAATTAGGGAAGGGAAAATAGGATACATTGTGCCAACTATGCTTTTCTATACAGCGGAAGTTTGTAATCCTTTGCAATGAGAGTTCCAAATAATAAAATAAATACATGAATGCAGAAACAGGCACCTGCTTCTGCTGCCTCATGCAGAGGAGTTGTGCGTCCGGAGGACCTTTTCTTATTAGGATTAGCACCTTTGTCAAGTAAATACCTTGCAACAATCACTTGCCCATGCGCTGCCGCACAAGCCAAAGGTGTGATACCTGCCAAGAGGATCACAATCAATCGATTTAGTCAAAGGGTCCAGTGCTGAAACAAATAAGTAAACGCCTGTGAATACAATACCGGCTATTCACGTTTCATCTGAGAAAAGCATCATACACAACCTTATCAAACTAGCTTGCATGTCGCATCCCGCAAACAGAACTCGTGAAAAAACACGAAAGCATTTAATTTAGCAATAGAAAGAGGGTGTACCTGAACCATGATTATTAGCATCAGAATCGACATCAAATCCGAGCTGCTCCACCAAGTACATGCAGACCGCCATATTACCCTTGCTGGCTGCCGAATGCAATGGCCCACAGCCCTCCATCCTCACAGCAGGAAGTGCCGCCCTGTCAACCTCATTCAAGCTATCTACCACGGCTTCAAAAGGCAATTTTCAAAAGAAGAACGGTCAGGCACAAATTCTCGTGCATTTCAGTTTCCACCAACGATTGATTCGTAAAACAAGATCAAAGTAGTCGAGAAACAAAGGGTTAAAGGCACCTTACAAATACAAATATACAATACTACTGAAAGCAACATTACCAAGACTAGCTGTCTCCAGATGGAGCAAATCAGTTAAATCAAACAGACCATCACGCAGCAACAATGAACTAAACGATTTCGAACCACAAAAACCCTCCAATAATTATCACTTTATGAAACGGCAACAATTATCACTTTATCAGATTGCGCAACAATTACAGATGAGAACTCGGCCTCGTTCACGTACACAAGTGCACAACGGAACGGGCACACGAGCGCACCCTCAAACAGCAGGGACCAAGGCTAAAACCCAAGCCGAATTAAGGCAGTGCCATTGATTACAGCGGAGGATCTTACCTTTTATGCGGTCGACGTCGCCATCCGAACACGCCAAGAGGAACTTCATGTGCGACGGCGAGCGGCCGGTGCCTACACGCGCGAGGAAGGACACACCATTAGTTAGAGACCTCGATCGTGGAGCAAAATCTCGTCCAGAATGGCGGAGCGAGGGGGTCGGAGCAGTTTGCACAGGGACGTACCCGAGCCGGTAACCTGGAACCCGAGGCGGGCGGCGGCGTCCGTAACATTCGCGCCACTCGCCGGCCTGCGTCCCCTGCCCGCTCCTGGAGCTCCGCCGCCGCGACGGCTGCCCTTCCCCATGGCGAAGTCGAGAACACTCTGGAAGCAGGCGGATGGGTTTGGTTGTGGGGCCGGTTGCTTCTATAGGGGAGAGAAAGGTGCGGGTGGATTTGTTGCCATCAACGGACCGTGGTTGACGACGGAGAATCCGGGAGGCCTGCCATCGTGCAAAAAATATGCGATTTTTTATTTTTGCATATTGCATAGCACTGATTTTTTTTCCGAGAGTACATAGCTCTGAATTTCTTTTAGGGTACAAGATGACAACTTGACAATAATCCTTTATTCTAAGCAAACTGTGCAAGCATACGAAGAGCTACATTTGCAAAAGAATTTGAAGTTTTTGTACTGTATTTGTCTTTTACGGTTCATCACGAGATCACATGAACCTGAAGGCAGGTATCTAATCTCCCCAAAGGCCCCGTTTAACTAGCTTGGAATTGGCACGTTGACTCTTGAACCGGTGCAAGAAAAATAGGAATGGAGTCTTTCAGCCTTCTACTCCCTCCGTTTCTAAATATATATATTTTTTAGTTTTTTCTTAATTCGTACATATCTAAACATATTTTATTATATTGATTCACTCATTTGAGTCTGTGTTTAGTCCACATAGAAACGGTGAAAACATTCTATAATTTGGAACGGAGGGTGTAGTACGGGTATATGTGATAGAGCATGCAAATCAGGCGTGGCGAGCATTTTCAAGCAAACGCACTTTGCGACATGTCGTCTAGTTGTTGTGGTGGAGGGGGTGGCACAATGGCCAATAGTCTGGTAGTGGTAGGTAGCGGGCGACCAGGTTGCATGAGGAGGGTGGCGAGAAATATGTACATTTACGGCATATGTCCTACTCGCCACGATAAGGGTGGAGGTCTATTCCTATGCGAAGGAGGGAGTGGTGGGTTTGAGCTCTTTGATGCCTCGGGTTTCTAGCACTTAGACGTATCGTTGTAATTGTTAGGTGTTGGTTCGGTCTCAGACTTGTACAACCCTTTCTTTCTATAAGTGCATCGACAGACAAATCATGTATGTTTAAGATTCCTTCAGGTTCGTTTATTCCAGTATAATCTCTGGTTAACCTGAAAAATAAGATTCATAATCTCAAAAGACTGAAGTAAACTAATTATATATGATGCACAAAATAGCGTACACACAAGATTATCAGTTGGATGTGAGTGGTGTCATTAGCTAGGGGAAATCACATCATCACCAGGGGAAACACTCTTCAAAAGAATACGTGTCTAGCAGACTGATCTGAGTTGGTGTTGGCAATAAAAATGTTTTGCTCTTCTTGCACCTATTCAATGCAATGTCGTGCTTGAAACAAAACTTTTGATGTGGACGATCATTTATCTTTCCTTCCGCGTGAAGTCGATAAATAGAAGATATGCTACTCTTCAAAAAAGAAAAGGATAAAGAATACATGATCAGTAATAGCTTACACCTCTCCCTCAAACAAATGAATGAAGACTTCAAGGAGCAAAAAAAAAAAAAAAGAGTGCGAAGTGAAATAGTAACAAAGACTACATGAGAGCCAAGATTCGATGTTCTAAGCTAAAAAATGGGAACAAGAGGCTACGGAATTTGGATATGTAGGAGTACCGCATACCTAGCGGTGCTTTGACTTGGAGAGGCATAATGGCTTGCAATGAACTAAGCACTCCAAAGTAATTATGTTGAGAACATAATGTAGAGAATACAAATTAAGGCATCTCAACACCAATATCTTACCCTCTTACTCACGGTCAACCTACTTAACATTACCGTGTTTTTTGCTAGAAAGGTGGAAGCATGATGAAAATCAATACTGTCCAAAAGACATCGTGACGATGTGTCACTGAAATTAGCCAAGCTGGAAGACCTAGTCTTCAATTCCTTGTGACTCTCAGTTGTTACATTCATAAATCATTGTCATTAATTGACTATTTTGTGCAAATTCTCATATCTGGAATCATTATATCAAAATGTTATTTCCAACACAAAAATGAAGTGTCGAGGAATTCCCGGGGGCTAAATGTTATCTGAAATCCCCACATCAACAACTATACGTAAGCAGGTTGCATGTTATCTCTTAATCTTTAAAAGGAATTTGTTAGGTGTGCCTATCAAACAAGCCCTGCATATATGTGCATAAAGAATACGACAGATGTGACTATCAATATACAAAGCGATGATATGTCATGTGTCTGATTAGAGTTAAAATTATCTCTCAATTTATTTAGTTTGCATGTTTTCCAATTATGGAAACAAATGAAAATATTTGTGTGTTACTCTATGAGCGATTGGTGTCACCAAGATGATATTCTTGCTAAATAAACAATAGTCAATTTTATACAAACATTTTCCACTCCACATATTTAGCTAATTATATCCTAAAAATCTACTAGAGTGACATAGCATTAACATACGTTTGATGTGTAGGTTAGGCATCTTCTATGTTTGGTTTTTTTTTTTGAAAGGATCCACACTGCGTATTCAACATAGATTACAAATCGAAGAACAGAAATACGCAGACGAACAAGCCGAAGAACTCAGCACAACAACAGCGCCTGAAGAACCTGGGAGGCAGACCGCTGAACCGCCGCAAACGCCTGAAGATGAACTCCATCGCCGAACACCGCCGGAGAAGAAGACACCAGGACGCCGCCAACCCCGGGAAAGGGAGCACCCCACTCATGTAGAAGACCGCAGGAGCCGTCCGCCGCAAGCGACGGAACCGAAAATCGCTGAACGCGCACGGCCATGGCGCCTCCATCCCGCAGCCACCCCTCTTCCAACCAACCCTGCACTGAGCACAAACACAGCTTGCCGGAACCGCCGCCGAGAGCACGCCTTGACCACACCTTCTCCCCTCGCCACCACGGCCGGCCGGAGAAAGAAGGAACAAAGCGAAGATGAAGCAGAGCACGCTGACAGAGCCACTCCAACCCACGCCACCATGGCTGGCCGGAGAAGCCAGCACACCGCGCCAAAAGCCGGCGAAGAACTCCGAGATCCCAGAAGATCTTCTCCTGTAGAGGCGGAGGAGACAGCCAGCGCCACCACAAGTTCCAGCACAACAACCAGAAAAGCTGCCGTCGATCCCCTATGCCGATGAAACCACCGGAGAGGAAAACGGCAAGCTGCCAGCAAACCCGAGAGCAGAGCCACCTTCACACATGTAGAAGACTGCAAGAGCCATCCGCCGCAAGCAACGGAATCTTGACGATGAACAGACACAGCCATGGCGTCTCCCTCTCCAAAAGTCCTTCTTCCTCCAACCCTGCACTGGAACCAGAGCCGAGCTCGCTGACGCCCAGCAACCGCACGAAGCACGTCCTCCCCACCTCTTCCCCTCGCCTCCACGGCCGGCCAGAGAGAGATGAAGGGAAGCCAGCACGAAGCAGCAGAACACCCACCACCACCAACGAAGACCGAGCTTTATAGAAGAGGTCGCTGAAAACGATGCAGGCCTTCATCTCCACCCACTGGAGCATCCTGGCCAGCTTCATCTCTTCCTCCGAACGGCAAGAGCAGCTCGTATGCTCCAGCGCCCTGAACCCCGCAGCTCCACCCTCACCTCTGCAGATGAAGCGACCACACCACTCCCTCTCCTCGCCTCCACGGCCGGCCAGAGGAAGATCCACATCGCCACAACTCAGGGGAAGAAAGTGAACAGACCTACCATTATTTGAGGGGCTCTCCACCGTCGCCATCCTGCCGCCAAGCTTCCACCTCGGGAGCTCGTCAGAGGGCAGCCAAAATGGTCGGCCAGTGCCTGGCAGGAACACCAGCAGAGGAGAGACGAACGGCAACTCGCCAAACACCACACAGGGCCAAACAAGAACACCAAAATCTAGAAATACAGCAGCAAGGAGGGAACCTAAAACTACTCTGTACAGGGAAGCACGGCCACCAGCTCTCACTCCGTTCTGGCCGGCCGCGCCGGCCAAAACGAAGCAGAGCGGCGCCGGCGGCACACATGCGACTCTCAAGGAACGGATAAGGAGAGAGAGAGAAGGAGGGGTTCTATGTTTGGTTTTGCATCCACGGCGGCAGAGAAAACGTTGATGTGCGAACTGGTTGTCTCCCATCCCGATCTCTATCCCAACGACTTGGCATTTTCATCGAGATCTTCGTTTGTCCCATCAATCACTGCCCGCTTTTCCCTCATTTTGGTATCCTATGGTCCTTGATAGTGTTAGTGGTGTTGATCAGTTTGTTATAGTTTCCTGTTACCATGCTTCATTCTTTCGTGCTCATGGTCTTCATCGGTAACTATGCACCAACCAAGCAACGATTCAACATGTCTTGCAAGGGATGTCCATATCCATGGCGTGTAAAGGGTAGGGCGTGATTGGCATTACTTCACAATCAGGACCAATCGAACCTGGCTTAATTTAGAAAGACAAGTAGCTGTATGCAACCTCTATCAGTCGATTTCTAATTATATATTTTTTGTACATTTCAGTATGGACTACAAACAAACTGAAATGAGTGAATTTGCACACTAAAACCCGTCTACGTACATGCGCGAATCAGAAAAAAAGCCAAATCATCTTATATTTAGTACGAGGGAGTAGTAGTTTGGTTGCCGCATGAGATAGATAAGTTGAGCCAAGCTGAGCAGACCTCTTGTTTGTTTGGTTGCGTTCTTAATGAGTGAGAGCGGGTAATACAATCTAACTCACATGTAAGAAAGGTACATTGATTCTTTTGTGTTGTATGTGTGTCTAGCCCATGAGATATGAACTTTTGGCTGTTTTAAGTAACATGCGGGCCATGTTGGATTGCATGTGCAAGAAATTGAACAAGTAAAAAGTGAAAATATGTTACATCTAGAGGAGCAGGGCGCCATGCTCATGCCAACTTCCTATCACGCGTTCTTAGGCTCCCATCTTTTGAGACCAGCGTCTAATTGTGAGATTAGTCTAGCTTGTGCAGGTTTGGAATCCTACAATTCTCAATTTTTTGAATCAGAAGATATTGAATTGAGGTCGTGGTATAAAAGATGATGTAACTCTCCGTTTAACTAATGCTCAATGTTTTTCTTGTTGACACAGTTTTCTCAACCAAACGCATTTTTTTCTGATCTCAAGTGTGTCTGCCTACGCCCCCTACTCGTTTTAGATATACTTCATTGCACCAAAATCATTCTGAAAATTGTTCAACCCGTTTTGGTACTTAATTTATGTTGCCCTATGTAGTTCCATACCGGGAAAAGAAAAAGGAGAAAATCATTTGAACTTATATGCATATATATTTCTTGCCAAATTTTCTTTTCATATTGTACGGTATTGTACAGATCACTTCGAGCCCGCCAGATGCAGGATGCTGCCAGCTGCGAGGCAAAGTGACGGAGGAGGATGAGTCATCACCGGCAGCCACCGAGTGCCGGATTGAAGCCCCGTAGAGGACCCCTACCCGGCTGCACCTCCGCGTCCACGATGCGCCGCCGTCCACGCGGACAGGGCATTGGCTCCACCGCAACTGTGGCAGGGGCCGTCAGCGACGTTAGGATGCTATCATAGTGCCCGACATAGATATTTTTACATAAGAAACATTGCTTTTGGCCTTTTGCAACATTTTTTTTACTTTCACATATCTAAATTTTAACTGTCTCAGTTCAGAACTTGCAGGACACTAGGAACGTACAAGCTGTGTAAGACTTGTAGTTGAACAAACGATTTACATTGATTGACATCTTACCGAGTTACCTACTGTACTTCTGAGAATTAATTTCAGTTCTCTACTATAGAATGAAAAGCAAAACCCTTATAGCTCCAAGGAGAGAAAGATGAAGGCACAAAGCCATGAAGAACAGAGTTAGCAAGAACGACTAGGTGGGAACTCTGACTAGTCATTCTCAATGAGAATGCTATCCCATTAGCTAGTTATGACGTCAAACGCTAACCACTCTGTGTGCGGAGGCCTGCTTATGCTCGTAAGGTGTCTGAGCCTAATGCAGAGCGGTAGACGGGGATGTGAGGCTTTGGGAAGAACCAGAAAGTGAAGCACGACATATGTGCCTCGAATTCCATATAGCAGCCTCGTGGGTTGTCCAGATTTTGCAACCTAACCCACATCTGCTTGTGATTCACTGAACCCCCAAGTCAGCGCTGAGACGGCAGAGTTAGATAGAGGCAATGCAGCAGTATGGATGTATCTTACATGAGGTGTATCTTCTTGAGATATTGCTACGAGTGAAGCTACTCAGATATTCTCTCGTGCACAGGCTCCAGGGTAATTAAAATTTACTAGCGATTACCTCTTGTAAGAATGTCTGTGTCGTGTAACCAGGGTAGACTGAAGTTGTGCAACCATTTTTTAACACATTGCGCAGCATGCAAACAAATTCATTTTGACTCCTGGGTGCTCCCTTTACGTAATAACACATTTTGAAATGTCAAAATGATCCGAAATACATTGTGCATATATATGAGCACGTAAATTTTGGAGAAAACTTATTTTGTGGCATGTGTAAAAGAGATAAAAAATATCTCGTGAAAACCTTATTTTATCACCTAATTTTGTACACAAAAAGTAGGGTTTTCTGGAAACGACTTTCGAAACACATAGGATATGAAGATGCACACATGGATATTTTTTAGCATATGCTTTTTACATTTAAGAATATTTTTAGGCACAATTTCCTCCTCGAAATAGCTGTTTTTCATGCTTTATAAATAAATCCACACAGTCAAACCGATACAACGTTATGAGAGTATACTCTTACAAAGCGGATCAAAGAAAAAATAAATAAATCCACACAGTCAAAGCGGATCAAAGTTGATGGTTCCGGACAATGACGTGTGTATACAACTTGTAGATATGATCCAAAACAATAATTATTCTCATGATACAATAACATGTTCAGATCTGAAATCATGGCACTCGGGCCCTAAGTGTCAAGCATTAAGTATAACAAGTTGCAACAATGACATAAAGTACTAATAATGGATACTAGGCACCATGCCCTAACAATCTTACATCTATTACATGAACGATCTCATCCAATCCCTACCATCCCCTTCAGCCTACAGCGGGAATTACTCACACATGGATGGGGGAAACATGGTTGGTCGATGGAGAGGCGGCGGTGATGATGATGGCGATGATCTCCTCCAATTCCCCGTCCCGGCAGGGTGCCAGAACGGAGTTTCTGATCCCCGAACTAGGGTTTTTGGTGGCGGCGGAGCTCTGGAGTGTTTCTGAAAAAGCGTCGATCCCCCTCCGTTTTTAGGTCAGGAGCAATATGTAGTCCAAAGGGCGTCGCCAGGGGCCACACGAGGCGCCTCCCCGGCCTCGGCGGGCCCACCTCTGCCGCGCCGAGGGTGGTGTGGAGCCCCGTGCTCGTCTCCGCTTCATCTTCTGGCTCCGTGGGTCTTCTGAAAAATAGGACTTCTGGAATTTTTCGGGAATTTTCCCGAAACTTTGACTTTCTGCAAAAAAAAGACACCAGGGCAATTCTGCTGAAAACAGCGTTAGTCCGTGTTAGTTGCATTCAAATCACAAATTAGAGGTAAAACAACAGCAAAAGTGTTCGGAAAAGTGGATACGTTTTGGACGTATCAACTCCCCCAAGCTTAGCTTATTGCTTGTCCTCAAGCAATTCAGTTAACAACTGAGTGCGATAAAAGAAACTTTTACGAACACATTTGCTTCATATGATGTATACATACTTACTATATGATCAAACTTAGGCAATTCATAATAGGAACTATGCAAAGAATGATACTTAGTAGCTATGCAAATCATGAAAAGATACCAACATACTAAGAATAAATAACATAACATACATCTATCCGCATGAATTGCAATGTTCGTAATAAGATATGACAAAATGGTATCTCGCTTGCCTTTATTTGTAGAGCAAAACATAAATGCCAAGGCACCTCTGAAGTTCAAGTGAAGACTAGATATAAAGATATCAAAGATAAGAGCATCATAGTTATACCTCAATTAACCGTATTCTGGGACAAGCACATTACACTAAGAATGACAGTTATGCTCTCGAGGAAATGCTCAAAGAAAGGATGGTGACTCAACATAAAAATAAAAGATTGGCCCTTCGCAGAGGGAAGCAGGGATTTAACATGTGCTAGAGCTTTTTATTTTAAAACAGAAGTAAAAATGTTTTGGAGGTGGTTGTTCCTGTCAACGAATCAGTAATAGAGTTCTTGTTATCTTCCATACTAAACAAGTTGAGAGCGGTTCCGAGTTATTGATATTAGGCATTTATAGCATGCACTTTTATATAGCATGACACTCCTCCCAACCTTTGCTTTCACAAACCATGGCTAACCGAATCCTCGGGTGCCTGCCAACAATCACATACCATGGAGGAGTGCCTATTTTATTTTACCTTTTAGATGTTATAATGGTCTAACCAGCTCTTTGCAAAATTAATGACGAGCAGATGAAGCATGCAAGTCGGGAACTTAATTTAGTATGGAAGATAACAAACCCAACTACTACGTCCTCATGAGCTAAAAACAGTGTCACAAAATGAGAAGTATTTTGAAGGTTTTAAAGGTAGCACATGAAAATTTACTTGGAATGGTTCGAAATACCATGCATAGGAATTTATAGTGGACTCTTTGGGATAACTTGGTTTTTAGGGATTTGGATGCACGAGCAGCATTCCCGCTCAGTACAAGTGAAGGCTAGCAATAGACTGGGAAGCGACAACCAAGAGAGCAATAACTGTCATAATCATACTTGCGACAGAATAAAATTAACGGAGGCATAAAAATGATACTAAAACTCTGAGGCAAAATAGATCATCAAGGCTTAATTGACTTTTGTTTTTCAGTCATAAACATGCGTGAGCATGTGCCAAGTCGATTCAAGTAAATCATTCAGAGGAGGATACCACCCTGCCATACCGTTTTACGAATAGAACAATGCATGCAAATATCTATATGACATATTATTCAATATTAGCAAATTGGTACTGATCATAAGAAGACATGAACTACTAAGCAATCATTAAATAACATAACCACTACCATGACAGCTAAGCATGTTCATATGAGTAGGTATATTTACAAAAATGAAAAACAAATAGAGTTCATACCAGCCTTTTACCACATCCGGATTGTCGTATATCATCATCATTGCTTTTCACTTGTGTGGCTTGAATGATATGAAATGATAACCAAGCCCAAGTGGAGTCACGGAAATTGTCGAACTCTGAAACAACTATACAAAACAGAAGAAGAACAACAAATATTTTTGGGTTTTCGATTTTAGAGCAAGCATGGAAAGAAACAAACAAGTAAAGCAAAATCTTTTTGGATTTTTGAATATTGAACCGAAATGAAAAAGATAAAGTAAACTAGTGCTACAAGTACAAAGAAGAAAGAAAGAGAAATAAAGGAAATATTTTTGGTCTTTTGGGGTTTTGTGAAAGTAAAACGAATACAAGAAACAACAGTGAAAAAGAAAGAAACAAACTGAAACATGGATATACAAAGTACCGACATGATATGAATATGATAAAATGAGTGAGCTGTGGTGGGTCGGCGTACCTCCCCCCAAGCTTAGGCTTTTGGCCTAAGTGGGAGATCAATCATCCCCATGGCTGCCAGCTAGGCGCGCCCTCAGTGTACGACGAAGAGGGTTCCTCGTCCGGGTACGAGCTCGAGGATGCACCACCGTGGTACACGGTGTAATCCTCAGGGGGGCCACGAAGGTCTCCTGTCGGTGCTCGGGGTAGTGCTGTAAATGGAAATCCGGTGCACCAAGGTACTTGTCCAAATCCTCCCTTGAATATGACAGAGGACTCCTGAAAATACTGAACAAACTAGGCTGCGGTAGCCGGACCTCCCGCTCAGGTCCATTAGCAAAAACAACTCTATACAGCAAATATCCATTGTATGAACTAGTAGTAACAAAATTATGAACTTTCATAGCAGCAAGATCAAGTCTTTCCGGAACCATCAACTCATCAGTGGGATCAACAGAATAACCAAGATCAGCTAAAACACGTGCAGCAATAATCCCTCCAAAGATGGGACCTTTGGTGGAGAGGCGGCGAGCAATCAAAGCACCAAGGTTGTAGGTTTTATCATTTTTAAGTGCAGCAGCAAGAAAAGCTAGATGATAATTAGAAATATTACTAGTGTTCTCTCTAGCAAGCACACTTGAGGCAAGATAATGTGTGAAGTACCTGATGGCTGGAAATTGAATGTTCCTTATCTTACCTCGCTGCGCTGTACGGTGGTCATCATAGCTCAGCTCATGGTAAAGATCCAACAGCTCACGCGGCTGTGCCTTGATCTTCCTCGCTGTCCCGGATGGAGCAATACCTATGACCCTGCAAAATCTTTTCAGCTCCATGGTGCATGCACGATTATAAATCTTAAACTCAACAGTTGGGTTAAAGGTAGCATTATTAAACTTAAAACTCTCAACAAAAATCTTGGTGAGTCTAGCATATTGTGCTCTCTCATCCTTCATGAATTCCATCAAACCAACATGTCAATTAATCTCATGAAATCATCATAAATCCCTGCATCTCTCATAAAGTTAGAACATGGAAAAATGGATGGATGTGCAACACCATCATCCTCCTCATCACCAATCCTTGGTGCTAAAAGATCCTCATTATATGATGGCCTAAATGGAGCTTTTGCTCTTGAGGCCCTTGTTTCCCTTGAGGAGGGTGGTGTTTGTCTCTCAAAGATTTCTCCATAGGTATGTTTGTCCATCTTCCTTTTCTGAAATTTTTAAACAAACCTCATAAAAAGTGATTTTGGAGTGATTAACTCAAGGGAAACACTATAGAGACTTGCTAGAGGACTAAACATGCATTAAAACTAGTTAATCTAAGCAAGAACAAGCATGCAAGCTCTCATAACATGTCACCTACAGTACCAAAATACTCAAGATATACACAACTAAACAAAATTCTACTTGGATAATCGGAGGAGTCACATACCGGAGAGCAATTGATCCAAATATCAGCAGCAAAGATGGGCTGAGCAAGGAGATCGAAAATCACGAGCAAGAACAGCAAGAACTCGAGTTTGAGCAATGGTGGTGTGTGGTCGGGAGAGAGAAAGGAGTGGGAGGTGGCTGAGTAAGTGGAGGGCCAGGTGGGCCCCACACCATGCAGGGCGCGGGCAAGCCCCTGCCCGCCGAGGGGGCGTGTGGTGGCCTGGTGGGTCCCCCTGGTCATCCTCAGGTACTCCCACGTTCCATTTTAAAAACTAGGATTTGTAGAATTTTTTTCAGAATTTTTTGAAAACTTTTATTTCTGACATTTTCTGGGTGTTTTAAATAATGAAAACTAGGTAAAAACAAAATTATGTAAAGACTAAACATCACTAAACTTTGCAATTACAGTAGCAAAACAGTAGGTAAAACAAGGAGGGAAAGAAAAATGTTGTTTAACAGTTTTATGCACTTAAAACATATTTGTTAACAAGGTTGATCAAGTCTTGCCACCAAATATATTTTATATGACATAAAAGAATTAAACCACATTGAACAATCATTTTACCTTAAATTGTATAGCTATAGATCCAATCATAATATTTTGAAATCCTTCATGAGGGTCATATATAGGGCAATCAATACTTCCCACTTTGATAGTTCTAAAATTAGCAATTGTATTCACTCCAAATAACTTGTCCAGCTTCTTGGGAAAATAAACAGTATGCTCTTTGTCATTAACATTGAAAGTTACTTTTCCTTTGTTGCAATCAATAACAGCCCCTGCAGTGTTAAGAAAAGGTCTCCCAAGAATAATAGACATATTATCATCTTCAGGCATTTCAAGCACAACAAAATCAGTTAAATTAAGCAATTATTAGCCACTTGAACAGGAACATCTTCACATATACCAACAGGAACAGCAGTAGATTTATCAGCCATTTGTAAAGATATATCAGTTGGTATCAATTTTTCCAAATAAAGCCTCTTGTAAAGAGAAAAAGGCATGACACTTACTCCTGCCCCTAAATCACATAGAGCAGTTCTAACATAATTATTTTTGATAGAGCAAGGAATAGTTGGTATACCCGGATCTCCAAGCTTCTTTGGAACCTTACCATTGAAAGAATAATTAGCAAGCATAGTAGAAATTTCTTCATTAGGAATCTTTCTTTTGTTAGAGACAATATCTTCATATATTTGAATAAGGAGGTAACTTAATAGCATCAGTCAAAGGAATTTGCAAAAACAAAGGTTTCATCCAATCGCAAAATTTATTATAATGCTCTCTTCCTTAGATTTGTGTTTCTTATTAGGAAAAGGCATTTGCTTTTGCACCCAAGGTTCTCTTTCATTACCATGTTTCTTAGCAATAAAATCTTCTTTAGTGTACTTTTTGTTTTTAGAATGCTTTTCAGGTTCCTCTTCACTTTCCTCTTTATCAGAAGCATCGTTCTTATCCTTATCATTGTTATGTTCATTACCACTTTCAGTTTCAGCATCAGAGATAGATATACTATTGGGATCATTAACATGTTCATTTTCTTTAATGGTTCAGGAGATTCTTCAACATGTTTATGTTTCTTCTTCTTCTTTTTCTTAGAAGGAGTACTAGTTTCGTTAGCTAGTTGAGAATCTTGCTCAATTCTTTTAGGATGTCCTTCAGGATACAAAGGATCCTGAGTGGAAGCACCACCTCTAGTTGCTATACCAAAAGCATGTTTATCATTATTTCTAGAAGCATTAACTAGCAAATCCTTTTGCACTTAGTCAATTGTTCTATTTGAGTTTGAACCATATGAAAATGTTTAATAAGTATTTTAACATCATTAGCAGTTCTTTCCAAAACATCATGCAAATTACTGATAACATGAGAATTTTCTAACAGCTATTTTGTATTCTCATATTGAAATTATCTTGCTTAACGATAAAATTATCAAATTCATCTAAGCATTGATCAGGAGGTTTAGAATAAGGGATATCCCTATCATCAAAGTGTTGGAGAGAGTGTACCTCGACCGTGGATGGGTGAGGAATTGGCTTACACAATTCTTCTATAGGTGGAAGATTTTTCACATCTTCAGATTTAATACCTTTCTCCTTAAGAGATTTCTTGGCTTCTCTCATTTCTTCATCATTTAGTTCAAGAATTCCTCTTTTCCTTGGTGTGGGTACCGGAGTTGGTTCAGGCATGGTCCAATCATCATGATTTTGACTTATTTAGCCATTAATTCCTCGGCTTCATCTGGAGTTCTTTTCCTGAAAACACAGCCAGCACAACTATCCAGGTATGTCCTAGATTCAACAGTTAGTCCATTATAGAATATATCAAGAAGTTCATTTTTAGCTAGTTGATGTCCAGGCCGAGCTCTAATTAAAGAACAAAACCTTGCCCAAGATTCAGGCATTTTCTCTTTTTAATTGTTTAAAGTTAAAGATTTTCTGTAAAGCAGCATGTTGAGCACTAGCAGGAAAATATTTCTGAAAGAAGACATTAACCAAACCCATAGGACTCTCAATAGATCCAGGAGATAAATTATTAAACCAAGTTTTAGCTTCATCTTTCAATGAGAAAGGAAAATTTTAGTAACGAAGTAACTGCGTTTCTTAATATCATCAGAAAACAAACTACTTAGAGTAGAAAGAGTATTCATATGATCTACAGCACTTTCATTTTCAGTACCTCGAAAAGGTTCTTTCTCAGCAATAGATATAAGCGACAAGTCCACAGAGAAATCATAATCTTTATCTTGTATATTTATGGGAGATGTAGCAAACTTAGCATCAGGAGAAAGTTTATAATTAACAGCACGTCTTTGAAGAAGATTTTTAATAGCATTAACATCTTTAGAAGAATCACAATTTATGTATTCTTCAATAAATTCATCATCAAGTTCAACATAAGTTTCCTCGAGATCATCACTAGGATGTTCTCTCGACCCAGGTGTATAAGCAGGTGTAATAGGAGTTTCATCAGGTGTTTCAGCATTTTCAATTTGTCTAGATTTAGCAATTGTAGCATCTAGAAAAGGACCTAGTGAACCACTTTCATCAAGCACAGTAGAAGCATCATCAAATTCATCAGAAATATTTTCAGATTCAGCAGAAGTAGCAGTACGTGAAGCATGTATATGTGGTGGTGTAACAAGTTTACTCATAACAGACGGTGAATCAAGAGCAAAAGAGGTGCTCAGAGTTGTACCTCTCCTTGTAGTGGATGGCAATATAGGGACCTTCTCATCACGAGGTTTACCCATGATGAATAAATTGCAGCGAACAATATCACTTTCAGGTGAGCTTATAAATAAAGCTATGCTCCCCGGCAACGGCGCCAGAAAATAGTCTTGATGACCCACAAGTATAGGGGATCGCAACAGTCTTCGAGGGAAGTAAAACCCAAATTTATTGATTCGACACAAGGGGAGCCAAAGAATATTTATAAGCCTTGACAGATGAATTGTCAGTTCAGCTGCACCTGGAAATAGACTTGCTCGACACAGTTTATCAGTAGCAACAGTTTTATGATAGTAGCAGTAGTGAAATAATAGCAGCAGTGAAATAAAGACAGCAGTAGTAATTGAAGTAGACAGCAGGATTAAAATACTGTAGGCATAGGGATGGATGAACGGGCGTTGCATGGATGGGATAGTTCATGAAATAGTCATACATAGGGCAATTGCAGGTAGATAATAATAAAGCATCCAAGTAATAATTAATCATAGGCATGTGTTCCGTATTTAGTCGTACGTGCTCGCAATGAGAAACTTGCACAACATCTATTGTCCTACCAGCCCGTTTGCAGCGGGGCCTCAAGGGAAACTACTGGTAATTAAGGTGCTCCTTTTAATAAAGCACCGGAGCAAAGCATTAACACTCCGTGAACACATGTGATCCTCAAGTCGCAGCCATCCCCTCCGGTTATCCCAATTTCTGTCACTTTGGGGCCTCGGGTTCCGGACAATGACGTGTGTATACAACTTGTAGATATGATCCAAAACAATAATTATTCTCATGATACAATAACATGTTCAGATCTGAAATCATGGCACTCGGGCCCTAAGTGTCAAGCATTAAGTATAACAAGTTGCAACAATGACATAAAGTACTAATAATGGATACTAGGCACCATGCCCTAACAATATTACATCTATTACATGAACGATCTCATCCAATCCCTACCATCCCCTTCAGCCTACAGCGGGGAATTACTCACACATGGATGGGGGAAACATGGTTGGTCGATGGAGAGGCGGCGGTGATGATGATGGCGATGATCTCCTCCAATTCTCCGTCCCGACAGGGTGCCAGAACGGAGTTTCTGATCCCCGAACTAGGGTTTTCGGTGGCGGCGGAGCTCTGGAGTGTTTCTCCAAAAAGCGTCGATCCCCCTCGCGTTTTTAGGTCAGGGGCAATATGTAGTCCAAAGGGCGTCGCCAGGGGCCACACGAGGCGGCCTCCCCATGCCTCGGCGCAGGCCCACCTCTGCCGCGCCGAGGGGTGGTGTGGAGCCCTCGTGCTCCGTCTCCGCTTCATCTTCTGGCTCCGTGGGTCTTCTGGAAAAATAGGACTTCTGGAATTTTTCGGGAATTTTCCCGAAACTTTGACTTTCTGCACAAAAACAAGACACCAGGGCAATTCTGCTGAAAACAACGTTAGTCCGTGTTAGTTGCATTCAAATCACACAAATTAGAGGTAAAACAACAACAAAAGTGTTCGGAAAAGTGGATACGTTTTGGACGTATCAAGTACCGACTAGAGAGGATATCTCGCCTCCTCGGTAAACCACTGGACATAGTCGCACTGCAAACACCCCGCTGCCGCCATGAGGGCTGCCTGCCCTCTTGCCCCAGGCCGTGGAGCGCCAGTCCTGCCAGCAATAACGAGGACCATGACTTTGACAACAAAGTTACGTGTACAAGACAGGAGACCTGTTCCACGCCAGAGCCGCAAGGGCTTCGACGAGGGATCTAAACTTTCCCGATGATGACATGGAGACATGACCGGCCGAAAGGTACTGGAGCTCCACGACGACACCGCCAAGGAAGTGACGACGTTGTCACTGCCGTCGTCGAGATCGATACGGTAAAGAGTTTTCACCCGAAGTTCTAGCGCAAGGAAGGTAACTACAACAACACCCTCAAGAGGATAGCGAAACCCACTAGCATCGCCAACTCTGGCGCCGGTACACTGGGATTTTTCCCGAAATCACCTTCGGTCCACGCCATGGTACAACAGACCGCCTGCTGACACCAAAAAGTAGGCCTCCGAGAGGAGCCGCCAGCGTCCAGTGCCGATCTAATGCCCCGTGGAGGATCCGTGTCTGCTGCGCCTCCGGGCCCACTATTTTTACATATCTATAATTTTAACCGTCTCACATAAAACCTTGAAGGATACTAGGAACGTCAAGCTGAGTAAACTTATTGAACATACGATTTTCATTGGTTGACATCGAACAGAGTTACCTACTTTGCTTTTGAGAATTCATTTCAGTTCTCCCTTATATAGTTGATAGAGAGACGATGAGAAACACGTCCCTCTCTTCTAAAGAATGAAAAGCATAACCTTTATAGCTCCGGGGAGATAAAGATGAAGCCATGAAAAACAGAGTTAGCAGCAAAGAGTAGGCGGGAACTCCGACTAGTCATTCTTAAGAAGTTAGCCAATGTGACTATTAGCTAGCTATAATATCAGATGCTAACCAAGTACTCTGCGTATGCCGGGCCTGCTTATGCTCGTAAGGTATCTTAGTCTAATGGTGGTACATGGGGACGTGAGGCTTTGGGAAGAACCAGCGGGTGGAACAGGGCATATGTGCCTCGAATGGAGTAAACCAGCTTAGCTGCTTTGCCAGATCGCGCAACCTAACCCACAGCTGCTTGTGATTCACTCGTGAGCAAAGTACGCGCTGAGCTAGACAGCATAGTTGATGGAGGTAATGCACCAGTACGGATGCATCTTACATTGTGTACATTATCCAACCATGACGGAGCGGCTCGGGCCTTCTCGGGTGCACAGGCTCCAGGGCAAAATTAATTTACTAGCGATCACCTCCTGTAACAAGCGACCAGAAGTTGTGCAACCAGGGTTTTCTTTTTACACATTGTGCAGCAGGCGAGATTTGTTTAGCAAGTTTGAACCTTCTTCGAACATGGCCTTGTGGCATTTCAGGCAGGACAGGCTACAAGATTTGTGGCTTCAAGGTCTGAAAGAAATACAGGGCCAGGAATTAATCGATTCATCAATCCCGCATTGTGAATTCTCAAAACAAAAGCAAAATCAATCCCACATTGTGTCATCCTTTTTTTTTGTATTCTTACTATTATTACTAGCTGAATATTCCTACGTTGGCACGGCACAGCAAAAAAGTGTATGTCATCTCAGGAAAAAATATGGCAACCGTTGACTAAAGAGGTGTTCTAGACCATGTTGCAACGGAGTTGAGTAGTAAAGATTATCGATGTTTCGCTTCCCACGACGCGAGTAAACGAAACAACATGTGACGAGACGCCGGCCCTGCGCCCCTTCCTTGAGCGATGGAGGCATCAAACATTTGCGAACTGCAAATCCTTCAGCCACCACCGTCAATTCTAGACCAAGGAACCACACAAATAAGATGCTCTAAAGTTTCTTAAATCTTCCCGAATTTCCTAAATCCACTGTACAAACATGTTGCGAAGTGGAAAGTCATTAGTCTTTGTCAAATACGGTTACATGGACATGTATCTTGTGAAACGAAAAGCGACATATCCTACAACATAGTAGGGCAGAGAAGATGCTTATAAGTGTGGTGCTAGATGGTTTAGAATCAAGGAAACACTTTCCACAAACAGTATCAACCGATGAAAAAAGGCGTCGCGGATTTTTTTTTTCCATGACACTTGGGGGAGTGCCGCCAAAGACTAGCGTGCAAATTCTGAAATATGTATTTGTGCCAAATAGGTATATGATTTAAGGCAAAGCGGATCACACAATAGCTGTTCCTTGTACTTATGTAACCCTTCAAAGATCAGCGCAATACAAAACAATTACTAAACCTACTCCTTATGTACCGCCCTAGACTTCTTTTAGGCACATAAAAGTGTTATCCTTCTCCATTTCAACAAAGGAAAAATTTAAGTGACATGGTTGGATATGTCGACACAGCCATATTTTATGCAGACCCAAAGATGTATATGATTTCAGGCCAAGCGTGCAAATTCTGAAATTTGTTCATGTTATTTTCACATACGAAGTTTGAACGAAGCAAAACATAACGCATCATAAAGTAAATATAGTGATGCAGCAGCATGTTCTTGTGCCACAGCAAAATAAGTAAGACATTTCAGTATATATTAGACAAGCAATTGTATTCAAATAAAAACTGAACTTGCAAGGAAGCTCTTTATACAGTGAAAATAAGTATGGTACTTCAGAGACGAAACGTCACGTTAAACGTGCTGTGGATAGCTCAGTTCTGTAAGAAACCAAGTTGGACACCATAGGAGCACAAATCAGAACAGGAGCGAAGCTCAGAAGACCCCAGCCACAAGCACCTTTTCTGACATATTTCACCCATATATATCTCACGACGTTTCGTCTCAGCAATAGCATTTGGGTTCTATGGTATAACCATAGTGCTCCATTGATACAAAAAATGAGTTTGAAAGGATAAGACTATGGGGCTCTATGGTTATAGTTGATACCTGCAATAAAATTATGCAAGTTTTTTGCAACACTTGTATGGCTCATAGGTTTGTATTTCAGTAGTATGCTTAATTGTAGTCGAGAACTAAACAAGTATGAAATGCCTCATGGGAGGAGATTTGTAGTCATCAACCATTCCAGCACTAAAAGACTGCTGCCATGCTGTATAATGTACATACAGTTGTGCATGAAAGATTAACATGAAATTAACTGTCTATGGAGGTAAATTGGTGTGTTGAACATATGATGCACTCACTACATTTGATAATTCCAATCGGAAGAACCAAAAGATAGCTGATAATAAGCTGTATCTTAGTCAGTTTACAAAATCATTTTCAATAGACACTCAAATAATCAAGTCAGAATGAATTTGTTAGTACTTTTGTTCTCGATTGACAGTCGGATGCACCTAAAATTTCATCCTGTTGGGAGTCAGAGTCCAGCCACACTTTTTGTACTTCTAGTACTAGTATAGCAACTTAGCAAGATATAGATGGATAGCAGGATGGGTATAAAAGTAGATTATATAGGACATGGTGAATGCTTTGCAAGACGAACGGGTGCACTGAAGTTTCACTCCATTGATCACACACATGACTAAATCACATGCATGCCATCATGAATACCTATGATTCTCTCCGGAGAAATGCCAATATGCAAACTGGTTCAAGAAATCATGTACATTACCATGTAACCTCCGAGGTACGAAACATGCATATCCAGTTGGTGCGCTCCACACATTCAGGAAAATTTGGTCCCTCAATTCCGGAAGGGTTGTTGTGTCCTGGGAAACATGAAAATAGAAATGCACACTCCCTACGCAGGCATTATCCTGTTCCGGTTCAAAGGGACTTTCTCAGCCCATATCACAACAATCCAGGCCAAGGGCCCTTCAGATTGTTGAGAATACAGGCACCCCTGGTGCAACTTTCATCACTAACAATCCCATAATGATACAGAAAAAAAATAGCATACAGAGCACAATATAGAGTTTTCTTTATTACAATCCATAACGACATTAAAAACTGAAGCTAAGCAACACCAGCTTTATTGAGGCATATATCCTGCTTACCACCTCCTAACAAAGGATGGTAGGTGCTGCTGACAAACAGCCTAGCCATCAGATCTGCATCACCTGGAACAGACGGCTGCCAAGGAGATCTGCACAAAGTTTGTATTTCTGAATTATGAGAAAAAACTAAAAGATAAAACACGTGGGTATTTACAACGGTACGGCATATATTTCAAAATGGTTTGTTAACTGCCCTAAAATTACAAGTAAAAGTTCATACCAACAGAAACAAGGAAAAATAAGCAACTTCAACAGAACTACATTATAATGTCAAAGTACTCCTGCATGTAGTTGCTCCGAAATTAATGAATGGACTGTTTAACCACATTAATCGTGCTACTAAATGTTTGCTTCTTTACAACCATACCATCACACTGTTGGTTTAATTCCACAGTCTTTTTAAGAAACATAAAGTTTGCTCAGTGCTGGAAAAGTTTCACATTCTGTGGAAAAGAAATTAACCACATTGTATGACATGGCAACATAGAACAACGATTGAGCAGATCATGCAATGTAATTATGATCAAATTAATGATGTCAAAATGAGTTATCTATAGTTACAAAAATTATCTGACGGAAAAAAACATATGTGGCTCAAAAGTTGAAGTGTGCTTCCTTTTGTGAAAAATTCATGTTAATGGATTAATGATATGGTTGAAGTCTTATTACAATGTATAGTATTTCAAAGAAAAAACGCTTCATGCGTGTTCTCTCGCACGACAATCTTTACATCATATACAGAACAAACTGACCTTATTT
Source organism: Poa pratensis (assembly GCA_947311845.1). Lineage (NCBI taxonomy): Eukaryota > Viridiplantae > Streptophyta > Magnoliopsida > Poales > Poaceae > Poa > Poa pratensis. Next base: position 138,402,745 of record CAMZMU010000041.1, on the reverse strand, counting down.
TTTAGCTAGGTAGCTTTCTGGAACATAGATTTCCCCGCCAGCTTCACCATGTTGTTCGCCACTAATTGTTTTCCTTGCAGCCGTAAATTCAGCACTCATGTCACTCATTCCTTGCCTCACAGCTTCCTCTACTGTCCCGTAACCATGTTCATCAGCATACTTCCTAATATCCTCCGTGATTTTCATCGAACAAAACTTGGGGCCACACATCGAGCAGAAATGTGCTACTTTAGCACCATCAGATGGTAACGTTTCATCATGGAAAGACATAGCAGTTACTGGATCCAGAGATAAAGCAAATTGGTCTAACCATCTAAACTCAAACCTTGCCTTGCTGAGTGCATCATCCCATGCTTGTGCATAGGGGTGACGCTTTGCCAAATCAGCAGCATGAGCAGCAATTTTATAGGATATAACACCTGTCTTAACATCATCACGGTTAGGCAACCCAAGGTGCTCCTTTGGTGTTACATAACAAAGAAGTGCAGTGCCAAGAGCCCCAATGTTGGCAGCACCAATGGCTGAGGTGATGTGATCATAACCAGGTGCGATATCAGTTGTCAATGGACCCAATGTATAGAAAGGTGCTTCATTGCACCACTCCAGCTGTTTCTGCATGTTTTCAGGAATTTTATGCATTGGAATATGCCCTGGACCTTCATTCATCACCTACAAGTTATGGAATTTCAGAAAGACTAAATTACATAGCAGATAGAAGCAATTCATCATTCAGAGCACAATAAAGCTCCAAGTTCAACTACTGAGCGACTATGGAAAGAAAATGATTTACCATTTACGGAACTTGTTAAATCAAGAGTTAGGCGATCTTTAATATTTTCTCACTTGTTGGCTTTCGACAACTAATTGCTAGGTGGGCATATTAAGCTAGATTGCACAATAAATGAATATCATTGCACATACACGATTCCAAATAAGTCACAATGCGACACATTAGTCATGGGTGCAGAAATAATCAGGTGAAAAACAGCTAATGTATGTCCTATCTAAATGGTGTATTTTATGCTCAATATGCAATGTGCCAACCAGGCAACCATATACAATTTTAGTGCAAAACAAGTTGTTTGTACTTATTACCAGTTACTTGAAATATTCACTTCAATCTCATGTTAACATAGTTAATAATCTTCTCCGTAGAATTTATACCAAAGTTTGATGGCATAATCAAAGTTTATTCAGAACATCCTGTTATTGATCTCTGAATATAAAAAAACACACATAAAACCATGACAGCATGTATTCGAACATGTTGATATTGGGTTAAACTTTACTCATATTATTCTCACCTGCACATCTTTCTCCCATGCTCGGCGTGTTAGCTCCCCTTGAGTCAGCAGTTCTGCAAACTGAGCACTGTCATTTGCATCATAAATAGAACCAGGCCTCAAACCATCACCAATTGATAATGCCACATCATACTGATTGCATATATCAAGAATGTCATCCCAATGCTCATAAGCAAAGTTCTCCTTGTGATATGTTAAGCACCATTTTGCATGGATAGATCCACCACGTGAAACTATGCCAGTCATTCTTTTTGCTGTAAGAGGAATATAACGAAGCAACACACCAGCATGGATGGTGAAATAATCAACACCCTGCTCAGCTTGTTCAATCAAAGTGTCTCTAAAGACTTCCCAGCTAAGATCTTCCGCAATACCATTAACTTTCTCAAGTGCTTGGTAAACAGGAACAGTCCCAATAGGAACTGAAGAGTTACGAATAATCCATTCCCGGGTCTCATGGATATGGCGCCCTGTTGAAAGGTCCATGACAGTATCAGCTCCCCACATTGTGGCCCACTGGAGCTTGTGGACTTCCTCCTCAATAGAGCTCACCACAGCTGAGTTTCCAATGTTTGCATTGATCTTTACCAGGAAGTTTCTTCCAACAATCATGGGTTCCAATTCCAGGTGCCTCTTGTTGGAAGGAATAATGGCTCGCCCACGGGCGACCTCAGACCGGACAAATTCAGGAGTGAGGTTCTCACGCTTGGCACAGTACAACATCTCCTCTGTGACGATTCCCTGCTTAGCATAGTACATTTGCGTGTATCGAGGACTACCCAACTTCTCCCTCCTGTCAATCCATTCCTTCCTTATCTTTGGGAGCCCTGTAAAATTTTAATGAAGACTTACTACAAAAAAAACTTTATGTCTTCTATTTACGTTTGGGGCAACAAAAAGTAATTTCAATTATTTCAGACAATCAAAAGAACTGTATTGCTATTCTGATGAAATCTAACTTTTTGATGCAAATATATATCAAATTTCCCAGGAAACCAAATCATCTAGCATTCCTGTTCCATTTCGAAAAAAATCTAACATTCCTGTTTTCTTCTAGAACACTTTAAACAAGAGGTGATAAGGTTGGATTTTTTTTTCTTGAAGGACAATTCAAGACCTCGACGACCATAACCTTATGCTCTGCCAACATTTCTTTTTTTAATTAAGTCCATTTTTATCTTTGTCACTGTAAAAGTTGGAGGTGGCAGTCCATTCATCCCTTCCATCCCACGACAAAATATCTACATAAGAAAGCTAGGGAAATGAAACACCTCCGACCAAGCGACGAGGACAAAGACCAAGCCCGATGACGATGACTTGATGTGCTAACTAGGGTAATATGATTATTTTATCCTTAGCAAAGCACCAGGATTAAGCTGGTTAGACTTAAGGATGGCACAGTATGAATTACAACAAAAATTATCACATAAATATCCAGAGAGATATCCGATGTATGAGCATAAAAATGTGATAAGTCTACTTTGCCTCTTAAACTATCCCTAATCCGAATCAACCCTCAACTCCAAACCGGTCAGTGGATACCATCCAACTGCTGCTGAAAGCCTGAAACCATCTATTATTTATAGAATGAACTTATCCCCAACAGATCAGAGCAAATAAACAATAGTAAGCACAAGCGCAGAGTTGTATCAGAGTGAGCACACCGTCGATGTTTCTATTCAACAGCTGATCTAGATGTTATGACTTAAAGAATTTAAGCCGGTTAAATGGCCTAAGAAAAAAACATGGCAAGAAAGATTGGGTCAGTGAGTTACCCAGCCTTGGGCTTATGTTCTGTGGACCACTGGTGTCATATGTATCAAAATGCCCACTGTCTCCGGTCAAATGGATTCTCCGGAATGGAACCTTGAGGAATGGCCTGATTCCTCGTGAACAATTTCACTGCAGAACAGAACCACAAAACATATAAGGCATAATCAATATACTGGAACAACACGTTTCGAGAAAAAAATATTCTGGAACATAACCATGCTGGCAATCCAAGTATAGCTTTCTAGGTGAAGCAAAATCAGGAAACGTGCCTGCTTTCCTTCGTGCTTCGTGGAAAGCATTCTTCAAATGCTGGGAGCGGCAGAAATTCTGGAGCAGCAGGATCAACCGTCTGTTTCTTCTGCCTGGGCTTTGCTGGTTCAGCTACTGACTGGTCAGTCACTGAAGCAGCCTTGGGCCTCGAGCAGGTGAGGCTAGCATTCCTGTCCTGGACATCTTGAGTACGCGAGATACCACCAAAACCAGGCAGGAGTGCAGTTTTGGGGAACTTCATGGTGTTGCAGCTATTATTCATAGCCATCGCCGTCGACGAGAACGAGGGTTGCAGCGCAGCCATTTCCTGTTTAAGGTACAGAGATAAGTAGTGGCTGTATACAATATAGATGTTGGTGAACATGCATACCTTGTATCTGCAAAAATGCCGAAAAGTGCAGACAGTACTACTTTTATTCAACTACAGTATCTTGCAGCTAACATTACAAGAGGCTAGCTAGCTGTATCTGAACTTATGAAGTCTGAAACATAAAGCTCTGCTGTCAATCTGGTATGCGTCTCTGCAAGCACACACTGATCTCCACTATATAGCACAAAATCGTACTCAATTACCATGACAAAACAGATTCTCCGGGGTTTTTTCCCCTTCTTTGCCGGGGACAATTTGAATAAGGATGGATTAACTGAACTGAAATGAAAACAATACTATCCCTCACAGCAGCACAATTGCGACCCCAATTCCCATAAATTTCGACGGGAAGACATGACGCCTAAACCGTAGAGCAGAAAGCACGATCGACTCGATCCGGCGAGGGAGGGAGTGCTCACCTCAGGCGAAACGGCCGATCCGGCGGGAGGCGTTTGGAGGCGGAAGCGTTTGCGAGAGAGGGGGATGGCAGTGCACACCTGGGCAGTGGAGCGAGAGGGAGATTTTTTTATAGGGGAGGAGGCGATCGCCGGGCTTGTCTGGGCTGGGCCGGGCCGGAGAGGGGAGGATAGAGCACGGGTGGCCACTCCTCGCCGGGGAAGACGACAAGCCGGCGTGTGTGGCCAAATGATGGGAAACCGACGGCAGTAACAGTGGCACTGGCAACCAGATATTTCTGTTCGTCCGCCCAGATATTCCCGTTGTGCACGTCCACATCTCGACAAAAGGTAGCAGTGATTGATGACACGTACAGAAACGCAAAATCGTCCTACACAGAGACGGAACACCATTCGATTCGAACGATGGCTGACGAGTGGGGTATGGTCGCCGGATCGGCGATCGCCGAAGTAGGATGAACGTGTGTGCGGCGGCGGCGGCGGTGATCGATCGAATGTAGGCAGTGGTCTGGGTCTCTGGGATCCATGCCGTGGGCAGCGACGGCGGCGGTGGTGCGGGTGGAGCCGTGGCGGCGTGGTCGTATGAGGCGACGAGGGGCTGAACGGCGCCCGTCTCGCGAGAGGAGGCTGGCTGGGCCGCTCGACTACTCGAGGCTTGGGCTGGTGGAGCAGATGGTCGTCAATTAGCCAGTGGAGTTCATGGGCTTGTTTGCCTGTATGTAAGCTAGAAGTTCCTATTTCTCAAAAACAAAAGTTTCCTATTCATTTTAAATGAAAGCCGACAAAGTCATTAGCCTGGTCTGATGAACCTAGCGCGGTTGTCTATCTTGATCGAGGTGTTTCGCGTCGAAATGGCACGATTGTCAATCTTTTCCGTCGCATAATCTGTTTTCTTTCCTGGAAACCTCGCAGAGCTCTGCCAAATTTATTAGGAAATCCTGGGCAAAAACCAGATACAAATGGCACAAATTACCCACTAGTCTTCGATGGAACACTAAAAGAATACACCAACACACCAACGGATATCGAGAAAGGTGCTGCACCGCGTCATTATGGAAGGAGCGGGCTTGGACCACTCAACAAACCTAGGAGGTGAAACATGCCTCTAGAACCCCACACCTTCTGCCGCATCCGACGCTCCAAAGACCGCAACAACCCAGTGCCACCATCTCGGCATCGAGCAGCTCTAGGTCCACCGCCCCGATATCCGCTTCTTGCACACAAACCGCAGTGGATGACGACTTGGACGCCTCATAGCCCTAACTGCACAAAGCAGGCACCCACAGATCTCGACCGTTGCACCAACATTCAGGTTCGTCACGTCGACGTACCAGCCAGACATGACCCACAAGCAGGGACGGAGCCAGGAATACAACTCAAGGGGGGCCAATTGCAAACTAAATAACTTGGAGGGGGCCATATAGTCAAATTTGCTTAAATTTGGGGGTCAAATCCTAAAATTTAAAGGGGTGTTTTGCAAAAATTTCATAGCATGGGGTGAGCCATGGCCCCAGCGTGCCCCCTGGCTCCGTCCGTACCCACAAGTTCATTGTGGACAATTCTCCACCCCTGCCATGACGAGTAACGACCACTACACCACATATTCCACGACACTACGAGGGTCCCGCCTCGGCTCGCAATGATCATCTGAGGCGATCGCCTCGACTTCCACCACCAATGAGAACAAAGCATCACCACGGAAAGAACACAAACCCCTGCAGGCAAACGACGGTCTTGCGACGTCTTCAAGAAGGTCACAATGTTGACGATGTTCTCGCCCACTCGAACGGAGCCTGGGTTTTCATCCAGTATCTCCAGACACGAGTGGTAGGAAGGAAAAAAATTCTCCTTCAACATAGACACCACGAAGGATAAATTAATGCGTGTGGGATCCTTCATTATTGGTCCTAACCAATGTCGGTGCAAAGGCTTTTCTCCAAGAGCACTTGTTCCCCAACGAGACTGTATCCTAGGTGGAAGCTCCAACTACAGGAGCACAATTACCTAGCAACACGACTTTAACGTAGATCACCACCCCTCCTTCTCCCTTGCATGTGCCAGTCGCGGAACCACATGCCGTGGCGACCTCACGCAAGCCAATCGGGCCTCCACCACGCCTCCCCATGCTCGATGTCATCCTGAACCAAGTCTAGACGCCCCCTATGAGGCCTTAATGGGTACTAGGATTTTTTATGGGATGAGTAGTAATTATCCCCATAGGGATTGGGTGAAACCACCAGCTTGACCCAATCCCATCAAATTCCTTTTATCCCCAATACATTAGGGAGGGGTAGTGTATTGGGTATCGGGGAAATGCACTAGAGTTTGGAAAATTATGAGGGAAGTGGGGATAAAACCTGCCAAAATAATCTAGAAACAAACATGCTTTTGAGAATAGATTGGGATTTAGGGTTAGTCCGGGATAATTCCTCTTATCGATAAAACTACACTAGTAGCCCGAGGGGATTCAGATCCACGCCTTCAACGAAACGCACGGTTGCACGGTTCGCAAAAGGTATATGTGACCAAATCTAACCATGTTCTTTTTGGAATAAATGCAAATTAAATTAGAAAGATGTTCTAACACGTGTTTGTATTTTATATTTTAAGATGTTTTAGATTGGAAACTTGGAAACATATAGATTTATCTAAAAAAAACATGTCCTTATTATTATAACTTTGTTGTGTTTTACACATACTATGTCATTGTCCAAAATATTACTTCATACAATACATTCTGATCTAGTGCTGGTTTGCTTTACCACTTCGCCTGACTCAGAAAGGAATTTAATGATCTCACATTTTTTAGATTTAGAAGCTTTCCCACCTTTTGACCAGGAAAAGGCATACCAAAGATTTTTGGAAAGACACATTGAAATGGAAGCTCTCGAACCTATTCCGAAGTAAGTTTAGGAAATTAAATTAGTTACGTGCTAGCACATGCTCCGATCGAGGTGTCTATATCGAAGGCAATGAAATTGGCCTCGTCGACTCAATACAACCTCGTTGTTAGAGCTGACATAGTTGATTACTACAATTGTTTAAAAAATAAAGTGTATATTAATTAGGTTTGCTCAAAATCATGGTAACCAAGTTTGGAGGAAAACATCAACATCTATTATTCAAATCACTGCAACTTGAAACTGTATTTACTGATGGATCATTGAGTTGAAAACTTGTTCCAAAAACACACAAAATTGTTGCATCTTTGTGTTTGAGACGTTGCAACGATTTTTTAGTGATCTTTATGGGGTTATAGGGAAAACGTTGCGATGATGTTCCATAAGAGCGGAAAATTGTATGACAGAAAGCACGCCCTTTACTTGATTAGAGAGAAGGAAAAAGAAAGACACAAAGTGCGTTGAAAGTTTCAAAACATTTTTTCATGGGGTTATAATTTATATTTGTTTTTCTGTACAACACAATCTTTTTTTATGAGATTCCGTTGATGCAATCATGAAGTCTAAAAGGTAAAAGCTGGAATTTTTCTCTTCTTCCTTTAAAAATATTTCGATCCAAATATCCAACCTGCAGTTGCGACAAGATACGCCCGAAGAAAGGAATCAGTTTTCTCAGTCCAGCGCATACTTAAAATTCATTTTTCCTTCGAGTCTGAGTCAATTCAGAGAAGTCTTATTTCGCACCTGAAACTTCTCTAGGAGAAGTCTGAATCCATTCAGAGAGAGAGAGCCAAGGAAGCCCAGGCCAACTGAGATCATGGAGGGATACCAGCAGACTGCAGATATGGATAATTGATCAGGTCGAATAATCTTATATTCGAATTTGAGTGCAGGAACTTCCAAGGCAATCTTGGTACAAGTCTAGCTGTAGTAAAAGTTTGCTGCAAAAAGAAACGTTGTAGCAAAAGCAAAGAGTAGGAGGAATTGACAAGTGAAGATGACACTGTAACTGGAAAAGGGGGCGCTAGCTACGGTGGACTAGCTAGCGAAAGTGCAGGCTGAACGGCCGACTGTCACCCAACACGGCCCGGTCGTCGTATGATTGTTACCAGCACTACACTATTACGCGTACTAACAAACAGGTGGATGGCAAGTTGCATATACCATACAGTCTCCGGATCATCTCCAGCACTGCAACTCCTGGCGCCGTTTTCCGCTAGTTTAAAGGAAAACGTCAATAGTCTAAAACAACACACGAGCCCTGATCAAACAACAAAGAAACCGATCTTGTTGTGTTTTTTTCTAAGTGGGTTAACTAGATTAGTGTTCAGCTGCGTTTTGTGTGATTTTGGGTAACACAAAATCACCATGTGATTTGAGTTTTGTTGCTATGTTCCAAGTGATATTTTTTGGGTTGTCAGTTTAGTTTTCAGGTGCGATTTTGATCATAGTCCAACTGTTTAGGAATTCTGGTACTTAATTATGGTGTCATTTATGAAATGGAACTGGAGAGGATTACCTTTTCATCTAATTTTTTTATCCTAAGACGAATTTGAGTGCTAAACTTATAATAAGGCCATCTTGTACAGGTCTAGCTGTAGAGAAGTTTTCGGCAAAAAGAAAAGCTATAGCAAAAGCAAAAGACGAGGAGGAATTCACAAGTGGAGGTGACACTGTAATTTGAAAAGGGGATGCTAGCTACGGTGGTACTAGCAAGTACCAAAAGTGCAGGCCGAACGGCCGAATGTCGCCCGGTCGTCGTAGGATTGTTACCAACACTACACTATACGCGTAACAATCAGGTGGGTGGGCAAAGTCGCATACAACCCATACATACAGTTTCCGGATCAGCTTCAGGCTTCAGCAACCTCCTTTTTTTCGCCGTTTTCGAAGAAATAGGTTTCGCCCCACTATATTAATATAGCAACCACCCGATACAAGATTGATACCGCTGCTGGGCAAACACAGCACAACACGCCCAAAAGAAAAGGAAGAGAAAAAAGAAAAGACAACAAAGCCGACATTGGCGGATCAACGAAAACACAAGAGACTCGCAACCGCTGCGTCCTCTCCAGCAAAGTCCCACCACTAATCCAGCACTCCGAATCGCCGCGTACCAAGCAACACCTCCAAGAAGGAAAACAACGACACCGTTGCTGCTGCTCGGACTGGTCCTAGGGTTTCCTCTGGTACGCTATAGGTAGTAGGGAAGAGGTACCCCGACGCCCTTCAGGAAGGAACAACAACACCCACAGGCGTCACTGCGTCGGTGTCAAGATGACAGAGATTTCTCCCGACCCCCAAAAAACCACATCCCTTGACAATCTGAAGTGCTCCACCCATCACGTCACCCACCAACAAACGCCACCACGGAATTGAGGTCTCCAATGTCGTATCACCAGACAAGCACTACACGACCGGTCGAACTAAGAAGAACCCGCCGTAGACATAGCGACAGTACCACATCCACGTGGGAGGGATCGACCTCCACCGCCATAGACGGTAACCGACCGGACGCAGCGCATAGGAGCACACCAAGCCACATTGGAGCCGGAGGGCGGCCGGAGCACAGCCAGCTGGAGGACTACCTCCACCGCCATCGGCGGGTGCCGACCGGACGCGGTAGCAGAGACACACCAGGCTGGTCAAGCCCGGCCGGCCCCTGGAAGGGTTCGTGAAGTCTCCGCCACCACGCTGCTGCACGTAGGCCGACGCCGCTGCTACCCTCAAGATCGACACCAAAGGCCCGGCCGGAACCAAACGGGTCCGCGAAGCTCCCAGCGCCACGCTGCAGAAGACGTGTCGTCGTCGCCGCCACTTCGTCACAAGCATCGCCCCTTAGTCAAACCGGGTAGCCGGGGTCGAGTTGGGCCCACACTGACCCAGATCGGGCCCAAAAGGGCCCAGATCTGGGCCTGCAGGGCCTGGCCAAACCCTAGCCACCCGCACCACCCACTGGTGGCGCCGCCGCTGCGCTCACCTCCGGCAGCAGGGAGGAACGCGTGTAGCTCAGCCGCCGCAAGGCTGCCGTCGTCACACCGCCTCCCGGCCAAAACACCGAGCCGCCGCCGCGCCGAGGAGCACCGACGCCAGGAGGTAGAGCCCTGCCTCCATCCAATCCGGCGCGGGGAGTGACGGGCCGCCGCCGCCGGCGCCGCGCGGGCCGCGCCCGGCAGCCTCTGCCGACGGCGGCGACAGGAGGGGGAGAAGAAGGGATCGGGGGAGACGGGAGCTGCAGGGGCGCGCGCCGCCGCCGCGCGGGGGCGGCGGGCACGCGCGAGAGGAGGAGAGGCGGGGGCTGGGGCGGGGCGGCGCCGCCGCCGGCGGTGGAACCCTAGGCGCGGGTCGGGGTCGAGAGGGTCGGGGTCCTTCTGGGTCCCGGGAAGAGATGTTCGTCACGTCCAAGCTCTGGTGCACGAGCTGCCACCTTTCGCCGTTTTCAGCTAAATCAATACTCTGAAAGAAACACGATCGAGCCCTGATCTAACAAAAAGGAACGATTTAGTTATGCTATTTTCTAAGTGATGATTTTTTTGGGGCTGTCAGACTAGTCTTCAGCTGTGTTTTGTGTGATTCTGAATTCCAAGTGATATATTTCGAGTTGTGGTTTTGATCACAGTCCAACTGTTCAAGAATTTTCAGCTATGCAAGGAATTCTCAGAGAAGGAAATATCGGATGCGCTGTTTCAGATTGGACCACTAAAGGCGCCTGGGCCGGATGGTTTTCCGGCCAGGTTTTTTCAGCGGAGTTGGGACACTTTGAAAGGCAAAGTTATTGGTGCGGTTCAGGAATTTTTCCGATCAGGTAACATGCCGGAGGGAGCTAATATTACCTCTATTGTTCTAATTCCTAAAGTGAGTAATCCTTGCAAACTATCGGAGTACCGGCCAATAAGCCTATGTAATGTGGTTTACAAAGTGGTTTCGAAATGTTTGGTGAATAGACTAAGGCCATTGCTCGATGGGATTATCTCTCCGTCCCAGAGTGCTTTTGTCCCTGGGAGGATGATAACTGACAATGCCTTGTTAGCTTTTGAGTGTATCCACCATATTAAGCAAGAAAAAGATCCTTCAAAGAGTTTTTGTGCATACAAGCTTGATTTATCAAAGGCATATGATCGGGTTGATTGGTCATTCTTGAGGCAGGTGATGCAAAAGTTGGGTTTCTCTCATCGTTTCGTTGACTGGATAATGGTGTGTGTAACGTTGATGAGATACTCTGTAAAATTTAATGGGACCCTCTTGGATTCATTTGCACCGTCGCGTGGGCTACGGCAAGGTGACCCTTTGTCTCCTTTTTTATTCCTGTTTGTTGCTGGCGGTCTTTCTAATCTTCTAAAGAAAGGGATTGATGAGAATATGTTATCTCCAATCAAAGTGTGTCGACGTGCCCCTGGTGTCTCGCACTTATTATTTGCTGATGATACACTATTGTTCTTCAAAGGATCGCATGATCAAGCTTTATATGTGAAGCAGGTTCTGGACGTGTATGCTTCCTCTACAGGCCAACTTATAAACCCAACTAAATGCTCTCTTTTATTTGGTGACTCATGTGCCGCTGCTGTACAAGAGGAAATTCGGTCTGTCCTGCAGGTTTCTTCTCTAGCCTTTGAGGAGAAGTACTTGGGTCTCCCAACACCCGATGGTCGCTTGTCGAGAGGGAAATTGCAAAATCTCCAAGCTCAGTTGACCAAGAGGCTGCTAGTATGGGGGGATGGACACCTAGCTCAGGCTGGAAGGGAAGTGTTTATCAAAGCAGTAGCTCAAGCTTTGCCAACATATATAATGGGTGTGTTTAAGTTGCCTTTTTCGGTATGTGATGACTTAACAAAGTTGGTGAGGAATTTTTATTGGGGAGCAAAGGATGGTAAGAGGAAAACTCACTGGCGTTCTTGGGAGAAAATGCAGCGACCTAAGAATCAAGGAGGACTTGGCTTTCGTGACTTCCGAGTATTCAATCAAGCACTACTGGCTCGGCAAGCTTGGAGGTTACTTATGAAGCCTGACAGCCTTTGTGCCCAGGTGCTTAAAGCCAAATATTACCCTAATGGGAAATTAGAGGACACAGTATTTTGTGGTAATGCGTCGTCTACCTGGCAGGCAATTTCGCATGGACTTGATCTCTTGAAGAAGGGCCTTATTTGGCGAGTAGGAAATGGCCAGAACATCCGGATTTGGAGGGATCCTTGGATCCCTAGACCATTTTCCTACCGGCCAATTTCAGCCAAGAGAAGATGTAGGTTGCGGTTTGTTTCAGAACTGATCGACCAGTTTGGGGCCTGGAGGATGGACCTTCTGAATCAATATTTCATGCCAGCAGACATTGCTGAAATTTTGAAAATTACACCATCTACAAGATTGGATGCGGATCAGCTTGCTTGGGCTCCGGTGAAGCACGGAATTTTTACAGTAAAGAGTGCATACACAAGGGCGATGAGTGAAGCGTGGAGTGCTTCTTCGGTATCTTCTAGCTCTGTGCCTGATGGTACACGAAAGGTCTGGGATCTCATATGGAAGTCTTCAGTTCCACCGAAGGTACAACATTTTGCTTGGCGTCTTGCTACTGATTCCTTGCCAACATGGAGGAATAAGTGCACCCGAACACTTGAAGTAATTGATCAATGTCCTGTCTGTGGCAGGGAGCCAGAGGATAATTATCATCCGTTTGTCAAGTGCATGATGGCAAGGCAGCTGTGGGAATACATGGCTGAGAAGTGGCATCTACCTAATCTAGAATCTATCATGAATACAGGGGTAGATTGGCTGCTCAACTTCCTTGGCAATCTGAACAGTGGGATGACAAGCAAGGTTTTGATGACTTGTTGGCGTATTTGGCATGTACGAAACGAAATTGTGCATGATAAGCCACCCCCGCCACTAGAAGCATCTAGGCGCTTTCTCATGAGCTACATGGAATCCTTGATTCAGATCAAATACCATTCATATGAGGACATTGTCAAAGGAAAGTTCATCTTGGATCCGGAGGAGAGCCAAGTGCATAAAGCTCCCAAGCATATTGCAGTTCCGAAAGTCAGTTGGATACCTCCACCTATAGGTTGGTTTAAGCTCAACACGGATGGTTCCTTTGGTGCTTATGGAGATGCAGGTGCTGGGTGTGTTGTCCGGGATCATATGGGTGATGTTATTATTTCATCATGTCGACAGTTAGTCTCATGCAGGGATGCTTTAGATGCTGAACTGAAATCATTATTGGAGGGCATTTCTTTGGCGCTACATTGGTGCAACCAACCCTTGCAGATCGAAGTGGATTGCTTGGAGATGATCAAGATGCTGGAAAATAAAGAGGCTGATCGATCGGTCTATTCAACGACTATAGAGGAGATTAAAATCTTGATGAAGATTCGCCAAACTTGTATTACTCATATTTCGAGAAGCCAGAATAGTAGTAGGCATTTCATGGCAAACTATGCTAGAACAAACTCACATACGGCTGTGTGGCTTGCCTCTCGTCCAGAGGGCCTGTTAAGCACATGCCGAGATTGTAATTCCTGATTTTGAGTAATACAAGTTCTTTTCGCAAAAAAAAAATGTTCAAGAATTTTCAGTTCTTGATTAGAGAAAGTAATTAACAATCCACTTATATTCTTCGCCTCTAAACATTATGTACAGAGGCTGCTTAAGTAATTAACAATCTAATCGAATGGCAAACGACTGCTTTATCCTAAAAAAAACATTATGTACAGCTTGCAAAAAAACAGTCTAGTGTGTCGACATCAACGAAAGAACAGACCCATCCTCTCCTAAATCCTAAAAAAACTGATCAACAAACAGGCGCTGGATGGAACGCGATCACAAGCTATCGATCCCGGCGTCCGGCCGGAGCAGGTCGTACTTGGCCCAGACTGCGTCAAGCGGGCACGGCCGCCCGGCGTCGAGGCGGTCCCACGGCTTGCCCTTCCCGCTCCAGTGCAGCAGGCTGACCGGGCCGGCGTGCAGGCCGCGGCAGAGCCCCCGGTAGTTGTCCCCGCCGAGGCCGTGCTGGTTCCACCGGTGTTCCACGGCGGCGATCTGGCCAGCGAACACTAGGAGGAACGGCGGCAGCGAGCCGAGCTCGTAGATGCGCACCCGCTTCTGAAGCTCCATCCACTCCTCGATCTGCGCCGTGTATCCCGCCTTGCGCCACCGGGGCAGGTCGATCACCATGACGCCCGTGTTGAAGTAGCACGCGCGGCGCCCTGCGAAGGTGGACGAGAGCGCCGGGCTGGCCCAGAACCCCGGCGTGAAGTAGGCGGCGAAGTTGGCGCCGCAGTACTCGGGCGCGGCCACCGCGGCGTCGCCCGGGAGCCGGGTGGCGGCGAGCGCGGCGACGTCGTCGGTGAGGACGACGTCGGAGTCGAGGTACACGACGCGGCGGACGCAGCCCGGGAGCGTGGAGGCGAGGTAGGAGCGCGCGTAGTTGAGCGGCCTGTCGAGCGCGCCGCGTATGGAGGCCGAGATTAGCCCCGCCACGCGGGACTCGTCGAAGGGGTAGACGCGGAACGCGAGCGACGGGAAGGAGCCCCGGACGGCGGCCGCGAGCTCGGCGGAACGGGACGGTGACGCCGCGGCGGCGAGGAAGTGGAAGTGGACGGACTCTGGGCAGGAGGCGTGGCGCAGGACGGAGAGCACCGCGGCCATGGTGCCCCGCAGGTAGGACGCGTCCAGCGTCATGGCCACGTGCACGGCCGCGTTCGGCGAGCACGCCGCGTCCGCGACGGAGGAAGGCGGAAGCGGCGGCGGGCACCGCGCCGTGCCAGCCGAGTTAGTGAAGTGAGGGGCCTCGCGGAACCTCGGCACGGTGGCCGCCGTGGCCGCGCCTTCGGCGCAGAGGAGGAGCGAGACGAGGAGGAGCGAGGCGAGGAGGAGCGAGGCGCGCGACATGTTTTAATTTAGGAAGTGTTGTGTTTGTGTGCGAGTGAGGAGCGCGCGCAGGTTGGTTTTATACGGGGCGCGTGCTGCGTGCGGAAAAGAAGATGATGCGTCAAATTTGGGTCAGAGGCTTGGAGGAGGGACAGGACTGAGGAAAGCGTGTTTGAATGTGTAACATGCGTGTAGTAAAAAAGATGTCGGTCAAAATGTGCCTAATCGACTGTACGTAGGTATGTAAAAAAAGACTGTAAGTAGGTATTGTATTTTTTCTAGTATAGAACAAGCTGGCACGTAAATACCGAAATTACAACACAAAAATGATAGGAGAAACCTATGCGAAACCAACACCTATCTCTCTACTTCGGCACCACCGTAGAAAAGAGATAGATCACCTCTTTACCCGAGCTCGACGCGGCTCAATATTTCGGAGTTGCAAAGTAGCTTGTCATAAGACAGACCATTGACTTTGAAAAAATCAGACCGGTGCAGCACGATCCCGGACACGCCATCAAATTTCAGAACCGACACCCCCGCATGACAACGGCGGAGTAGGGAACCAGAACTGTCTGCCTCCAACGACGAACCCAGCACAAGATTCACAATCTTCCAGCTGTCACCAACACAGACTGCGCGTACTCCTGGACGACCTCTCGGGCTCCACTCTGACGCTGGAGAGAACATCGTCGCTACGACGAAGCCCAAAAACACAAGTCTACCACAAGGATGTCGTCGCCACAGCATCCCCGCTTGAACATACGACCATCCAGATCACTCGCCGAGGACAGAGAAAAACACCGCATCGGAGAAGAAATTGGAACACTTTTATTCATCACCGCCGACGTATTCGTCGAAGCCAACACGTCGAGCGGCCAAAAAACAATACCTAGGAGTGTTACGTATGGTTATCCCGTGTGTACTTAGGTACTGTACAACACTCCCGTGCAACGGTGGGCGTGTAGAGAAGCAAAAACTCATCCATGCACCTCTGTTCGACTCCATGGTCGGTCTGTATTTTTTCGGAAATGAGAACCAATTTATTAATAATCATCAACAGCCTTAAAAAGATTTCTAACGGAAACAAATACTAAAAACAGGTCACTGGGTCATTTAGCGACGACTACAAGTACTGAAGCGAGTTGAAGCCGCGTCGTCATCCTCACTCCTCCCTAAGATCAACGCATCAGAGTAGCAAACCACCGAAGAAGCGTAAATCAGAAGAGTTAGACTGCAATCACATTAACAAATATGAGAAACGGCGATATCCCAGAAAATTCACCGGACACCCCCACATGCCCTCCGCCGGTACTAGGCGCACCACGAGAGCAAGATAGGGCGGGGATGAGCTGATTCTGACACCTGAATGTAGCCGCCGCATCACCACCCCTATAAGACGCGGAAATTGATTAAAAGGAGAAGCGGGAACCCTCCCGCTAACAAGAGGCCGGGATCCGCCACCCTATAAGAGGCGGGGCACATCGGTAGCGGGGACAGAAACCCAGTCCTAGATTGAGAATCATGTTCTTTTATCCGTCCTCTACCCCATACCATGTCGGTCTGCATTTTATTTTGAAGGCATACGCATAACTGCAAATATGATGCATCTTAAATCATACTTACTTGTAGCATTTGGATTAATGCATTTCAGTATAAGGTGCTACTTTTGCAAGTGTGCTATCGTGAGGGTGAAAATTAACCTGTTTTAGGATTGTTTACTTTCTTGGACAGCTTGTACGGGACGTTTCTTCACAAAAACTCGTATGACATGTTCAGCACATAGTGATGGGCACATGGTGATTCGCGTGAGACCATTCATACATGTAAGGACTGTTTGGTTCAGGGAATGGTAACGCAAACGGGAAGGGAATCAAGTGACAGTGGGATTGGTGGTGTAATCGACTTTTTCCTAATTTGTTTGGTTCAAACTTGTAAAGGAATCCAGGAAGAAGAGAGGAGCAGAGAGGCATGTGGATCCGTAAAAAGAATCCTATCACGACATGGAACCGGATCGGCGGCCGCCGCTGCTAGCTCCTCGCGTGGCGCCGCCTGTGATGCTGCATGTGAGACAGATCTCGTCGGCGGGAAGACTGCGGCCTGCAGCGTGCCTGCGTCGGAGGTGGAGGGTCGACGGGAAGATGTCGGCCTGCAGCGCGCCGGCGCTGGAGGTGGAGGATCGACGGGAATACGTCAGCCTGCAGCTCGCCGGCGCCGGCGCCGACGGTGGATCGAGGGGCGATGGGGTCAGAGGAATTCGGGAAGGATGAGAGAGTTGGGAGCGAGCGAGAGCGATCCCTCCGGTATCGTCATTTGTTTCCGCAGGGGGGTAGGCGGTATCGGGATTACGCTGCAGCGGGACTTGATTACGGGGAACCTGATTACGTGCAAACTGAAACAAACTGGATTAACGGCATCGGATTACACCGTAATGTGGTACCCGAGCAAAACGAGCGAACCAAACACGTCCTAAACGATACTCGCTCCGTTCCAAATTAATTGACTTTCATTTGTCCATATGTGGATGTATCTATACATGAAACGGAGGGAGTACGTACCAGACTCTACCGCCAGCATTTATGTACTACACCTAGAAAAGATGGGCAGCCAGGGAGAAGATGCAGCGGTCCTACATTGTTTTGTCGGTGAGGGGTATGCAATTCTGTGGCTGCGGCCCCGCTCGAGAACGTGCCACGTGGTAGCATGCTGCCCAATTTCGTTTGTGCCCGTAGATTCATGTGGGCAGCTGTTAGACTTGCATTTTAATCCCATTTAACAAATTTTATTGTGTACTCCCTACGTTCCTAAATATAAAATGTTTTACCATTTGTCCACGTTCATATGTAGACAACATGTAAAACACCTAAAACAGCTTAGAGTAGATAAATGTTTTTTTCTTACTCCCACTCCCAGGGTTTCAAGATTCTTGGGTCTGAATGAGTACATGTTCATTTTTTTTACATCTATAGATAACCATGCTATTATACGATTGTATCTCCTTGCATTGAAAGATAGAGCACACACAACACGGGCCACAACCAATGGATTACGATTTTGAAAATACACGACTTTGTGATGTTGGACGGACATAATCGAGATAAGAACACCGGAGCTAAAGAGCATCATAGCAATATGGCGACATAGGAGATCAACCGCTCCTGGTAAGACATATGGATCTCGTGGAATTGAAAGTTGTTTGCACTTGCATGAAAAGAGAAAAGATAGGCTCAATGACATATTATTCCCCGATGCTTCCTATTTCGAGCTTGCGGCCAAATAGAGGCAAAGCTTGGAATAAAATGCATATGACTAGTCAAAAGAAAACAAGAAGTTGATTTGCAAATAGCAGGGTTGAAACTTTTCCCTAATATCGAGGTGTAAATAGTCAGCCAGAGGGGGTGGTGAGGAGTAGAAAAGGGACTTTATGGTAAACTAGGAAAAATGCCCGTGCGTTGCAACGAGAGAAAAAAATCCGCATCGTTCTAACTCATAAGCGTCCTCTCCAACATTGGCGACACTTAGGACTCCGCCGACGGAATCTCATTATTTTTTACCAATGTTAATTGGGTTTGTTGAGAAGACGACAGACTAAAAACATGTTGTTCAAACTCATAATCATCCCCTCCCACAGTTTTAGATGGAAGGCTCAAGAAGAGCCCAGCTTTGAATTAACAAAGTCAACAATCGGCTAAGGCTACAACAACACCACACACGCACAACACACACTCACACCTCACAGCAACAGAGAACACAAACATGGTGTAAAACCAAGCAAAACTAAAAGAAGCACATGCTTGATTTGAAGGCGACACCATGACTTTTGTTGCACGGGGACGACGTCGGAGATGTCCACATCAACGAAACCTCCACCGCACCAGCATCGCCACCGAAACGACCTGCCATTGGGGAAGGGGTAAACCAAAGGTGGGGGCTTGCAGCAACGCCTCCAAGAAGGTGGACGGCGCTCAAAACGTCGTCATTGCCGGCAGAAACAAGTCTTGCAGAGCTTTCGCCCAAGCCCCATGATACCAAGGGAAGTCTTCAACGAACGGACACGCCGGGGGGAGCAAAGTGGGTCGGAGAGGCGGAGTCCGGCCGTCTAGAGAGAGGAGGAGTCTTCATAGCGATGCCTTCAACAAGGGGAACGACACCGAAGGTGTTGTCATCGCCAACGGTTTTCACCGAGACCCTCCATACCCAGACGGCGGCAGCCGCCGAGAGGACGCGAAGAAGACATCAAAGGACGCGGCCACCGGCCTACGAACCTCGGGAACACGGTGTACAAAACAGAACACCGGAAAGAGCATGACGCAACCCAGCCCACGGGTAGGTCTGATCGGCCCGGTCTGCCCCACTCCAGATCTGAATCTGGAGCCTCATGGCAAGCACCATGGAGACCGGGGCAACGCCGACAAAACGAGGGAGCCAGGCGTCTCCGGCAACACCGCGCAGAGCTGACCACAGCACGTCCAAGAACACGGCAGATCCAACCTGGGTCTCCGGCAGGGACGAAATTTGGGTCGGCCCGGCCCAACCCAGATCCAGCCCGACGGGCTCTGGATCGGGACGTAACACGGCAGCAACCAAGAAGCCGCCGCCGGCAGGCGCACGGGGCCGGCCGTCGGAGGCGGCGCACAAGGCAAGCCGCCTGAGACGCGGCATGGCCGGCCAGCCACCGGAGAGGCGGAGCACACCCAAGGGCGGCCTCAGATCCACCGGATCCGGAAGATCCCCGCGCGGGAGGAGTCGGGAGGACGACGGGGCCGAGCTCGAACGAGGGTAGGCGGGAGGGCATGGCGCGCCACGGCCAGGACACACACACGCACACAACGCCACACACGGGAGGACACACGCACGCACACAACGCCACACACGGGAGGACACACTCACATACACACACCCCGGACCACGCGACCAAGCCGGCGGCGCTCCTCCGCTCGCGAGAACGCCTCCATGGTGCGCCTTCCCTGCCCTCTCCCCTCTGGCGAGCCGGGCGCCGCCACCGCCGCCGTCGGCGGCGGCAGCGACGGCAAGGAGAGCACGAGGATTTGGGGCTGACTGGGCTAGGGTTTGGGGGGGGCCTCCGGAGCCGCTCGAGCGGAGCGGCCCGGGAGGCAGAGATGGGTGGGGAGGGGAGGGGAGGGGAGGTGGGCGGCGGCGGCGGCGCGGGCCTGGGAACCCTAGGTCGAGAGCGGTCGCGGGAGCGGCCTCACCCCACTCTTTCCGACTGTGGTTCTTGTGTGTTTGGGGAGTGGTTAAAATTTGGTCTGCTCTACTCCTCCCCTCCCACATTTGCGACACCTAAGTCTTCACCGACGAATTCCCTACGGATAATTACATATCTTGGTGGTTTATTTTTATAAAATCAAAAGATCCTCTGCGTTGCAGCCAATTCTAAGTAATAATATATATTTACAATCAATCAGTAAGAAAACATAGGCAAGTGGAGAAAATATGAATCTACTTGGAGACTTGGTTGTCTTCATTTAGATTTCCTAGATCTTTATTGATTGCCCTTTCGGTGCACCATCTTGAAATTATAGGAAATACGACAAAAAAATTCTTATTGGATCAACAAGATGGTGCAAGGAGTTGGTTGTCTTCATTTAGATTTCCTAGATCTTTATTGATTGACCTTTTGGCTTCCAGTTATGTGGTAGCCTGAATTCTCCCATTGATTTTTTTTTTTTTTAATCTTGAGAGGCATGTTACTCTTCCATAGATCTAGCATTCGAGTGTCTCTAGCTTCTGGATTGACTATTTCACAAACAAGGATTTGGAAGAGTACACTGTACACCTTGAATTGTTAAGCGCCCAAAACCCTTCATTCAGCCTCTCCGACAAACTTACCCCGTGTAACATATTCTGCATCTCATGCCAGTCTCCTATTTCTCTTGGGCGAGATGAACGATGGAATGATAGGGATAGACAACCTTGCCTAATCACCTCTTTCACCGTCACATTTGGCTCATCACAACGTTGGAAAATAGCAGGGAAACAAACACTCAAAGGAACCTGCCCGTGTCATACATCTCTCCAAAGAATTGGTTTGAATAATGGAACCATGTTAGATGCTTGGTAAGAGAGCCACGTCGAGAGGATTTAACCTAAGCGTGGAAAAATGTGTCTACGTATAATGTAAAAACAAAGGGCAAAGCAAAACTTTGAACCGTGGGAAGCAAACTCATATCACATTTGTCTTTTCAGGTAAGGTGTATACTTGTTAGAAACACATCAATTTGAAGAACACTCCTTAATCTAAGTGGGTAACAAAATTGCAGTCGTCGGAGACATGACAGACACAGACACGGTCACTGTTTCAGTAAATCAAGTCTGGTCGTTTTGTCCAAGGCAAACAGCGCCGAATTTTTCAGGTTGTGTGACGGCATTGCTCACATCATGGGAAAAAAATCTCGACCCGTACGGGCGATTGCGGCTCGTCAGCCATGATGAGCTGGATGGCTGCAACATGAACCATTCTTCATAAGCTTCTGCGGAATCTTCCTGAAATATTCTGTACTTGCAAACCAAAAAAGATTTGGTCGACAACATAGTACCACAGTATTTCCCAACGCTTCCTATTCCGAACTTGTGACGAGATAGGGGGAAATTTTCTGATTAAGACGCATATATGACTAGTCACAAGAAAAGCAGAAGAGATGACCTCTACATAGAGCATGATTGAACCTTTTGCAGGCCAATCGAGATATAAATAGTCAGTTGAGAGGGACGTAAGGAGAACTAAAGGGACCTATGAAGAAGGGGAGTTTGGTTTGTATGATGGAACCATGTTATATATTTCGTAATGGCATGTTGAAATGATTGAACTGAAGCGTGAAGACAAGGGCAAAGTAAAGAAAATCAACTGCAGTTGGTGAAATCATATCTCACGTGTTTCTGTAAATAAGGTGTAAAAAACCCATTAATTTGAAGGCCACTCTTTATTCTCAGCAAGTGGGATGTCCTTTTGCATATGTGAGAGATATGATACATGTGGAAATATATAATAAATTGAGTTGCACTATATATAGTACTATTTTTTTTACAGTTGGGAAATTATGGATTTCAGCTAGCCCAATCGAAAAGAGACTTGATTTTCTGAGCAGACACTCATGTACACAACCCTATCTGAGATGTTCATAGGTGCACAAAAATCTTCGTTAGCTGTTTTTTCTCCGAGACAATTTTTTTGTATCTCTCGAACCATGCAATATTTGAATTTCAAACTTTGCAATTCACTGAAAGATTTGATATTTAATAAGGGAAATAATCCACGATTTTGATGACACTAAATATATATATTTAATGGATTTTAATTATTTCAAAATTTTAAATTTCTTGAAAAAATTAAACTATTTTATCATCGTTCTAGTCATAATGTTTGCGTGTCCTGCAAAGGTTTAATTTATATGTTGTATTATTTGAGAGGTACAAAAAGGAAAAACCGAAAAAGTGCCAGGGTGTAGGTGTCATGAGGTTTAGTCACAACTTTCCCCCAATAATATGCTCTGCCTTCTTTGATTTTATTTTAAAAAAAAAGTACGCCTGGGTCTTTTGCATTGACTCATGCATTAAAGTATCCTTCATCTGGAAATGAAATAAAAGAAGCTAAAAGTATTTTATTTGGTTGATAAAATGCCAGCAGCAAAAAAAAAAATCGAAGTACTATAGTACAACTCAATTTATTATATGTTGTCTCATGTATCTTGTATGTGACGTCTAAAACAAATTCCCACGCACTAAGAATAGAAAGTACCTTTCAGATGAATGTTTTTGTTTATAAGTATACACCTTATTTACAAAAACACGTGAGCTATGATTTCACCTACTGCGGTTGAATGTTTTCCTTGGTCTTTGCATCAACTGATGCATGCAACCTATTGTGATAAATAATAAATTCCTCCTTTTACTCTCTAGTTATGCATTTGTGACACTAATTATACATATAGTGAAAAAAGTCTAGATTACCCATTTGAGAAACTAACGACCATCGTTTTCTGATACATGTATGTTGAACAAGGTGTGAGGATTGAGGATCAAAAATATCAGGCCAACGACGAGGAATTGAACACACGGTGAAGAAAAGACTGGACATGATAGTCGACGATGCCCTCAGATCTTCACATATTTTGTCGCACCACATCGAGCTAACAAGTTGGAATATTCCAACAAAATTTGGAGAATGCAAAAATCGGGGTAAAACCATGTTCAAAATTTTCTATATGGTGTATTTTTTTATTTTGTTTCCTAAATGGGGTGATATGCATGGGCGACTTTGGGGTAACAAGGTGAAATTCTCTCTCTAATTAAATTTATGTTTGCAAAGCATAATAATGTCTTAAAAGCCAGTATCTCAATACCGTATACACCACATATGTTATTCCTAGACCATTTTCCATATACGATGAATAAAAAGTCCGGCTACCATCTGAAATCTCCCTCTGTCTGCATTCAAATATCTATCATCTCTACACGCTACACCTTAAGAGCGTGCACAATGTCATTCAAGAACTTCACATGGCCCCAACATAAAACAAACACCTTTTGTTCAAAAAGAAAAAGAAACATTTTGAAAAGGCTTTCAAAATGGACGTACTTAGCACAGATAAACTCTTGCCATACTCCTTGGAGTTCCTTATAATTGAAAAAAAAAACAGCTGGCCCGGACTTGTATGCCAGACATCACCACTGTCCCCAGTAGACCAGGTTTTGGTGTCCAAGACGAACTTTTAAAAACATCGGTGAAACTAAAGCCCGATGTGCTCACGGAAAACAGCCCGAGCTCCATGGGTGAATTCTCAACTCTATTACGCCGCTACCTTGAAGAAAAAGTACCTCTACGCTTTAAGCAGCAACCTCGTGGCGTCTGTCTCGTCGATCTCCACTTCCTCCACTGCAACTGGTACCAGTTAAATCCAGCAGCCGCGTTCGGAGGATCCGGTACACGTACGCATGTCTCAAAAGGGGCAGCAAGCTAGCCAGCAATTCCAAGGTGACCTTGACGAGAGCAGGTCAAACAGGTAAACCGCTGGTCAACTTTTAGGCCACTGTTAGGCACGCACGCGAGTCAACGTTTTTTCTCTTTCACGGAGTACTTTCTCTCCTTGGGGCGAACATGAATTCAAACAGCTTAAACCGCCGCTTCAAAAAGCAGAACACCGGTAGCAAAGCACAAGAAAGACATGCTGTGTGGCGGCGTACTTACAGCCATGATGAGCTGAACGGCCGCAAGATATTTTACGGGCCGAGTTTGAACCAGAGTGTATGACTATGACCTGACCCGATCGGAAAGGCAGTGATCTGACTAGAGACGATCCCAAACTATCCGCGGACACGTCCGGCCGTGTTTGCGGACAGTGATCGGACCGTCCCTAAAAGTGGGCTCCTTCAACCATGTACCTCAAAGTTTTCTAAAAATGTGGTAATTGGTGAAAAAGGTGAGAAAATAATCAATGAAGGACAAAAGAAAAGAAAACAAAGGAAAATCTGTCCGCTCGGACGCATCCGGTCGCATCCGATCGTCCCAGACACTCCCCACATATGGGCTGGCTTTGGAGTTGCCGGACAAACTGAACGTTTGGACTGATTATGAGGAAGGCGGTTGAGTGCATGTTTTTAGCACAAATCATGTTTGGTATGCCCATCTGATGTTTGGGAGCCGTTTGTCAACTCCGGTTGGAGATGCTCTTAGTTATACATACACAAATACGTAAACTGATCAAAAGAGCAGCACCAGCACAGTTGTAGAACTACTAGGTTAGTCGCTAGGCAGGCAAAGGCGGTGGCTATTCCACTCATCATGTAGCTGTTTACCCAACCCACTCCCAGTCCCGGCCTGACTCGATCACATCCTCCGTTCCATGTATAGTGCCCGCAACTTGCATTGCCGTGAAGCTTCCCGCCGCCGCGCACAGGCTGCCGATCGAGCCCATCCGATCCTATCCAGCATCGTCGACCTTTTACCACTCGCTCAATCTCCATCTTCATCTTTGTGCAAACCATGGGAAGCTTTTCGACGAAACTTTTGGTCCATCTCAAAGCTTGAGCGTGCACCACACAGTTAAGTTTGGACAGGACATGGAAAATCTGTGGTGTAAAAATTGGACCTGAAAGTTCAGAGATGAAGCACAAATTATACACGGAGAACTTCATAAAAACCTCCGGCAGCAACGTACATGCTGCAATCACAGAGGAGACTGTGACGAGCATGCACATTTTTCTACCAGTTCTCTGTCTTTTGTCTCTTGTTTATCACTGACGACGACAGAAAAAAATACGAGACATGTATGTCAGATTTAAGGTATAATACAACAAGTACAAAGATCATGAAAAATATGTATTTGAAATATCATAACTCGACAGTTCGTGACTACTCCACGTTTACACCACGCACACACACACTCCAGAAGGGAAAACTGTGCCATCTGTGAAAATGGGGAATCACGCAGCATCTGCCACAGGACGGTTCAGGCTTGTTTTCTTCAGCGTGGTCGGCACAACAGGCTAATCTGGCGTGGCGATGAACAAACGGAATATATAGCTTGGATCCAGCCAAATTTGCAGGTCTTGTTGGGCGTGCCAGAGATTTTGTGTGTATGCGTAGGTGGCTTCGGCGCAGCGCCAGCGCGATTGTTGTTCAAGCAAGTTCTCAAACGTTCGATATAGCCAACAAAAGATGGAATAGGCAATCAACCAGGTCCAGATTCCTTGCTGCAAAACGGCTGACCGAAAAAACAAAATAGAGTACTGTAGTTGGCCTTTGCGCCACCCATGACTCATCACCACCTTTGGTAGACCAGGAGAGTATGATCAGCATTTAGAAAGAACCGATGTCGGCCTTGCATTCCAGCTCAAATTGCACTCATGTGCTCAAACTTCTAATTTATACTCCTCATCAAGACGTACAACTGTAGTACTACTCCAGCATACCGTGTATTTTTGTTGAACTAAATAGAAATTACTATCAATATGTATGAACCATCACGGTGCAAACAAAGAGCATTCTTACATGTACGGCAATGCGTCTAAATGTATACTGTACAATATAGAGAGTGTCAACAAGGAGGAGATGGCCTCTCCCAATTGTACATCACATTCACAAAATGCGTCAAACTACACAAATTATACAATCTTCATCGAAATAGCAGGTATGATGCTGTAACATCTCAAAACTTATCTAAATCTACATACCATGGACACTTCATATGAACATTCCAACTAACTTATGTCACATTTGGTAGCAAGATAAGCCCACACCATGACACCACCCGGCAATTCTAGCAATTATTCCCAGCAAGCAACCATTACAACTAGAAAAACTACTGATGGCTTTACTTTAAAATGCAAGGAGGCTTGCTATCACAAGGACTCCAACCATTAGGAGAAGGGCCTTCAGGTAGACGTCTGCCTGCTGTTGTTGTCCAAGAGGTCCTTGGCGGGGAATGCCATGGGCAGGCCCCATATGACCGCCATGGAACCCATGGCCATGGCCAAACCCATAGTGAAACCCAGCAGGCTGCGCATAAGCAGTCGGATCTGGCATTCCATGCATTTGGAAGCTAAGCATAGGGAATAGACCCCCAAATGCGGCCGAAAAAGCGTAGTTACCCCAGCGTGCATTCGCCAACGGGACTCCTGCACCCATGCCTGTGAACCATGGATTCGCATGGGCATTCGGGAAATTGTTGTTAGGATCAGCCTGTTGGGCTGTTGCAGGCCTCTGGCCAGCTGGGCGGTTAGGAATATCAGCTCCAGGTGTGTTCCTTGACCTTGGGTCGACACGGTCTTTACCACGACCATAAAGAGGGACAAGCTTGTCTTCTTCAACAATGGCCTTGCACACAGGGCACTCTGGTGTGTGCGCGTGCATGTGCAGCCACCTGTAGAGGCATGGCCAGCAGAAGAGGTGGCCACAGAGAGTTACTATTGGCTCTTGTGGCAACTCGAAGCAGATATTGCACTCGAAGCTCCCCCCAGCAGCATCACCACTGCTGCCAACGCTTGTTGATTCCCCAACGTTAGTAGCCATCTTGCAGTTCTCGTAGGCAAAAAAAGCTGCAATTCCCAGTGATACTACAGTCAACCACACTGCCAGAAATAGGTATGGCAAATGAAGAGAAATACTGTGTAAAAACACTACAAGCAATTACAAACATGTGAAAAGCACCAAGACGTTTTAGAAACAAAATTACTCAACACAACAGCCAGCAACTAATTCTTTACCCAGGTTGTAAGCACTATCACCTCCCAAAACCAAAAGGGTCTAAATTCTGGGTGAAGGTTAAAATTCCATCACCTATGTTCGTGTATAGAATAAAGTACTTCTTCTAACAAGAAGATAACCTAGAAATATTACTGTTAAAACCATTTTAAAAAACAGCTGCCTTGTATAAGGCTTAGTTTGGCAGTGAAGTATTTCTAAAACCAAAGTATTCTAAAACTGTAGTATTTCTTTGCCTGGCAAATAAATACTTCAGTTTGGAAAAAAGAGGTCCGAACCTCTTTTTTATATACTTCAAAATCAGTGCAGTTTTGGCCAATACTGAAGTATAAAAAACTGCAGTTTTGCTTAAGCCAAACACCTCAAAGTATTGAAAACCATGGTATTTTCAGAAACCACAGTATTCGTAGAATACTTTGAAAAAACTTTGCTCCCAAACGGAGCCTTAATATTTTAGTATCTACACAACTGCTCAGGAGTCAGGACATTCAGCTATTTCTTATGATAAACATGCCAAAACGTAATTGGCTTTATTTCTGAAAACGAGAATATCTTCTAGATGGATAACCTTATTATTCACAAAATCAATTAGCCAACTCAACTAAACTACACATTTCAATTCGCACAAGCAAAAGTTTATTTACTGTCGGTTAAACATGCATAGAGGATCGATTTGAGCTCAAAATCACACCACAAGAATAGTTTTCAATCAAATACTCGAGGAAATGGAATTATCGAACAAATCGATCTATTCCAAACAAAAAGATCTAATTTCCCCCCATGTAAAATTTCCGACCTCATACAGCCGCACCCACGGATCCGACTTTGCAAGCAAATCGCAACCCCGAAACCTACCTTTCTACCTCCGCTCGATTCGCCAGTACGCCGATCGATCGAAATCCCCTCGAACGAATCCGTCGCCCCAGGACACACCAAAGCTCTCAAATTAAAACATGATTTAAAGCGGAATCTGATGGGCGAGGAAGCACCATTACCTCCGGAGAGCGAGCGCGGCGACGAAGGAGTGGGAAGGAGATATTCGATCCGACGGGAAAACCACGACGACGGAGCCCCGCCCGTATAAAATTAGGGAAGGCGCGCGCCACACGTGGAGGATTCCAGAATCTGGACGCCTTCGCGGCGGTTTGCGCTGCTGAAATCTCGGGCGAAAGGCGTTTTCCAGGAAAGGACACGGCGACTTCTCGGCAACTGCTGCACACGCAACGAGCTGATGTCACGCTGTGCTGCGGTTTGACTACAATTAAGTAAAATACCTCCATCCAAACTAGACTTTTACAAAAACGTGTATTGACGCCTCAAGTTAACCGAACTTCTACAATATACCAGATGATGAATTCCAATGCTAGATGAATCATGGACTTTTGTAGATATCTGGGCCGACGTGTTTAACAAGTTCAACACCCATAAATGCTGCAACCTTGTCAAACCATAGGTGCATCAGAGACCTACAGTGGATTGATCCGCTTATGCATCATCTACCGATCATTACTTACCGGTGAATCTGATTCCACAAGATGCAGAATTACCTAAAGGATTCAAATAATCACTGAAGCCTCCCATTTCCATTTATAAAGTCTAGAATTCAATGTAGACACGACTGTCACCGAAAATCTTCAGTGGATCGATATGAGGAGCACATGTTCAATTGTTCGTTCCTGCTAGTATGCAAGTACATCTTACATTTCCTCTCTTGTGATTTAGGCTACTAATTACAAAGTTCTCCACCATAAACCACCTAGTATTTTTTTTCCTTTGATTTGTAGAGAAAGAGCTACCACACACGTCTGACTCATTATCTTCTATTTATATTGGACCATATGTACTTGAATTTTTTAATAAGGAACAAATAGCGACATGAATTTTAAAAACAGAGTTGGTTGTGATTGATAAATGCACGCCAAAGAGAGTATTGTCTATCTTTAACGTAGATGGCGATGGTTGAGGACTTAGTCCGCAGTTCGTGCACCGTCTAAGTAAAAAAACATATGTCTAACTACTCCCTCCGATCCATATTAGTGGGCATAGCTTTGTCTAAATTCATATGTATCTAGTTAAGTATTTAGACTAGATACATGTGTATCTAGATAAAGTTGTGCCCACTAATATGGATCGGAAGTAGTATCTTTTTTTATAGAAATGGAGGAGACCCCAGCGCATCGAAAAGATGCATACAACTTTCTTTATTATTTTATTCAACAAAGGAATGACTGAGATGATACATCAAAAAACCTGAAGCCTCCACTCAACACCTACAAACCTAACAAAGAGAGAATATCATGTCAACAGACCCTTATGCACTGCGAACAATGAAATTCCTTCACCAGCTAGTAACCGGGAACTATCACATACCCCAAGACGCCCTCTAGGCGAAATGAGAGTGCTCATCCGGTCTAGCAGACTCTTAGTGAGCACCTTGTGTACACGCTACAGTAGCTGTCACCGCATATGTTTAACTATCTGTACCGAGAATAATGACATTCTGCAGTATTTTCTTGTGACGTCATGGTTGCAGGGGCACTCATAGATGATGTCCATGTCCCGATAAAGAAAATCAGGCCTTGGCCTCATTGGTGGAATCCAAAATACAAATTGTGTCTCTCGATGGAGACGGAACATTATAGACTATGCATCTCGACTCCTTACTGTTCCGGACGTGTTTGGTTCAGAAAAGGTAACGTAAACGCAAATATAATCAGATTACACCGGTACTGTTTAACGGAATGGTTAAAACAGAAACCTGTTTGGTTCAACAGATGTATCAGTATCCATTTAAATTAGAAAAAATAGAATTTTCAAGACCGTACAAGCATCAAGAAGAAATCTCAACATCCAGAATTTAAAGAGGACTACATCCAGAATCTGAACCTAGTTTGGGAAGAACGGCGTGCAATCACGATGGAGAAAGTGGTGGTTGGCCAGAAAAACCAGATCGGCGGTCTGGAAGAACGAGACCATGTGCGATCTGATGAAGAACCGCTGCCCTCAAGCACCGAAGAGATCGGCGGCCCACTGCCTCTCACGCACTAGCGCCGTGATGATCTTCTGCGACAGCCCGCATCTCCTTTCCGCGGCGAGATCGCAGGCCACCAACGCTGGTTAGAAGGGGATCGGCGTCCGCCGGCGCTCTTCCGGGGACCGCTCCTCTCGCTGCTTCTCCGGGGACTGCTCCTCATGCTGCTCCTCCAGGGACTGCTCCTCCGTTGTCACCATGCTCGGCGCTCTGAAGAAGATCGGGGCAGAGTAGGCTAGAGGGGATCGGGGGCGGCGGGTTCGTTCGAGCCAAACATGTTTTTTTTAGGGGTAGGAGCCAAACATGTTTTAACGTCATCTATTACCACCGTAATCAGGTTACCTTACAAATTCTCGAACCAAACACGTCCTGCGTAGATGTTGTCCTGCTTTGACGATTTTTTTGTTGTACCAAATGTAGGGGGTTACAGGGGACTCAACATCGATACATTGCGTTTCACACTAAGTTATTGGATTTTTTTGTCGTGTTTATCAAGATTTATAATAGTATGGCTCTAAACGGAAAATCCGGTTGACTAGTTCGATCGATCTGCTGTTTTGCTGATGCTTCTATACGTGC
Source organism: Poa pratensis (assembly GCA_947311845.1). Lineage (NCBI taxonomy): Eukaryota > Viridiplantae > Streptophyta > Magnoliopsida > Poales > Poaceae > Poa > Poa pratensis. The sequence goes on along the minus strand of CAMZMU010000041.1, from coordinate 138,372,022 downwards.
GCTGCTGAAATCTCGGGTGAAAGCCATTTTCCACGAAAGGACACGGAGACTTCTTGGCAACTGCAGAGCACGTAACGAGCTGATGTCACGCTGTGCTGCGGTTTGACTGGAATTAAGTAAAACATCTCCATCCAAACTAGACTTATACAGAAACATGTATTTTTATTTCGGGGGAAGCAACGTGTATTAACGCCTCAAGTTTGCGAAACTTCTAGTACAATATACCAGATATGAGATTCGAAACCCAGCGCTAGCATGATCGAGATCTTTGGTAGACATCTGGACCGGGGTGTTTAACAAGTTTAACACACATAAACGTTGCCCCCTTGTGAAACCATAGGTGCCTCAAATACCTACAGACCGATGCCTTCCTGCATCATTTGCTCATCACTGCTTATTTGCGAATCAGATTCCACTAGGTAAAGAACTATCCAACGGCCGGATTCAAATAATCGCTGAAGCCTCCCATTTCCATTTACAAAGGAGTTAAATCTCTGTTTTAAATAGCCGGCTATACCCCGGCTATAGCCTCGCGAGAGGGTCCGCACTATAGATAAGATCTTCGTAGTCTAAAAAGATAATAGCCGCTAATAAACCGGCTAAATGAATTTAGCCCCAATTTAGCCCCTTAACCGCTATATTCCGCTCAGGGATAAAAAAAATTGGATCAAAATTCATCCCGCTCAGGCGAAATTTGTCCCGCTCGGCCCAGTCGGGGCACAAATGTCAACTCTAGCCCTAAATGCTTCTCGTTCTCTCCTCTCTCTCCCGAAAATAGAACCAAGAGGGGCGACGGCCATGACATCTGTGAATTATTGATACATATACATATATATGATGCTCAAATATTGTTTTTCTTTCATTATTTAGCAAAACGGCTATAAGGCCTTACCCGCGCTGTATCCCGGCTATAGCCTTTCGTAGCTTCTGAAATCGCCGGCGAGTAGCACGGCAGCGGCCGAATACCAGTGACTCGATGATGGAGAGCACGCGGATGCGTGCGGAGTGCACACAAGGAGCAGCACTAGTACGCGGCGCGACGTGGACACTCGGGACGCATGCCATAAGAGCATCTCCACCAGGGGCCTCCAAATTCGTGTCCGGCACCCCCCAATGGGGCCTCCATTGGGGGGTGCCGGACATGTGTCCGCCCATGTTTTCAACCGCGTCCACAGCGGCGCACCCCAAACGTCCGCCCCCCAAACGCGAGCAAATCATCGAACACCTTGCGGGCGGAACTTGTGTCGGTCGCGTCATTCAAACTATTTTTAAAACATACAAATTTAAATTAAACCGATACAAGTTGCAAACACGCTTGCAAAGTAAAACTAAAACGATAACTAAAACCTAATCTAAACGCCGCCGCTCGGGCCAGCCTCGTCGTCGTGCGCGGCCTTGGCTAAGCGGGAGCGCACACGTCTCTCCTGCCGGAGCCGACTCGCCGCCCGGCGCATGGCATCCCTCTCGGCCGCGTCTGGTTCAGCTTGTCGTGCGCGTCCCGCTCGGCGCATCTAGTTCAGCTCCTCGTACGCCTCCCGCTCGGCGCACAGCCGGGAGGCCGCATCCGCTAGCTCCTCTGCCTGGGCGATGAGCTGTGGCTGCGTGGGCTCCTCCGCCTGGGCGTTGAGATGCTCGTACGCCGCTCGCTCGGCGGCCATGAAGGCGCGGCAACACTCGTCGTGCTCCGCGGTCAGGATGGAGGCCTGGATGATTGCGGCCTCCACGACGTCCCTAGCTGCCTTGTAGCCAAGCCTGACCTGGCGGCTTGCCTGCTCGTTGCACCAGCTCTCAAACGAGTTGGCGGCAACCACCTGGTCAGGCCACAGCGGCAGCGGGAGCGGCTGCTGCGGCGGCGGCGGTGCCTCGTCGAGCTCCGGCGGCGGCTCCTGGCCGGGGTACGGGTCCTGCACCGGCTCCTGCTCCGCTTGATTGTCGACGTCGACGTCGTCCACATCCGCCCAGTCGGACGGCTGTTCATCGGCGGCGGCAGCGTCCTCCTGCGCCGTGCCGTGAGCGTGGCGCGCTGCCTGGTGAGCGTGGCCCATGAGGTGGCGAGGCGGCGACGCATGGCTATGTGCTCAACTGGCTACGGCTAGACTATGTGCTCAAATGGCTACCAGCGAGCGTCGGTGCTGGTGTGGCGAAATGGCTGCACGGCGGGGGCCTCTTTATAGTCAGCCCAATGTCTCGGCGGGAAGCGGTGGCTCAGGGCGGGAAGCGCCGGGTGGGTGAGCACGCGTCGCGTTGGAGTTAATGGCGGCGACACGTCTCCGCCACTGCGCCGCTTGGGAAGCTGGGAAAAGGCTGGGCGCTCAGCAGGCGCCGTCGTAAATGCGAGGCATGCGGGTGACGCATCGCCGTCCCGTCCCTTCGTCGCCTGCGGAAACGCGTCGCCGTAACGCGGGCGGAACGGCCTCTTGCACGGCGCCTTAAACCCATGGCGAGGCGGGCGCTGTCTCTATGACGGGCGGGCCACCCATGTCAGAGCCCATGTCCGGGCAATGTCCGGCACCCCCGAAGAGGCCTCCAATTTTGGAGGCCTCTTCGGGGGTGCCGGACATGTTTTTGCTCGGGTGACCCTTTGGGGGGTGCCGCTGGTGGCGTTTTTGGCCGTCCGGACCCCCAATGGGCCTTTGGGGGGTCACTTGGAGGCCCCCGGTGGAGATGCTCTAATGTATGCGGCATGGCTAGGGTGCGACGGGCGTGGCACGACGATGCCCCACCCTCGAAGATGGACGAGTTGGACACACGTGCGGCATGGCAAGGACGCCTCAGCCCTCAAGATGAGCGGAACAAGCATAACAGCACGGCGGATCCGCGTGGCGGCGCCATGTCGGAGTGTGATGAGCAACGCGTCCTTGCTCTGCTGTGCGGTAGGGCTCAACGGTGGCCTGGGAGGCACGGTGGGCCGTAGTGGAGGCGCGTGCCAGTGGTCAGGGAGGCACGTGGCTGGTTGGCTGCGCCGGGGTCGATTTGGAGCGGAGCGAGCCCGCTTGGGTGGCCGGGATGCACGGGAGGTGACGAGCGCCACCAGCCCAGCGTAAAGCAGGGGAAGGTACGGGCGCAGGCGCATCTTAGGCGTGGAGGTAGGCGATGCCGGTGAGTTCCTCCGTGCCCGCACTGCTCAGGTACCTCGAAGACACCGTAGGCGTTGAGCGCGCCGCCGCGTGGTTGCCGCCCCGGGATCCACCTTGATGACACCGCGGCGATACTGCGATAGGGGCCTTTTTATAAACAACAAATGCATGACTGCACCTACAAAGCTTCACAGCTGGGTCCCTTACTCGCCACGTCATCGAATACGACGTCTTGCCCGTGACCAGTCAAAAACGTATTCAGTGACCGTAAAATTGTACTCCCAAAGTACGGTGGCCAAAGTGAATTAGGCCGATAAGTTCAATGACTAGCGATGGATTTAACTCTTTATAAAGTCTAGAATTCCATGTAGACACGACGTCTGTCACCGAAAATCTTCGCTGCAGAGTGTTCAATGATCGTTCCTAGATAGTACCCCCTCCGTTCCAATTTAATTGACTTGTTATGCACCATATGTGGATGTATCTAGACTTGTTACATGTCTATATACATCCATATTTGGTGCATAGCAAGTCAATTAGATTGGAACGGAGGGAGTACTATGCAAGAACATCTTACATTTCCTCTCTTGTGATTTAGGCTACTGAGTACTAAGTTCTCCAACATAGACCACCTAGTAATTTTTCCTTTGATTTGTTAGAAAGAGCTACCACACACGATTGACTCGTTGTCTCTTCTATTTATATTGGACCATATGTACTTGAAATTTTTAATAAGGAAGAAATAGTGACATGAATTTTAGAAACATAGTTGGTTGTGATTGATAAATGCACGCCAGAGAGAGTATTGTCTATGTTTAACAATAGGGATGTAAATGATATGGATAATTTTCGTCCCAAATCCGCATCCACATCCGTTTTAAAGGATACGGTATGCAATTATAGAAATCCGCCGAATCCGTTGTCGGATATTATCCGCATTCGAATCTGCATCTGCATCCGATCATTATCCGACCCGCTCTGAATCCGACAACAAAATATGGAAAAGAATATTGAGAGAGTATTATCCGATCTGATCCGATATTTCATGTACCGGCTAAGTAAAAAATATAAGTATAGCTATCTGGACCGAGGAGCGAGGATGACCACATTCTACAATGTTTCTTATGAAGGCGTGGCACCAGGGGCACTCATACATGATGTCTGCGTCCGGATGAAATAAAACAAGAGTTGACCTCTGGTCAAATCCAAAATACAAGTTGTACATCTCGATGGAGACGAAACATTACAGAATATTCTTCTCGACTCCTTACTGTTGCGTAGTTGTCGTCTTGTTTTGACGATTTTTTTGTTGTACCAAATGTAGGGGTTACATGGGACTCAACATCGACAAATTGCATTTCACATCAAGTTAATGCATGTCTTTTTGCTTAGTTTAACATATTTATAATACTCCCTCCGTCCCAAAATAACTGTCCCAAGTTTGTCAAAAAATGAATGTATATAGACATGTTTCATGTATGCATACATTCACTTTTAGCCAAACTTGAGACATTTATTTTTGGATGGAGGGAGTAATATAGTTGTATGCATGTTTGGTTGATGCAGAGGCCAGGATAATGAAGCTTCGGTTTTTTTATTAAACATGTTATCGCTAAATTTAGTCCTAGACATGAGCGGCAGTGGCGGGCACATGATTGTAACAATGGGTATTCAAAATAGTAAATACATTATAATACAACTGAAGTTAGTGAAAGTTGTAGAATTTGATCCCATGACCAGCTGATTCCAAGCACTTGTTCCAACCAACAACACTAAGGATTGCCTACATCACAATTCGCAGGGATTTTATCATACAAATCAGCCTAGAATTTATGGTAATGAAATTTTGCAAAAATTATGTGTATTCAGCTGAATACCCTTGATACAACGTGTGCTCGTCTTGAGCGGAGCAACGTAGGGACATGGGTGTACATATGTGCACTCATTATTTTTTCTTAAAACTTCATTATATACCAATATATGTATATACTTGTACCTTTTTTGTGGTTTTGTATATACATGTACCTTTTTTAGGGTTTGTATATACATGTCCTGTAAAATCCTAAAAGGTGTACGTTGCCTCACTAAAAAAGCACTTCTAAGGACATGTACAGTCAGTCGTATGTAAAAGTGCCCACGTAGAAAAATACCTGACCTGAAAGAGTGAGAAAACTAAAAACTGCCGAGTCCGTCTGTTAAGATGCAGACGATCTAATCTCGTATAATTTGCTCCTTACATATGGCATACTTGCCGTTGTATGGGTAGAATCTTATCAACAAGCAGGTTGAGATTATCGTGACCCAATAGGATGGCTTGTTCTGTGGAGAGCAGCCGGCCTGGGCCATGGGAGTGCCACCTATGTCGCCGCACAGGGCTCCAAATTTTTGGGGGCCCAGAATTTGAATTTGCATTTCGTACATAACACAATCAAAATGTTTGCGTCCAACAATATATTCAAAAGAAGGCATGATGTAGTGGTTAGGTGGGAGAGCAGTTGGGTATTATAGACAACGAAATAAACTACTCCCTCTGGTCCAAAATTATTGTCGCAAGTTTGTATAGAATTTTGTACTATGCTAGTACTCTCTCTACGATATTTAAAGTGGACCGGAGGGAGTATGTATTATACAAGTTGTCTGTAGAGATGTCTAGTACGGACTTGGAGATCTGATATAGACAGCAAACGTCGGAACGATTGCACATGCCCTAAAATAATGACCAGAAACGAAACGGAAAGGGTTACTTTTTCGTGACATTAGGAAAGAGTAACCTGTTTCTAAGAATTGTGTAACAAAAGTGATTGAAGTATGCCATCAGAAAATATCCATGCATGGTATGAAATGTCAGCTCCAAATTTCTAATCTACTACAGTAGAAAAGAAAATTCGTCTTGTTTTAAACGAGGCATGTCCAGATCCATTCACCTCTCTTGCTAGTTCCGTTCGCCAATCTCGTGTGTTCTCGTCAGCTCGGAGACAGTAGTAATACACAGCGAGGTCGAAGCCGAGATGCACTCTCTGTACGTGGAGTGCTGATGTCTCTGATTTAATTATGCGCAGGCTGCTATCTTATCTGCCTCGTGCTGCAACCCCATGCTAATCAAACCGCAGCGACATCCGGGCCAGGCCGGCTGTTTCTTTGACAAGACTTTTACAGGACGCAGACTAGGCACATGGAGCGGAAGCATACTATCGACGAGGTTCCTGCAGCACCATGCTATAGCGGCACTTGGGCTATCTGAACTGCAAACCGAACAGGCTCTTGAGCAACAACAATAAATCCATCCACAAGAAGAACGTCTGTGTGCTCCTCACTGATCGTTCCTGAAACCTCCCATTTCTGATAATCGGCTACATTAAGCACCTTTGTAGATGCACGAAGGCCGAAAACCTTGCGCACACAAAGTTCAACGAACCTCCAGAAGAGAAACGACACATGTAGACATCTGACTTTAGTTACCTCTTTTGGGTGAAAGAATTTCCTTTTATTTCATTTGTTCTTTACCGACGGGAGCTATATATCACACACCAGCCTGCTCATCATCTATTTATGAAGGGATCACGGGACTATATGTACGAATGTGGAAGAAAGAGGAACATGAGTGTGTTTGTAGCTTGAGAAAAATTAGGGGCGCGTTTGGTAGCATGCAGCCAGCCGGGCCAGGCCCGCTGGCTGCAGAACCTGGCCGTCTGTTTGCTTGCCTGCAGTCCAGATTTTGCATAGCGCGCTTCTTAAAGCAGTCTCGGACCAGGCCCAGTGGGAACGGCCGAATCGGCAGTTTTCCCAGGGCCAGGCCACACAGCTGCAAAAGTTAGCGCTCTGTATGCAATCTCGTATGTGAGATTCGTTTCCTCTCACTCTCCTTTTGCTCACCTCTCATCCTCTGTCGCCCCGTGCCGCCGGATTCTTGCTGGCCGTCTCATCCCCTTCCTCCTTCCTCCAACCCGCGGGACCGCCGACGCCCCGTGCTCGCCGAGCTCGCCCGCCCCGTGCTCGCCACGCCCCGGCCCCGTGCTCGCCGGCCCCGAGCTTGCCCGCGCCGTGCTCGCCGCCCCATGCTCGCCACGCCCCGGCCCCGTGGTCGCTGGCCCCGTGGTCGCCGGCCCCGAGCTCGCCGGGTCGGTGGACGCGCTCCACGTCGGTGGACGCGCCGGGATGAGGCGGCGCCCAAACAGCAGCAGGTGTCGGTGCCGCGGCCGTCGCCCCCGCCGGCGGGGAGGCGGCGGGTGTTCGTGCAGACGGAGTCCGGGTGCGTGCTGGCCATGGACCTGGACCGCGGCGACAACGCGCACACGGCCAAGCGCCGGCTGCAGCTCGCGCTCAACGTGCCCACGGGCGGGACCTCGCTCACCTTCGGCGACCGCGTCCTGGATCACGACCTCTCCTCGGTCCGCCGCGACTCAGTGTTCAATGTCAATCGCTCTATGAACGGTGGCACTCCGGCTCATGACCAGAAGCAACAAAATATTACCAGTAAGATTGCTTCATTTCAGCAGGTCATCGCGCATGACTTTGACGCCAGTGACCACGACACTTCGAGCTTCCCGGTTGCTGCTGTTCACAGGATCGGGATACTAGATATCAGGATTTTCAACACTGACAGGCATGGTGGTAATGTGCTGGTGAGGAATGGCACGGGCCACGGCCTCACGGTGCGCTCCGTCGCGGTCCTGCTCGGAGGGGTTCGAGACCTTTCGCGCCAGCGTCGCCGCCGGCTGCCGCCCGACCTTCGCCGGCTCCAGCTCTGTCGTCGTCGTGCATGCCATGTTGTCACCGTCCAGCTTCGCCGCCGCCATGCCGTCATGGGTGAACTTTTCAAGGATGCTAGTGGGTGGTAATTTCACCCATATGAAAGTAGGTGATGCTAAGCAAGATTTTACATCCAACCAAACAAAGAGGAGTTAGTTGCCCAGCCGATGCGATGCGGGCAATCAAACAAACCACACAACACGGCTCAAAGTGTGTATTTACTCGGCATGGCCCTGAAGAGCATGCCCCAGGTGAGATGTGAAATTGATGCAGGCTACCAATCAGGCCCTAGGTGAGCATTAAGAGTGGTGTCCCTCTGACATGTTAATATGTTATCATTTCATTTACATTTGGTCATTAACAAATTCTAATAGCCTAAAACATTTCTTTTTTATCCTTAACTTTGATGTCGTGTTGCTACTACATCTCGTCACTGTATATAGATACGGTACATTTCCCCCTCCAATTAATTTCCTAGTACAATTTTAGTCCCTTTTTATGCGGGGACTTTACTCTCTCAACTTCAAGTCTTCTAGCAGGCAATCTGACTCCTCACCTTTCATCACCTGCCTCAAACTTGTTTGCTCGGTTTTATAGACTTCAATACTTTTCCCTCCAATTAGTACCTTCATAAATTAAGATAACATCCAAAACCAGGGCTGGTTTTGAAAATGCAGGACTGGAACTCGCGAGAGCCCGCGTTCCGCCGCCCCTCCCCGGCGCCGGCCACTCCGGCAGCGCCGGCCACTGCCACCGCTGCGGCCGCGGCTCCCTCGCGCCCGCTGCCTCCGCCGCCACCCTGCATCCCCGAAGGTTTCGTGCCACAGGTAATCTCCTTCGCCCCCGTTGCAGATCCAGATCCGTCGCCAGCGCATCCGGCGCGGGCGGCAGCGCGGGAAGACTCCGAGACCGTTCCCGAGACGCCGCCTGAGCTGCTGCGGCGTGAGATGCAGCTGCCGCCACCAGGGCGGGCAGCTGGGCGCTTCAATGCTGGGGGAGGTTGGTCGGGCTGGAAGGAGGCCATTTACTCCCCTGCGGCAAGGATCTCTTCTTCAATGCACACGCCACCAGGGCTAGAGGAAGAGCTACGACGCCGCGAAGTCGTGCCGTCCCATCCCCCGCGCCGCGCGGCTTTGCCTTCAACGCAGCCGCGCCTTAACGCCGCCGGTCACCCTCAGCCACCTGCCTGGCTTTATGGGCGTTGCTACCACTGCCTCTACAAAGGGCGCCCAGGCCACCGCGCATCGGAGTGCAGAGACCCCATCAAGTGTCGCCGCTGCTTCAGGTCGGGGCATCGGGCAAGGTTCTGCGAGCACCCAGCCGAGCCGCCGCCAAGTCCGACCACGGCGTCGCCAGCTCCACGCGCCTACCGCCGGCCCGCGCATCCTCCCGCGCCCGCACCTCGTGCTGCGCCCCAGGCTGCCCCAGCCGCGTCCGTGCCCCCCCGTGCTGCTCCCCAAGCTGCGCCAAGGATGCCGGGTGGAGATGATGGCGCAAGGCCGGCCGAGGACTTCGTCGTCATCCACTCGTCGCCGGCGATGACCATGGCTGCCGCTGGCCTACTCACCAACGCGGCATACGCCTGGTTCGACCGGCCGCCGCAGCGAGATGAGAAGGCGACCATGGTGAGGGCCATCGCGACCACGTTCTCGGCGCTGGAGGACGACGTCTGCGTCACCGAGCACTACCCCGAGCCGTTCCTCGTGCGCTTCAACCATCCGCACCACCGAGATGCGGCCGTGGCCCGCCACGACTTCCCCTTCGGCACTCTGCGGGTGCAAATCCGACCATGGCGTCTCGAGGACAACGCGGAGCAAGTGGAGCTGCGCCACCATGTGCGGCTGTGCGTGGAGAATGTGCCGCTGTACGCGTGGGTGGACGACGTCGCGGTGCAGCAGGCCATCGGACGAGCTTGCTCCTTGGACTATGTCGAGGAGAGCTGCAAGCGCAAGGAGTACACCAAGGCGCTCTGCCTGTGGGCATGGGTGGAGCGCCCGAGCCTTGTGCCGCGGGTGCGCTGGGTCACCCTCCCAGGCCCAAACGCTCCTCCTGGCGTGCGGGAACGCGGACGCCGTGGGTTGCAGCGGCGCTGCATCGTCCACCTCGACATCTCCGAGGACCACACCGGTCCGGTCGATGCTCCCTCGCCTCCGCCAGCACGTTACACCTGGAGGTTCGGGCGTGTTGATGGCGAACGCTTGGCGCGGGACAGGACTGAGCGCATCCAAGAAGGGGGCAACGAGCGCAGGGACCGTGGCCGTGACAGGGACGACGACGACGAGCGCGACAGGCGCGGCCGCAACTCTTCGCGTGGATGGCGCGACACCATCCGTCGCAGCTTATCCCGGTCCACCAGGGACCGGGGGAGGGATGGGGAGCGACACCAGCAGCAGGGGCGCGAGCGCGACCGCTCGGGCCACTACAGGCGCACCCATGCTCTGCAGGGCGAAACGCAGGCTGCGGCCACGGCCGCTCCGCCGCGTCCCCGCGGCAAGCCTTGGGCTCGCTCTGCTTCGCCGGGCGGCCTCCGGCGCCGCTCAAGGGCTGCTCTCACGCCACCGTCAACTCCTGACCCTGCCTCCCCGACCTCTGTGTGCCCGTCCTCGCCAAGGGATGACCTTGCCCCGTTCTTCCTCCTGATGGATGAAGGCCATGCCGCGCCATCACAGATCACGACATCGCTGCGGGCTGTCCATAGCCCGGAGACGCGGAGGCTGCTGGAGTATCTGGCCCCGGACTCGTTGCTGTGCACCCCGTCGCGCCCTCCTGGTTTCGACTTGTCGCCGGTCCTGCAGTTGGCGTCGCCCGTCGCCGTCGGCAGCGTTGCGTCGCCCTCGACGCCAGCTTCTGTGGGTTCGGTGGCAGCCGGCCCACTCGACTCGCTCTTCACGGCCAACCAGCACCACCTGCTCTCGCTGCCCAGGTCCACGCCACCGCGGCCACCGAAGAACCGAAGGAAGACGCTCGCAGGAGTGGACATCGCGCGCAGCGTCGGCTTCTCGCTGCGTCGTGCCAGCGCTAGGATCAAGGCGAAGCGCAAGGCCAAGCCAGTGGCGAAGGAGGCCGAGACTGCCGTCTGCCGTGGCCTCGGCATTGTGCAGGATGGAGAGGAGGTGACCGAGAACGCGCTGGAGGAGTTCGCCAGGCTCTTTGCTGGCGAAGTTTCGGACAGGGCGCTTGCCGCGCTGCGCGTCCTGTTCAAGATGGCCACACCTGATGACGACGAGCTCGATGAAGCGCTGTTGGGGCATGGCGGAGCTGCTGGTCTTGATCTCGCTGGTTTGGAAGAGGTGGACGCAACTGCTGATGTTTGATCGACTGCCGATCATGTCCGTGCTGGGTACCTGTAGTTTCCTGATGTTAGTTCAATCTGTTATGCTTCGTTGCGCTGGACTAGCCATGCGTTTTGCTGCTTCCTCTGCTTGCTGGAGGATGTTCCAGCTCCAGAACACTGCTGTTTGCTTTGGGTTGCTTGCTGGTGCTGTTTCTGCCAGAGGGTGCCTGTACCCGACGCAGAAATTTGTAGGACTGCACTGCTTCTTAGGATGTGTCGTGACCTTGCTGCTTGTATGGTTGTTTCTTAATGTGTGGTTCGTGCTGCTACCCTGTGCTGTTTGGACTGTGCTAGTTTGGTGGAAGGGTTGCTTAAGTGATCAATGTTAGAACAACGTCCTAATATTTTGGACTGGAACGTTCGGGGGCTCAATGACCAAGAGAGGCGAGATGCTGTTCATGAGACTGTGGCTTCGTCGACTTGCCACATCGTTTGCCTCCAGGAGACGAAGCTAGGGCCGGTGTCACCTTTTGACGCTTGCTACATTGGCGGGAATAGGTTAAAAAGCTTCGCCGAAAAGCCGGCTACGGGAACTAGAGGGGGGATTCTCCTTCTATGGGACAATTCGATGGTGCAAATTTCCAACGTCGTGATAACCGAGTTTTGCCTCTCGGCCATGGTGCATATTATCAACACGGAGGAAGAGGGAGACTTTATGATAACCACCGTCTATGGGCCGACGGCTTCTAGCCGCAAGGACGATTTCTTCGCCGAGCTTGTCACCCTCAAACCTACAAGTGGAGTCCGTTGGTTGGTGCTTGGGGACTTCAATCAAATCCGGCGCGCTCAAGACAAAAATAACCGAAACATCAATAGAGGCCGCATCAACCGCTTTCGCAACGCCCTCCAAACTTGCGAGCTAAAGGAGGTGCACCTCCAAAATCGGCGCTTCACTTGGAGTAATGGGAGGGCAAATCCCACCTTATGCAAGCTTGACGCCTTCTATTGCAACTCCGAGTGGGACATCCGCTTCGACACTCATGTCCTCCATGCCCTATCTTCCTCTTTGTCGGATCATTGCCCTCTCATGCTTGCCGACGACCGTGGCCCTCGTAGACCTCGCACATTCAAGTTTGAGAATTTTTGGACACGCCTCCCGGGCTTCAACGAGGTGGTGCAAAAGGCGTGGAGTGAGCCCTCTACTCACACGGAGCCTTGCCACATTCTTTTCCACAAATTGCGCACCACGGGTGTTAGGTTGAAGTCTTGGAGCCGTGGGCTCTTCTCCAACGCCAAAGTCTTGGTTCACGCCGCCCTCCTTGTCATCCTCCATTTTGACTTGGCCGAAGAAAATAGGACGCTCTCGGTCAATGAGAGGGAGTTCCGTGCGAGACTAAAAAGAAGAGTCATTGCCTTGGCCGTGGTGGAGAGAGCTAGAAAAAAGCAAAGTGCTAGGATTGCGAATATTAAAGAGGGGGACGCCAACACCAAATTCTTCCACATGAGGGTCAATTCAAGGAGAAGGAAAAATCACATCCACCGCCTAAAGTTCAACAATGGTTGGGTCACCGACCATGCGGCTAAAGAAGGGATTGTGTATGCCCATTTCAATTCGGTGCTTGGGCACGGTGAAGCTCGAACTAGAGATTTTAATTGGGAGGAGCTACACTTTGAAGAGCCAAACTTGCAAAACCTTGGAGACCCTTTCTCCGAAGAGGAGGTAAAGAATGCTATTGATCAAATGCCATGTGACAAGGCACCCGGCCCCGATGGATTCACGGGAGTGTTCTTCAAGAAGTGTTGGGAGACTATCAAAGTTGACGTGATGAGGGTGATTAATCTCTTTGGCAACCTCCACTCCGAGAACTTCCATTGGCTCAATTCCGCCAACATTGCTCTCTTGCCAAAGAAGGAAGGGGCGGAGGAGGTCTCCGACTTTAGGCCTATTAGCCTTATCCACGCCATTGCGAAGATCATCTCAAAAATGCTTGCCCTCCGTCTTGCCCCGCTCATGAACGACCTTGTCTCCAACGCTCAAAGTGCTTTTATCAAGAAGCGAAGCATCCATGACAACTTCCTATATGTCAAGAACCTTGCAAAGCGATTTCACAAGGGGAAGACGCCGGCTCTCTTATTCAAGCTTGACATCCGCAAGGCGTTTGATTCCATACGATGGGAATATTTGCTTGATCTCCTCCAACGCCGTGGGTTCCCTAGCCGGTTCCGGAATTGGATCGCCGCTTTGCTCTCCACCGCTACCTCCCGTGTTCTTCTCAATGGCGTGGCCGGCGCCCCCATCATGCATGGGCGTGGCCTTCGGCAAGGCGACCCGCTATCACCCCTCCTATTCGTCTTGGCCATTGATCCTCTCACACAAATTTTGGAAATTGCAACAAGACAAGGTCTCCTTCATAAGCTTCGTGGGAGAGGCACCATATTGAGAACCTCACTTTATGCGGATGATGCGGCGGTGTTTGTGGCACCAATCAAAGAGGATATTGCCAATTTTGCCTCCATTCTTCAGGCCTTCGGAGAGGTTACCGGTCTTTGCACGAACTTTGACAAGAGCTCCGTGGTCCCGATTAGGTGTGGGGAGATTAATCTTGATGAGGTTCTCGAGGGGCTTCCGGCAACGCGAGCCTCCTTCCCGTTGCGCTACCTTGGCCTTCCCCTCTCGGTTTGGCGCTTAAAGAGGGCGGACTTCCAACATCTTGAAGATAAGTGTGTGGGCAAATTGCCCACTTGGAACGGCAAGCACATTGCAACGGCCGGCCGTGCGGCCCTAGTGAAATCGGTCATCGCCTCCCAAGCCATCTACTATTTGACGCCTCTCATTATCCCCCCGGGCACAATGACCTTTCTCAACAAGATTCAACGTGCCTTCTTATGGTCGGCCAAGGATTCAACAACGGGAGCCAAGTGCAAAGTTAGTTGGGACCTCGTGTGCCGCCCAAAGAAGCTTGGAGGGCTCGGTTTGCTTCACATGGGCAAGTTTGCGACGGCGTTGCGTTTACGTTGGCCATGGCTTGAGTGGAAGGACCCCGGTAAAATTTGGGTTGGCTATGGAAATCCTTGCACCAACGAGGACATGGACATCTTCTATGCCGCGACAAAAATCTCCATTGGAAATGGGCTCAAGACTCCCTTTTGGCATGCACCTTGGTTGGAGGGAGAGAAACCGAAGAACATTGCACCTCTCATATTCCAAATATCTAGCAAGAAGAAGTGCACGGTTGGTGCGGCCATGCTACACGATTGTTGGGTGCGAAATGTGCGTCTTGATGAGGAATTCACCATCGACCACCTCTCACAATTTGTGAGACTTTGGACTCTTCTCCAAGACGTCCACCTCAACCTCTATGTTGATGATGAAATCCGTTGGAGGCTCACGGAAAATGGGGAATATTCGGCAAAATCGGCATACAAGATGCAATTCATGGGAACCATCTCTTCGTCTATGGCCAAGTCGGTTTGGAGGCCTTGGGCACCTCCCAAGACAAAGTTCTTCGCTTGGCTTGCAAATCAAAATAGAGTTTGGACGGCCGACCGCTTAGCGAGGAGAGGGTGGCCGAATTGTGGCCTTTGCCCCTTGTGCAAGCAAACCACGGAGTCAACTACCCACCTCTTTGTTCATTGCCGGGTCACGCGAAGGATATGGGACCTCATTAAAGATTGGTTAGGCCTCTACAACGTCAACACCGGGCATTGGACAAATCTCAACTTCAACAATTGGTGGCTTTTGATGACCAACGTCTACCCCAACCGCAAAGCCGTCGCCTCACTCACGTTGCTCACCACTTGGGAGATTTGGTCCGAGCGGAACGCAAGAGTGTTCAAGAAAAAGAGTGCACCATCTTTTGTTATTTTCGAGAGAGTGAAGAGAGAGGCTCGTCTATGGGCTCTTGCGGGTGCCAAACACTTGGGCAACTTGATGCCGCGAGAGTAGTCGCGTTGTAATATTTGGGCACACTTTACTTTCATGTAAACTTCTTCTTAATTAATATATGGGGCAAAGCTTTTGCCCCACGTTTCTAAAAATAAATAAATTAAGATAACAAAACAGAGCGGATTCCTGCCTTTCCTTACAAAATGTATGTAAATCCGTGTTTTAAGGAAAAAAATATAGAAGTAAAGGCTAAATTTATTTCAGGAAATTTTAGGAATAGTTTTTCTAACAAATAGGGGTATCTATTTACATCCAAAATGGGCAAAAAAGGAAATTCGAAGCAAAAAAAGACATTGTTGTAGAAATTTGACTAAAATTTTTGTGATTCGTTCACCTATGAGTTACAAGTTGGGTTTCAACTGTAAATGGGATTTCAATTAAGAAAAATGTCCTAAACTCTTAAATTTGCTTCGTTCTCCATATTAGACATGAGTTGCAACTAAGATTTAATCACATCAGCTGACTGAGAACAAGATTAATTCTCTTTCGATTGAGAACTATTCATGCACTTTTTACGAGACATATCCAGATCAATTCACCTCTCTTTGCTAGTTCCATTGCCGATCTTGCGAGTTCTCCTCAGCACTTGGCGAAGGCTTGCACCAGGAGAAACTAGATAACCAAAATAGGGGAATGGAACCGCGGACGCAGCGAGATGGGCGGACACAGCCGAGATTCACTCTGTACGTGGAGTGCTGATGTCTCTGATTTAATCATGCGCAGGCAGCTATCTGCATCGTGCTGCAGCTCCATGCTAATCAAACCGCGGCAACAGGCCAGGCCGGCTAGCTGTTTCCTCTGTCCGACTGGTACAAATCACTGCCCAGGCAGATGGAGCGAAAGCGTACCAAACAGCTTCCGTCGTCGTATGTGAACAAGCTGGAGGAGTGAAACTCCGTGGCCGGCATCAACTGCGAACGGAACTAGCCCTTGAGCAACCACCAGAAATCCACTGACAATAATAACGCGTGTGTGCTCCGCACTGATCGTTCCCGAAGCCTCCCATTTCCGATAATCACATTTCTAGATACACGATGGCCGAAAACCTTGCGCATACTAAATGTTCAACGGATCTCCAGAAGAGAAACGACACATGTAGACATCTGGCTATAGTTAAAGAATTTCCTTTTATTCATTTGTTCCTTACGGAAGGAGAGAGCTATCACACACCAGCGTGGCTGCTCATCATCTATTTTATGAAGGGGTCAAGTGACTATGTACGAATGTGTAAGAATTAAAGAGGAACATAAGTAGGTGTGACAGTCAAGTGACTATGTACGAATGTGTAACCATACAATGTACTTCCACTTTTGAGGTACTCCCGGTACAACCAAATTCGAAACCACGTCATAGATGTCACGACAAATATCATACAAAAGCATACAGTAAAGATGATATATGCTTCAATAATGTCATAAAGTTTGATTCAAATTCCAAACTAAACTTAGAAATGAAAAAGAAAAGTACATCTACGCTTAGTAATTGGACTTTGAATTCAGCCCATCAACGCTACCAAATAATATTTTTTCCTTTTTCCCGAAGCTACCTATTATTTGTGGTACTAAAATAGGGTTATGCATTTATTTCACAATTTTTGGAAACTACAGTATATCTATACTACTATTAAAAGAGCAAACTTGACTTGCTGGGATACTTTAAATCTGAGCCCTTCAATATCCGATCAAACGGTTCAGATCATCCCAATGTTCGACAACTCAACATTGTCCGTTTTGGACCGTTTTGCCCTCCCACCAACTCACATAATACGACCAAATTGCCACCGGTCCAATCGTTATTTCGTATGTAGAGGGAAAAAAGAAAAACATCTGCGCCTCACATACCGTGCTAGGTCACGGGCAGCCCTGCCGGGACGGCTTGGCCGTTTGCGGCGCCCGAGCCGCCGGCTTTCAAGAGAGATCAGTCAGGCGGCGGGCGACACGACCGCCCCTGCAACCGGTGCCTCTGGCGGTCAGCGCTGGCGCGACCGGTAGGTGTCGATTCAGATCGTCGGGCCAAAGGCAACGTAGGGCCGCGCTTTCTTGGCGCTGTCACGGGAAGGCGGCTGCGGACGAGGCAGGTGACGCGATGGAGAGGATTTCTTGGATGGCGATTGGCGATGCTGTTGCCGTGGCGATGCCGCGGCCCGTTCTTCCTTCCTTGGTTTGGGCGCCAGAGTATTGAACAGGGATGAGGTGCTGGAGACTAGCAGAGCAGGAGCAGTGTCCGCCCTTGCTTGCTTTGTGCGATTGTGCCTCTCAGCTCTCCCTCTCCCTCTCCGTGCTACTGTACCTCGCTGTGTGCTCGCTGTGTGCAGCGTGGTCTGATACGGTTGAGCGCAGCCTAGAAAAGGCGACTCAAACCGGCGGGCGGCGGCGGAAAGCTGGAAGGTCTAATTAGTAGTATGAGTTAGACACCCAGCTACAATCGGTGGTGGATTTGTGAACAGCAGCAGGTAGGAGGAAGGAGGATTTGGGGATTTTTTGGATCGTGCTTCCTAATCCTAGGAATTTGAGGATACTTCTATGAGAGGAGATAGATCAAGAGAATAGAGCGGTGGGCAATGATGAGAAGCAGCAGGAGAAGCTCGATTTGGAGAGGAATTGAAAAGTGAAGATTCAGGAGGAAGAGGGGATCGGCATATCGCCACTCAACGGCATGAAGCCATACTTCAGTACCGGATTCTCGCTGTGTGCTGCTGCTGCCTATTCTCTCCTGATAGCGTAGCTGGATAAGTGCATTATAAAAGAAGGTTAAAAAGTGTACTCTCTACAGGTGACATTATTTTTATATTGAATAAAAAAATAAAAATGACTATATTTTAGTTAGTACAATTAATCTTAGATTTTCTAGAGAATATTGTAAATGTAATATAACTCCATCCGTTTCGAATTAAATGACTCAGATTTAGTACAAGTTACTAAATCTGAGTCAATTAATGTTCAGTGGCTGAAGAAAAAGCAAGGAAAGCGGTCTAGGCGGGTCGCACTTATCTAGAAGTGGAGGCGGTGTAGTGGCGACCAACGACGGCGAAGGGGTTAGCAGACACCACCCACGAAGAAGCAAGGAACGTGACCTGGGCACGTCGCGTGCGAAACAAAAATCCAATATGCAACGGGGGTTAGGACGTGTTCGGTGCTCAACATTAGAGCAATCTGAATCGCTAATCGGATGCAATTAAACAATCGAGTATCTTAACATGTTTGCTCTTGTAATTTTGCCTATCTTACAAGCTCGGCTCAGTATGCTTGACAATTTCAAAGAGTACTACTGAACACAATCGTGCTGAAATTCTTAGGTTCTTGGAAGCAAACTCAAAGCTTGACATCTTCCTATGCTTCCTTCACAGCTAAACGTCAGGGTTGAATATGTCAGTTGGGGAGCAACACATCCATTTAGGATCTGTAGACATCTACACCACTGTCAAGAGGACTAAATAGAGAATCTGTATCTGTAATCTTTAGAAAAAATGTGACATGCTTGAAAAAAATATTCAGCTCACTTCATCTTAATGTTATTCAGCTTATGCACAATTTGCACTACGGTGCTGTCATTCATTACTTTCATTTAAACTTGATGTGTATTGCATTGGGCGTATGTGCGGCTGTTACTTGCACAAATCCATATCGACCATGGTACAATATTTTACTAACTGTAAATTGTTGTCTCATTTAATTGTAAAGACGTGCGTTGCACGTACATGACAACTAGTTACATAGGCCAGATAGTACGGGTGCACCAGGAATACTCGATGACCCGGGGTACACGATATGTTTTCGTGCGCCTGTTTCTGGTCGCACCACATAGCTAGTAAACATGGGGTTATGAGATCTTTTGTCACTGGCTTTTGCGGAAAGTAACATTTCTCTTATGGTTGGGTAACCAAAATGAAGAAAGTATCATAATCAGAAAATATTGAGTATACCATTTGTTATTTCCAAATTTCGTAAAAATACAAATTCCGTCTCCCGATCATGTTTTTTTTAGAGAGAGAACCTCGCGTGTTCTTATCAGCACTTGCGCAGCAGCGCAGGCGCGCCGGGAGAAACCGGACCAGCAAAATGGGGAAAGTAGCCAAGGGGGCAGCAGGATTGGGCGGGGACTGCGAGGTAGAAGCGGAGGGGAACTCCGTGGCTGCAGCTTCTCCATGCTGTACTGCTAGGTCATGGACGCCGGCACGACGTGCATCAAGCATTGGCTCTCCGTTGGTCGTGGAAGCGAACGCGACACGGTGGCGCCGCTGCCTCCTTGACTCTGATTTAATCAAAGTGGCGGAACACCGGGGCCAAGCCGACTGTTTCTTCTCCACCTGACGAACCAAGCGCTATTCAAACACTCCCCAAGGAAGCTCATATGTAGAGCGTCCAGGAGCGAGCCCTCACAAAACATGCTATAGAACGACGAGGTTAATGTTGCACTGATGTGATATAGCTTCACATTTGCCAGTTCAGAACCCGATGCAGATAGAACCTTGAAAACCAGGGTGGATGAATGTCGGAACACACCCCTGTGAGCTCCTCACAGATCGTTTCGGAAGCCTCCCGTTTCTATAAAATAGCTGCACATTTCAAGATCCACGGAGGCAGAAAACCTTGAGCGTAATGAATATTTGACTCCTCCGGAACAGAAACACATATAGCTACATCTCACTTTATTTACAGAGTGCTAAAGCGTTTCCTATTATTACCTTATTTTGTGTCCCATGTATTTTCGTAGTTCTTCTATTCATGAAGGGAATATACACGATTGTGGCGGCAAAGAGCAACATGAGTCGGTGCGATTACAGCCTTTGTAAAAGTATAAGGGTACTGTTAAATCGCTGCATGAAGATTTGAAGAGTGGTGTCCCGACATGTTATCATCACTACAGTTGTATTGGGTTTTTATAGTACAGTAGTTAAGTGCTATACCACAATATGAATGTCAAACATTGTCACGGTAGTTTTGGAGGATCGATTTGGTACGACCACACTCCATAATATATATAATGTACGCCCTGAAATAATGTACTTGATTTTTAAACATATCAATATACATTTTGAATGGTTTTAGCGCACCTACGTGTACAAGGTCTACTCCCAGTTAATAATTCAGTCTTCTAAACAATCGGAGAATAAAGAGGTACACAAGGGTCCTCTCAAGTCGGTATCTCCAAGTTCTTATTCTGCACCTTGATATTATTTTAATTTTCTTCAATGAAGAACTACGAAAATACATGGGACCAAATCTGGACAATTTTTTACTTGCTTTCTAAGAGGGTTTTTTCACCACCTTGTATCAGTTCGGGTGTTTGTGTCTTTATTTATAAAGCGGGGTGAAACCCTGTTTCGAGGAAAAACTCACTAATCAGTATAGGTGCTCGAATTTGACAGGTATAGGAAGAAACGTCCGCTTGAAGTTGACATAGGCTTATCTTTACTATTAATTGGGAGTTAGATGTACGTCGGTGATACCTCCATTTTCCACCATCGAGAAACTAATCGCCCATCGTCCATCGTCCGGTCATCCCACGCGTGGGCCCACCACCACCTAGCGCGTCCGCCCGCCAGCCCCTGCCCTAATTTCCTCATCTACCTTCCTCTTGCCTCTCCTATCTTCCGCCGCCAGCACCTGGGCCGTCCTCCTTAGATAGCTGTAGTAGAATAGGGCTTCCTGGGTAGAGGCCGGTGAGGGATCCGGATGAGAGGAACACATGGTGGAGCTCGCCAGCGCAGGCTCTTGCAGGCCGGGAGTCGGAGGGGAAGCCGAGAGCTCGGGGCGAGAGCTTTTCATCGGAGGGACGGGTCACCGAGGCGCCGGATTGTTGTGCTGGAAACAAGACGCAACTCCATGGACCCCCAGGTGCCCCGACCAATGCATCCACGCTTTTGTCTCCCGCCATAGCTGACCCACGAGGCAGCAGGTCAAGCACACGGGGAGGAGGGAGACGGATAGTTCTGTGCGGCCTAGACTGCGGGAGCTCGACCATGTGGTGAAGACCGGAGCTCGCGGGCGACGGCGCATGGCCCAGGTTTGCCGGATGCAGACAAGGAGGACAGCGCGCACAAGCACTACTACTGGGCTTTCCAAGACAAGGTGAACATGCTGAATCACTTCAAGTTTACGCTTTATCCTGCCTCTGTGTCGCCTAATATTCAGTTTAGTTGAGGATTGGTTATGTTTGTGATATCAGTGCTCAGTCAATGATGGTGAGGTTTGCATATAATCTCTTTCAAATGCTTAGAGTGACAAAAAGAGAGTGAATAACATATTGTCGATAATTTCACAATGGAAGTTTGAGCACTATTGTCACATTCTCTGCTTAAAAAAATGAATAAAGGATGGAAAGAGCCACTGCTGCCGTGAGCTCGATGAACCTTTGAAGGTGGGGCGGAGGGACAGAGAGGCCTCGAAGAAGGCGATGGACCATGGAGGGGCGGCTAGGGACTCCGCACACATTTGCAGATTGTTTTCGTCTTACTGACATTGGCAACTCTATTTTGTCAGATGCTAATTCAAAGGTAATTTCTGCTGTCTGGGAAGAGGACGCCCACCGTCGTCCTGGGTTCCTAATTTGCTGCGTGAGACCATCATTGAAGCCAGGATCCAGGTCAGATCAACTAGGAGCAGTGCACATCCAGCATAGCTAGGTAAGCCATCTTTAATTTCTTGTCAGACTATATGCGAAGAAGGGCAATCTGTATTAGGCAATGAACGATCTGGTGACTATAGCAACTCTATTTTGTCAGATATTTATTTCTCGAGTTATATTGGCGTCCTTGATTGGTTCTATAAAATAATAACATATTTAATTACCAGTAGAAAATAGATTATGATCTAATAGGCATTTGCTGTTTTTTAATATATAACAATTGAAATAATATCGAGATAATTCCTCTTCGTAAGGTAATAAATCAATTCATTTTCACAAATCCATTTCGGGTACAGTTTCTTGCTCTAATGATTGAGGTTGGATATCTGTCAATTAGCTTTATGGTCATAAGGAGTGATGTACGCGGCTCACAAGATGTTTGAGAAAATGTCCCTAAAGATTCGTATTCAATATTTATTTTCATAGCCATTGCTCTGTATGAAAAACTTCTGCAACTCCTCCATTTTAACCACATTTGTTTGGCAGCTTATGCATTAACTCTATTCTGTCTAATTGCTAAACTATACTACTTAGTTATGATTTATGATAACTTTGTAACTTTGAATCATATTTCATTGAAGGGAGTAATTCTTATTCTATGAATACGCGCATTTGGATCTCCATTGGCAGCTGAAACACTCCTCTATCGAATTAGCTGCACACTTAATGAAATCCATTCAGGTTCTTGGTTGGTTGCGGGTACAAGGCCATCTGATCTAACAAGGCCATCTGATCAGGTGAGTATTGCTCTATGAAAATTACATGAAGCTACATGTTAGCTAATATGGATATGTTGAAAACAGATTCAGTAGTTGTGAGGTATCGTTCTTAGGAAGAGTAAAATTTGGTCCGCTCTTAATTGGTTGCGTTGATCATTGATATATACGTCTTTACAAATTGATATGCCAAGGGATTTGTTGTAGAGGTCCTAATCTTTTATTTGACATCTTCAGAAGTGAGTTCGACATGTTTTAATCTTCTCTGCCATTGTCAAACTGATAGTCATAGGTTTATCATGTGAATTGGTATTTTAATACAATAGCTTGTATTTGTTCACTTGTATTTGTAGTAAAGTTATTACAGTATATCAAGATGGAGAACTGAGTTTTTACAATTTTAGTTGACACTGTCAATTTCACTTCTTGAAATCTAAATGTATCATTTTTTGTGTGCAGAAACTAACTAGATCACTTATGGGGTATACTACTAGATTGGCCAGCTGCCTAGCTCTGCTTATCAAAGACAAGATGAATTGTGCATTTATACGCCATGTTTTCTTGAGAATATCTGCAGGACAGTTGGACGTAAATGAATCCATCCATTTTGGAATTCAGTTTCTTATTCTACAAGAAGTATTTTTTTAGGTCTCTGTACATAAGAGTTATATATATTGATCTTCTAGGTCTGTGCCTCAAAAAATTCTGAGAGAAGTACTGGTAATTATGTGACATTATCTTTCTTAAGGAAGTAAACTGGTTTGTGTGCAGACATTTCACTATGTTTCGTAAAGTGAATATAAATGAAATATAGAGACAACCATCATATATGGTAATTATGTCCCAACGATGACATCTCAAGATACTGACACAAATCTACTCCGATGGTCAAAGGAAGGAAAAAAGAATTAGTAAAGATACCCTGTAAAAACAGAAAAAGAGCGTTCATTAACTTCCATATTATCATGTGGGTGCAAATACATAAGTAATTTGAAGTTCTGCACTACAACTGAAGTTATTTACGTAGCACTTTCTTCTCCGAGAACATATGTTTATGATAGCAATGTATCATATTTCACTCCCAACATATATTGACTAACAAGCTCATTCTTATACCGATTGAAGTAGCATGGGATTGCATTTGTTGGCATTAATTTGTGCTACTCTAAATTAATGATTTATTTATTTCAGTTCTCACATTTGTTGGCATTTACAGAACCAGTTCAGAGATTGTTATTTTTATGTTTTGCTCAATGTGTGTCGCTGTTTGGGATTATAATCAAGTTTTTAAGCATGAAAAGTACAACAATGTGATCCCCATGGTCATTTTTGTGTGACAGCACACTCTGATAATAATTCATGATCAATTCAATTGACCAAAATCAAGACCTGGAATTAAGGAACTTGAACAGTGACGATTAACAAGGTGATATCAGAATATAGTGGAGCGAATAATATGGATTAGAGAGGGAGGAAGGCAAAGGGAAAGAGAACATATTTTTCATTTTTAGTCCGTAGCAACGCACGGGCAATCAACTAGTGATTTTAATGTCAATCTCCAATTTAGGAACTGCCCTTGCTAAAGTATACAATACAAAGAGTGGCTTGCTCGCAGCTGAATGTTTTGATCTTTTGATGTAGCAGTAGTAAAAGAACACATTTCAAACGCAGAAAGGTCATAAATTTCAAAAGATGTACTTTGACGCATTATACTTCTTTTCTTTTAGCTTGGTTCACTTCCTGTGAGCCCAAGTTATACTATCAGCAATTGTCTCTTACAGGTATACAGTATATTTTTCTGTCAAATTGAGTGAGTGCTGTTGACATGTACCATCGGGAATGAAAAGATGTCGTCATTCTGAATTCTGCTTGTATGCATCTTGCCATTGCCACTCTGAATATGCATGAACTCCTTGTTGGTCATGAATCAAATAAGACGAATTTCACTGTTGAAAACAAATTTCATTAAGTGGGATTCGAATTCGGTGTCCAACTGGTCACTGGGTCAATAGCCCATCCAAGCAGCCACAAATAATGTGTGATAATAATTCAAGTAAGAGCATCTCCACCGGTACCCTCCAAACGACCCCCAAAGGCCCATTGGGAGTCCGGACACCAAAAACTGGCACCAGCGGCATCCCAAAAGGCTCGGTCCGAGCGAAATCGTGTCCGGCACGGCCCCCAACTTTGCAGGGCCTCTCGGGGGTACTAGACATGGGGCGGACATGCCTTCCGACAGGCCGGCCCCACCCGTCATACACACAGGCCGCCGTGCACGTGTTGATAAGGGCGCGCAGGAGGCCGTTCCGCCGCGTTTAATAGCCGCGCAGTCGTCGGGCGGTCTCTGAGACGACGTGACTGGACGGGACGGGAGCCAACGCTGGAGTTGTCTGCTTCGGACGACGAGCATTCCCGCTCTGACGGCGAGGACGACGACGATGTCGACGACTACGACGTCGACCCCGAGTTGCCCGATCTCCCCTTACCATGCGCGCCGGGAATAGCAGCTGGCACTTCCCCGGCAGCGTCACGGTCACCGGAGAAGGGGCACAAGATGAAGCCGGCGAGGCTTCCCACCAGGCACGTCGTGGCATGCAACGGCGGTAGATCAAATCTCACCACGCGCCGGCCGCGAAACCAGAAGGCTCAGCCTCAGCCGAGCCTACGTTTCTAAAGGCCGTAGCCGACGGCAATAGCGGATGAAACTTTCGGCGCCGGATTATTGAGGCATGCAAGTCTGTTGATAATTACGACACTAGTTGGCATCTTCTTCGCCGACGAGGGCATGTGGAAGAGGCATCTTCCTCGATGCCGACGCGTGTAGTAGTTGGCTAGACGCTGTAGCGTGTAGCCGGTATCGGCGTAACTTTAGTTTAGTTTGTGAAATCTCGTATAGATTTTAAATTGTAAGTTTGTTAAATCTCATTTAAATTCCGTCGGAATTGTTATGAAACGAATGTTTAAAAATAAATTTGAGTGCTTGTTTGGGGTGCGCCGCTATGGGCTGCAACCCTATGTTGGATGGACACATGTCCGGCCCCCCCCCCCCCCCCCCCCCCCCCAGCTGAATTGGGGCTGCTGAACGCTCATTTGGAGAGTGCCGGTGGAGATGCTCTAACGTGCAACAAGTTCAAAAAAAGAAACAAGGCGTAATCACATAATACTCCATCCGTTCGGAAAATGATGTCACAAAAATGAATTATAGATAGACCATTTTTGTGACATCTTTTTCCGAACGGAGGGAGTACAAAGCATGGTCTGTATTGGAAAGCTGACAAAGCAAAAAACAAAAAAAAAACGATGTCGTCGCTTCTGAGATAGACGCATCATGCACGTACCTCAGTTGATCGGTGCACGTCAGAGAAAGCTCGTGAAACACCAGCTAGCTAGCTAGGCTCCAACAAAGGGCTGCAAAGCTAACTTGGAGCCATTCCATGAAAAACCATGGAGCCTAGCCTTGGTTCGTACATGACGCAGCACGCTAGCAAGAAAACACAAAACGTCCTGCTATAAATCGTACACGAATGCTCCAGCAAGTGATCCAACAAACACTTCAACTTTCACAGTAAAATCCGTGTAACTGGCATGCATTCCCATGGCGACACCACTGATAAATAGACGGGCTCCAGAAATCAGAATCTAGTCCACAGAAAACCACACAAGGCAAACCAAACCTGAATCGATTATGGCGACCAAGAGCACCAACGGCATCAGCAATGGCACCATCTCCCACGACGCGCTGCCGTCCCTCCTCGCCGCAGCGCGGCCGTTCCTCCGCGGTGACCTCGCAGCCGTCGACCCGGAGCTCCCCTCGCTCGTGTCCGTTCTCGTCTCGGCCGGCGCTGGCGAGTGCTACCACAAGCACGGCACTTTCCTGGCCCACCTCGTCGACGTGTACCGCGTGCTCCGCCTGTGGGGCGCGCCCGACGCCGTGGCCCGCTGCGGCCTCTTCCACTCCTCCTACTCCAAGTCTCCAACTCCTACGTCAACCTCGCAATCTTCGAGCCCGACGTGAGCCGCGCCCGCGTCCGCGCCATCATCGGCGCCGACGCCGAGCGGCTCGTGCACCTCTTCTGCGTCGTCCCGCGACACGCTCTCATGCACGACGACCTCCACCTCCGCTACACCGACGCCGAGCTCAGGGACCACCTCGCCGCCGCCGAGGCCTCCCTCGTCAAGGCTGCCGAGGGCGAGTACGTGAGGTCGGAGGCGTGGCGGGTGAAGCTGCGGGAGGTTGTGCCGGAGGAGGGCGTGATCGCGCCGCACATCCGGACGGGTGAGCCGGTGGCGCTGTCGCGGAGGGTGCTGGCGGTGTTCGTGCTGATGACCGTCGCCGACTTCAGCGACCAGTACATGGACTACCAGGATAAGCTCTTCGGCAACGAGGACGGGCGGCTCGAGTTCGCCGGCGACAACTGGGCCGCGCTCTGGCCGGGCACCGGCAAACCGGGGCTGTGGATGACCGCCATGTCCAGGCTCGCCGCCATCTACCGCTCATCGCCACCGACGAGGGCCTCCGCCGCATGGAAGGCGCCGTCGAGGAAGACGACGATGACGCGGGCCTGGAGCTCTCCATCCCGCCAGTGTTCGACCGGTGCAGCAAGGTGCTGGACCCAGACGAGCAGATCGCGGCGAGGGACATGTACTTTGAGGCGATCTGCAGCGACGTGAAAGGCGGCGACGGGGACTGGACTGAAATAGAGTCGCTGCTGCGGCAGAGCATTGGGAAGAACCCGTTCGTGGGGGAGCCATGGCTGTTGCTGGCGCAGGTGCTGCTGAACATGAACTGCGGGAGATGGGACGAGGCTGCTGCGGCGGCGGAGGAAGGGCTGAGACTGCTGCTGGAGTGGGGAAGCAGCTGGGACAAGAGGATGACGTGGGAAGGGTGGGTGTCGTGGGGGAGGGTGATGATGGACAAGGCCAAGGACAAGGAGTGGCCGCGCTCCGCCTGGGGCATCATCAACCTCGGACTCGTCAAACAGCTCCACCAGAACTAATTAATTTTGCTGGCAGTGTCCACCAGAACTTCCACCGGGCAACGTCGGCAAGGAGAGGGAAGAAAGAGTGGTCACTAGTCAAGGCCCCTGTGGTCAGTGTGTTTAAGTTGTACTATGATGCATCGTGTGTTATGAAATAAATGTAACCTATATGCAAGAGAAAATCCTCACAGGTAAAATGTATGCCGAAAATCATATATGCATGTACACCCTGTTTGGTAATAATATTTGGACAAAAGAGTAACAATAAAATTAACTTATTGTATCTATCTATATATCTATCTATCTATACTTTTTTTATAAAGCAAAACCCTACAAAATGTAATTAATATTTTTCTATCTTCACATGCAAGATATCCACATCACTAGCTCTTTTAGCCAATCAATTGTCCATGTCATCTCACTAATATTCATTAATTATTTACTATCTCTACATGCAAGTATCCACATCATATTATTTTAGCCCATCAAATTGTTCACATCATTTTTTTGATGTTCGAATGATAAGATCACACCATGTCGCTATGTCGTTATACAAGTAAATCATGTGCAAGTAGAACATTGAAATTACTTTTGCCCGTGATCTTTTTCCCAATTACTTTCAATGATGAAAATCACATACATGTTATTCGAAATTATGGGCTCTTCTATATGTATTCACTCAAAAAGTTTAAAAAAATATTATGCGGCAATGTGCATGCGTCATCTTCATGCAAGCCACCCACAACATCCGTTTATTCAATCCGTTGATATAATCTTATCTATATCAATCAGATACACTCCTAAAGCATAATGATCTTTCAATTATAAACCACACATACATTCGATGTCTAAATTTTTTAGCCTCCTGACTGCCATGATTAACTAAAACTTGCAGTCAACTTCAGGTTTCATGCGTTCAATTAAATTTCTTAAGAGACACCCGTCGTTCTAGTTATATGAATACGAAAGCCACTCCCAATTTATTGGCTCTTATACGCTATTCTGCTATTATAGGTAGTCCCTCCATTCACAACTACATTGTGTTATGTGTATAGTCAGAATCAAACTTTTGACGAATATATATAAAAAATATCAACATGCACAATATAGATATAATAGTATTAGAAGCATCATAAAATAAAATGTTATATTATATTATATACATTTGATACCGTAGATGTTGATATATTCATATATAGTTGTTCAAACTTTTAAAAAGTTGATTAAAAAAAGCTCATAATGTGAATTAAATAAAAACGGAGAGAGCAGTGCTCACGACGATGAACCTCAGGTGGTTGTATGCTTAGATATGAATGAAAGACTACAAGAGGTAGGGCATGGAACAAGAGACGTCCATGGGTTTTTTGCGCTCTACTCAGTGGTTATCACTACGATGTAGCTCAATTTCAGAAGCCCCACACGCCGAAAGATTGACCTATGCCTCCTGGTTCTTTTGCTCGGGCTCTTCCAAAGCGGTTCAAAGCCTAGCCAAAATACCCCACACATTAACTCGTCGCCGCTGGCGGGCAGTAGCGGCAGTGCCCGGCGAGTCGAGTGCACCTCAACGGTTTCTACGAGCAGGAAAGCAGCATGTCGGGGCGGGCCCACTTCAATTTAAGGGTATTCAGTTGAATACCCAAATTTTTTGACCAAAAACTAGGTATATGTAGTTCATAATATGCATATAAATGAAAAAAAATACGGAAATGGCAGATATTTGGGCCACGTTTACAAACCCACCACCTCCTCTGTGAGGCCCAGCTAGTTATTTGGCCCAATTAGGGCATGTACAGCGCAAGGCGCTTGTACCGCCGCTTAAGTCCCAAAAAATAAATACGAGAAAACTAGTTATCAGCTAAGCGCCTGACACCCGCAACGCTGACCGCTACTTTCCGGCGCTTCCGAACTACAGATCACTAGACAATCCAGTCTTGATCGGGAAAAAAAGCGCTAGCGCCCGACGCAAGAAGTTGCGTCGACGCAAGACTCAATCCTGGCTTCAGCAGGGATTCAAGCGTAACGGCTGGGATTATTTTCCCTAGCGCCTGTGTAAGAGGCTGCGTTGTACGTGCCCTTAGCTACCATAGGACGACATCGCAGCATCTGTGCTTCGCCTCGATCGACGCCTCCCTTTCCCGATTTCCTGATCGTCTCCAAACTGAACAACAGAATAGGCGCAGCGCCGCAGCCCTAGACTAAACTAGACGAGAGACGGCGACACCGCGACGAGCCACCGCGGAGTCCCGGCATCGACCCAGCAGGCGCCCTCTTCGAGTCTCCTTCGTCGCCTATCGTCGCTCCTCGTCCGGTCCTCGCTTTCACAGTTTCCTCCTCAATCTTCTCGGAACCGTTCCAATCGTAAAGGACTTGAGGTGATGTAGAGCTTTTGGTTTGTGTTTGTCATATTGCATAGGTTGCTTTTGGTCTGAAATGGTTTAAACAATTTCAAGCTGATCTGTTCGTAAAATCTATAACTATATGATGCTATAATCAGTAATACATGCCAAAATTTAGCCTTTAGACTGTATTTTTTTTGTGCCCTTGGAAAATTTTGAATACACGACATCGAAATCCTGGGCCCGGCACCACAAGTCGGTAGGTTTGCACATGGCGGGTGAGAGACGACAGATCTTGCTGGAGTTGTGCGGTGCTGCCTCGATATGGCAGCCAGTTGCGGCGCAAAGTTGCGTCGTCGTCGCGCGGTTTTGTCTGTGTCCAGGGCCTGCCCGTGTGGGGAAAGTCGGCAACAATTGCTCCTTTGCACGGAACTCTCACGGCTCCAGCGGTGGTAGCTTCTGAGTGGTCAGATCTACTCCGACGTGCAGCCGTGTGGTCGTAAGCCCTAATCCGGCGTGTGGCGGGTCTCCTTGTCAAGGTCTGGTGCTTCTGGCAGCTGTCCAGGGTTATGCCCCCCTCAACTTGGACAAAGGTTCATCTGCATGTTTCAAACTATGTGGGAGGCTGGGGTGAAGGGGATGCGAGACCCTAGTTAAAAACCTTGAAGTGGATGCTGATGACATTTTTTTTTCTCCACGAGCTCTTTTTCTCGGATGCAGAGGATAATGTTTCCCTCCTTGGAGGAATCTTAGAAAAACTCGTGGTCTTGAGATCTTTAAATGAAAACCGTAGATCCAGTTTCACCGGACAAGGCAACATTGGCATGTGCGATGTATATGCTTCCTCCATGGAGGTGCCACCTTGGAGATACTAACTTTCGTGGTGTGTGGTTGCGTAATGTTCCCTTACTGGAGGTGACGATGTTGGAGAACCATTTCCGAAGCCAGGTGTTATATTAGTTGTGATTATTTTCTGCTGCTATGAGTCCCTCATTGCTTTGGCGGTTTTTTTTTTTTGTCTTTTTTACTTTGTACATCCTTGATATATGGACTAATATTTGACATTATATTGTTGCATCGGACGAATGCAATTAATATGTTCTTCATATTACATTCCCTTTCGGAAAAAAGTTTAAGATCGCATTGCCTTGCATCTTTGAATGCGGCTGGGATTCTCTGACTTACAAGGTCAAAGGCAGAGAGGAACATTACCTCTACCTCTGCCCAGTTCTCATCTGTCCAATTAAAAACTGGTAGCTTAGATAACACGCTACAGATGCAAGGAACATTATTTGCTACAGGCATATGAACAATGATTTCCCGTGAACAATATTCCGAACAGTGTTTGCCCCGATATACACCGTCCGATTTTGATCCGGCGACAAAGTCACCTCTCCTTTGTCTCACAAAGCCAGAGAATCCGCCGCGCTTTGAATGATGTACAACTCTCATATTCCCAATGCATTTGAGTTTTCGATCACAAATTCGGGTGAACAGAGTCCACTTGTCACGCCCTTCTCTACTTCTTTTATATGGTGTTATCCAACGAAAACCTATTTTAGAGCTCGGGCTACATGGTGCCGATTTTTTTTTTTTTTTTGAAATCAACATTTTTAAGTTTCCAAAAATCAGACAAAAATCTCGGATGAGGTATTCTCGAGATCTACAATCTTGCAAATTTTCAACTCCAAATTGGTTGAATTTTGGGCTGCACAAAAAAGACAAATGAGTGGATCTACGTGGTGAACAATACACAGTTTCAAAATTATGAAAAATTTCTCCGATTTGTCCTTTTTGTAAAGCCCAAAATACAACAAATTTTAAGGTAAAATTTCGCACAATTGTAGATGTCGGCACTATCTACATCTCTGATTTTTTCGCGATTTTTGAAAACTCAAAAATGTCAAAAAAAAATTCAAAAAAGGGCTACATGTAGCCTGGATTGCAAAAATCCACTCTCAGTGTAATTAATATACAAGATGAAGCGAGTGAGAAGAACGGAAGAAATATAACAACCCTATCTATGCGCTAGGTCTAACAATTCTTTCATTATTTGTCGTCCTTCCCAGCGCTGTACACTACCAGGAGAAACTCGGTTCAGCAAGATGGAGGCGGAAAGCACGTACATCCCTGACCACACATCGTTCGTATGACCATGCTATCTCGGAAGGTCATCCGCCGATGGGAAAATAAATTACGAAGCACGACACCGTGAGGAACATGGATACTAGAGTGGGCAAACCCTCAGCTACAAGTCATAACAATGTACTATGTTTATAAGCTGAATGAATGACGTCTCCCACACCTTTAGCTCCCTCACTAGTAGAAAATGGGCCTATGGTCCCGGTTCGGTTGGCCCATCAGTCCCGGTTGGGCCACGACGAACCGGGACCAATGCGTGGCCACGTGGCCAGTTCTGGCTGGGCGTGGGGGGAGACTCATTGGTCCCGGTTCTTGTTACGAACCGGGACCAATGCGTGGCCACGTGGCCAGTTCTGGCTGGGCGTGGAGGGAGACTCATTGGTCCCGGTTCTTGTTACGAACCGGGACCAATGAGTGTTTTTTTTGTATTTAGGGTTTAGGGTCCCCCTCTCGCCGGTGCCCCCTCTCGCCGGTGCCCCTCTCCCTCTCGCCGGTGCCCCTTCTCGCCGGTGCCTCCTCTCCCTCTCGCCGGTGCCCCCTCTCCCTCTCGCCGGTGCCTCCGTCGTCTCCCCCTTCTTCGCATCGCCGACGTGCTCCCCATCGTTTCCGTACGCATATTATACGCTCTACTATATACACAGTACATGTTGATGCATATATAATTAATATTCGATCTCTTGCGAGAATACAACTATTTAATTACATGGAGATAGATCAAGCCATCAAGGCATATGTAGTTCATCGTCCGAAGCATAATGTTCTCCCCTTTTATCGATGACCTCGCCAAGCAGAAATCCCGCCAATTCCCCTTGAATTGCTCCTACGCGCAGTTCTGGGTCGATCTTCTCCCGCATTTTGCTGAAAGCAGTTGTTCTCCGCTCAGTGGTCAACTCGCGAATGAACTCGCAAACGTAGAATCTACATAAATTACTCCCCGGTGGCTGCTACGGATTTTCCACCGTTTTATAAGTTAGCTCATCTTTGAATGGACCTTCTACCTTCTGTTTGAAAATTGTCCAACACCTGCTTTGGCAAACAAAATGAACAAAGGAGTTATTAATTACTTGACATCAGGGAACGAACGAAAGAGGGCGATATAATGCGATAATGATTGAAATTACTTGTTGAGCATTTCTTTCATGTCGGACCACAACGCTTGGTCCCAACTTAATGAGTCGTGGATTTCAACTGTGGACTTGTCAGGTTGAATGCTTAGCAGAATCCAGTGGAACCTGCGGACGTTTACATAAAGCAGACATGCATAGCTCATCAATTACACTTAACATCGAAAAAGCCAAATAAAAATATGTACAAGACAGAAACACTCACTTGAAGTTGTAAGGAAATAATATTTCCGTACAGAAATGTTGCATGGTTAAAAAGGTGGTCAGGTCATGCTCCACGTCTTTGGGGTGATTGACTAACGTATGTGAATTCACGATATATGGGTCAACGAACCCAACCTCAAAAATTTTAGATCTTTTGCATTCCAGCATCTTCATTCTGCATAATAGCGTACAAAAGGATATATATATAGGCAGGATAATATAATACAGGCAATGAACGAGCTGAGCTAGAGACTTAATTAAGAAAATAAATCACTTACAGACAATAGAAAGAGAGGATAGATTTGTCGAGGGAGCGCTTTTGGAATAACTGGAACAGTTCAGTCAGTTGAACCTGTATAGTGTAACGTTTGAAGAAATGCTCCACTCTAACGTCCAGCGGAAACCACTCTTTCGCGTCCTTCTTTGATGTGTGCACCAGGTACCAGGTATGCAGATTTCGCATATGTGTTGATAGACCCGTCATCTCCTCATTACTGACCATAGGCTCCCCTTGGACATATTTCCGTGCCATCTCTAACATTGGCGCATGTTCATAGCCTAAAAGTTGACCAAGGCTCATACCCAAGGCGGTAGCCTGTTACTTGGCCTGAGATACAGTGACACCAAGTTCTTCAGCAGCAGCTATGGCTCTGGGGTCCAATAATTCCAGGTCTTTATCCATAGCGACTCTGAAGTCCTTGTCGACATCGGAACACACTATGAGCGGGGGGGCCGATTGATTTTTCTGCTGTCCGAGCTGGGCAATTTGTTTCCCGCTTTTTGCATTTCTTCCCTTGTTCTGCTCAGACTAGGCACGTGCTAGCTTAGTAAGTTCACGACCATAGTCAGATGGCAGATTCATCGATATCTGGGATGGCTGCTCAAGGAAGGACTTAGCCCACTTTTTGGTTTTTGCATCGTATACCTTCTTTTGCTCGGGCTTTTTTGGTGCAAAAAAAGTCTTATTGTAGGCAGCCACCTCCGCGGCGTTTTCCGCTACAGTCCTGTCATAAGGTCTAATGGGAAGATTCTTATGAGGTATTGTTGGGAGGGGCGACCTTTTACGTTTTGGTGATCGCTTACCCCTCATAGTACGAGCGGTGGGCGGAGACGGCTGCGCTGGAGACTGGTGAGGCGGTGAAGAGGACTGTTGCGCTGGAGAATGCTGAGGCGGTGAAGAGGACTGTTGCGCTGGAGACTGGTGAGGAGTCGATGGCCTTGGCTGCCAGTTCGGAAGCACGATGAATTCCTTTGGCCATAGAATGGTCGCTTTCTTGGCTTCTCCAAGTTCAAGCACCTCCCCATCTTCACCTGCAGGGTGTTGCAGCTTCAGCTCCTCATAATCTTTCATCACTTCATCCACCGTGACAACAGCGTAGCCATTTGGAACCGGAGAGAAATGGTAAGTTGGATTAGGTCCAATTGGTACGACATAGCCGACCGCCACCTTCACGGTTAAGTTAAAAACTTTCACATGCATCTCACAAGGTGTGCTCTCCGTGATATCATCCACTGGGTAGCGACGAAGTGGAGCCACTGCATCATCATTACTATCCTGGAGCTCCGTGGAAGCCACGCTGCTTTTCCGATTCGATGGGCCACCGGTACCATCGCATGCAGCTTCTACCATGTGCCGTTGAGATTGGCCGCTAGTACCTTGCTGGCTAAGCACGGCAATTTGTTCCTTCCGCAGCTTTAATTCTACTTCTATATTACGCAGCTGGTCTACCTTTATCCCTTCTCCATTCATGTTGACCCAACTGCACCGAAACAAAGGGACCTTAAAAGTAGGTCCATAGTCAAGTTCCCATATCTCCTCTATGCGACCATAGTATGTGTCCTTTTGCCCATCGTCGTTTGTTGCATCAAAGCGGACACCACTGTTCTGGTTGGTGCTCTTTTTATCTTGGGCGATCGTGTAAAATGTATTCCCATTTATCTCGTACCCTTGGAAATTCAATACAGTCGAAGATGGTGACGCGGCCAACAAGTAGAGCTGATCTCCGACAGTGGTGTCATTCATGAGCTGTAATCGCAACCAACTGCCGAAGGTCTCCATGTGTTTTTCTTTAATCCAGGAGTCATCCTTCCCCGGGTTCTTGGAGCGTACATAATTCTTGTGTTCCTCGATATACGGAGCCACGAAGGTGGAACTTTGTAGAACTGTGTAGTGTGCTTGAGTTAAAGAATGCCCGTCCCTACATATCAGTGCTTTCTTTCCTAGCGTGCCTTTTCCACTCAGTCTCCCCTCATGCCGCGATTCAGGAACACCAATCGGCTTAAGGTCAGGAATAAAGTCAACACAGAACTCAATGACCTCTTCTGTTCCATAGCCCCTTGAGATGCTTCCTTCTGGCCTAGCACGGTTATGAACATATTTCTTCAAGACTCCCATGAACCTCTCGAAGGGGAACATATTGTGTAGAAATACAGGACCGAGAATGGCAATCTCGTCGCGTAGGTGAACCAGGAGATGCGTCATAATATTGAAGAATGATGGGGGGAACACCAACTCGAAGCTGACAAGACATTGGACCACAGCCTTCTGTAAACTTGGTAGAGTTACTGGATCGATGACCTTCTGAGATATTGCATTGAGGAATGCACATAGCTTCACAATGGGTACTCGAACATTTTCCGGTAGAAGCCCCCTCAATGCAACCGGAAGCAACTGCGTCATAATCACGTGGCAATCATGAGACTTCAGGTTCTGGAATTTTTTTTTGCCATATTTATTATTCCCTTTATATTTGACGAGAAGCCAGCCGGGACCTTGATACTGCTCAGGCATTCAAAAAAGATTTCCTTCTCTGCTTTGGTAAGAGCGTATCTGCTTAAGTATTGACGCCCTTTATCCGTCTGCTTGTTGTATGGGTCTTTCATACGTTGCTGGTCTGCCCGTGCTTCCGGTGTATCTTTTGTCTTCCCATACACGCCCAGGAAGCCTAGCAGGTTCACGCAAAGATTCTTCGTCACGTGCATCACGTCGATTGAAGACCGGACCTCTAGGACTTTCCAATAGGGTAGCTCCCAGAATATAGAGCACTTCTTCCATATGGGTACGTGGTTGTCAGCGTCATTCGGAACAGATAGACTGCCAGGACCCTTTCCAAAGATTACTTCTAAATCCTTGACCATGTCATATATAACATCACCATCAGGGAGGTTAGGCTTCTTCCGGCGATCTGCCTCACCGTTGAAATGCTTGCCGGGCTTTCTTACGGCATGACCGTTCGGAAGAAATCGACGATGCCCCAGGTACACATTCTTGTTTCCCAAATGTATACTTTCAGTCTTATCTAAACAGTGCGTGCATGCATTGTATCCCTTGTTTGACTGTCCTGAAATGTTACTAAGAGCAGGCCAATCATTGATGGTTACGAACAGCAACGCTCGTAGGTCAAATTCCTGTTGTTTGTGCTCATCCCACACACGTACACCTGGTTCGGACCACAACTGCAAAAGTTCATCAACTAATGGCCGTAGGTACACATCAATGTCGTTGCCGGGTTGCTTCGGGCCTTGGATGAGCACTGGCATCATAATGAACTTCCGCTTCATGCACAACCAAGGAGGAAGGTTGTAGATACATAGAGTCACGGGCCAAGTGCTATGACTGGAGCTCTGCTCCCCAAAAGGATTAAAGCCATCTGTACTTAGACCAAATCTTAAGTTCCTTGCGTCATCTGAAAATGTCGGGAACTCTCTGTCGATTTTTCTCCACTGGGACCCATCGGCGGGGTGTCTCAACTTCCCGTCTTTCTTACGCTCTTCTTTGTGCCATCGCAACAACCTGGCATGCTCTTTGTTTCTGAACAGACGTTTCAACCGTGGTATTATAGGAGCATACCACATCACCTTAGCAGGAACCCTCTTCCGGGGGGGCTCGTCATCGCCCTCAACATCACCAGGGTCATCTTGTCTTATCTTGTACCGCAGTGCATTGCATACCGGGCATTTATCCATGTTCTCGTACTCACCGCGGTACAGGATGCAGTCATTAATGCATGCATGTATCTTCTGCACATCTAATCCTAGAGGGCAGATAGCCTTCTTTGCTTCGTATGTAGTCTCGGGCAATTCGTTATCCTTTGGAAGCTTCGGCTTCATTATTTTCAGTAACTTCTCAAATCCCTTGTCAGAACAACCAGTCTCTGCCTTCCATTTCAGCAGTTCCAGTGTGGTACCGAGCTTTGTGCTGCCATCTTCGCAGTTTGGGTACAGCAACTTTTTGTGATCCTCAAGCATGGCCTCCAACTTTAGCTTCTCCTTTTCTGTATCGCATTCTCGCTTTGCATCAGAAATGACCCCACCAAGACCATCAGCGGGCTCATCTGATGCCCGATGTTCACCTCTTTCTTCTTCAACGTCTTCCATAACAGTATCACCGCATTCCTCAGGGAACATAGGATAGTTGTCATCATCCTCCTCTTCTTCATTGTCTTCCATCGTAACCCCTCTTTCTCCGTGCTTGGTCCAACAATTATAGCTGGGCATGAAACCTTTCCGAATCACGTGGTCTTGAATGGTTCTCGGGTCAGAGTACTCCCTGACGTTCCGACACTTCTCACATGGACAAGGCATAAAATTATTCACTTTGTTTGCCTCAGCCACATCGAGAAATTTATGCAGGCCTGCAATAAACTCGGAACTGCGTCGTTCGCCGTACATCCATCGCATCCGTGCATCCATCTGCATCATATATATAATTAAGTTTATCAAATACCATTACAATAACATCTTGAATAGTGAAATGACCACCGTACATCGACACGTGCAATATTTCTGTATCAATTACAGACGAAAAGGATAAAGTTGCTAACCTCGGTGCGGGTCGGGCATTTCATCGAACACATCTTGTGCGTGGCAAAGAGAAAAAAACTAGCACCCCCACTTCCCACCAATCCAGGAAAAAAAACAGAGGAGAGAGGGGGGTGGGGGCAACAATATATAGGCAGGGGAGGGGTATTGGTCCCGGTTCTTGGCACGAACCGGGACCAAAGCTCCGCGGCATGCCACGTGGTCCGGCTCTGGAGCTTTGGTCCCGGTTCTTGCAAGAACCGGGACCAATGCCCCCAACCGAACCGGGACCAATGCCCCACGGGGCCCTGGCAGCTCGAACCGGGACCAGTGCCAGGCACTGGTCCCGGTTTTTGCCTGAACCGGGGCTAATGGCAAACAGTACTCCGGACGAAAAGTCTTTTTTCTACTAGTGCCTGTTCAAAAGAAGATAGCAGACGGCCAGAAAAGAGTCGTTGCCATTGATAGCACATGCCTCAAGCTTGATCGCAAATGGATACCACAGCTTATTCATTTGTAAAACTCCGCTGAAAAAAAGGAAGCCGCACAGCTGTTTTAGGGTACAGAGTTCACCATGAGTGACAGACTATAATTTCTGAACCCTCTCATTCCCATTGTGGTTAACATTCCAATATGAAACTGAATAGGCAAAGTCCAGCTCTATTTGTCTCTACCACGCCTTGCCACCGGTATGCCTTATCCCTCATTATAAAGAACCAGGTAACTGACATTTGTGCATTGGCACATGTCAAGAATTAAAGATCACGACGCGTATCTTAATTGCGCTGCTCGTTACAAGGGGCGATTATTGATTGTGCATTGAATTTGGGGAGTACATGAAGTTCTTAGATGAAAGAGCAATGGCCATGCTTTATACTATTAAAAGCAAGAGTCAGTACTGGGTAGTGGGTCTACCCATTTACAGGATACGTTCCACTGATAGAACAAAGCCAGAAACACGCTTAATGTTAACTCGTCTCGTCGCAAACTACCAGCAACCTT
This sequence comes from Poa pratensis, assembly GCA_947311845.1. Classification (NCBI taxonomy): domain Eukaryota; kingdom Viridiplantae; phylum Streptophyta; class Magnoliopsida; order Poales; family Poaceae; genus Poa; species Poa pratensis. The sequence continues at coordinate 138,333,046 of CAMZMU010000041.1, read as the reverse complement.
ATAACGTACCTATCACAAAATACTCCAGCAAATAAACTCCCCTCGAAACCGGAGGCATTGACAAGGTTGTTCTTGCATACTTGAGCCATTATCATCAAGCAGACGACACAAGCTTAAAACATACTCGCAAAAGAACTCCCCGACGAGAAACCATCAGTTCTAACTGTAACCAAAGCACCATACTTCAAACTCATCAACAAAGGCGCACCATTCTTCTCCTGCACTCTCCCATCGCCTAGTCTAGGGAGAGCTTCACGAATGTAGCTACAGTAATACAAATTTTGATATTATGCACACCGGTAGAGCTCGACATTTTTATTTCATTTTTTCGAAACCTAAAGATGGCAATTTCGATTTTCTCAAAAAATCGAGCTTCATGCAGAACAACGCTGCCTCGCGCAGATGGCACCATCCGAATAAAACTTGAGCCACTCCTCTTCTGGTGGCTACCACTTCTTGGGTTTATCAACTTTCTCTTCCTCGTGTCTTGGGAAATCTAGTGATGCCAGTAACTCATCAATCAGTTGCATACATTTGGCAGGCTGATATTTGATCTCCTCATGAGTGTACTTGTTCCTACTAGTCCAAATTGTCCACATGACTGATAAAACCAGGATCGAGTAGGTCTTTTGTCCAAATAACTGGATGTAGCTTCGGTAGTTTCAGGTCGAAAAAAAATAAGAAGCTGCATCCAAAAGGCTCTAGCATTATCACACGTTACAAGAGCATGATACATCGACTCTGTATCGACGTATCGTGCCCGGACAAACAGCATTGTCCATCACATATGAATAAAGTGAAAAAATTAATAGAAAAGTAAAAACATACGAAAAGAAAATTATAATCAAAACATAAACAAAAGAAACAAAAAAGGAAAGAAAAGCTAAATTGGGTCAGCCCAGGAGATCTGGTGCACCAGCGCTACCGTTAACTGGACGAACCGACGTACGTGGGCGAGTCGATGGTACAGCTCGCAGGGAGCGATACATAGGCAATCCCCAAAAACAACTTCCATTGAGAACCTGCCGTGGTAGGATGGTTAGAAGGGTGGTTGTACCCTCAGCCTAGCAGAGTTCAAATCCCAGATTTGACATTGGTGTTTCTCGTTTAGACGGAATATTCTTTACTGGGAGGCGACATTCCCGTCGACAGTACGCAAAAAAAAAAAAAACAACTTCCATTAATGGGGGATTCGAATTCGTCCTCACTCACTGCGCCAATTGCCCATCCAAGCAGCAACAAGTAATTAACGTGTGACAAGTCTATTAACGTGCAACAAGTTGGAAGAAGAAACATGTAACGCGTGATCACATAATACAGATCATCTTGTGTCATGAGTTGGAATAGTGCTTCCAAAGCTGACAAGGCAAAAGTCGATCATATCTCATCTCAAATGGAAGCATTATGAACGTACGTACCTCAGGCCTCAGCTGATCGGTGCACGTCAGAGATAGCTAGGCTAGGCTCCAACAAAGGGCTGCAAAGCTAACTTAATTGGAGCCATTCCATGAACATCGATCACACGGTACCAAGCTAGCCTCCGTTGGTTCAAGAAAACACAAAACCAAAAACGTCCTGTTGTAAATCGTACACCAATGCTCCAGCAAACATTTCAATTTTCACAGTAAAAGCCATGCATGTGACTGGCATGCATTCCAACGGAGACACCGCTGATAAATAGACGGACTCCAGAAATCAGAATACTCCACAGAAAAGCACACACCAATTAAGCAACCAAACCTGAATCGAGATCATGGCGACCAAGAGCAACAACGGCATCAGCAGCGGTAGCAATGGCAGCAGCACCCACGAGACGCTGCCGTCCCTCTCGCCGCCGCGCAGCCGTTCCTCCGCGGCGACCTCAGCGCCGTCGACCCAGAGCTCCCCTCGCTCGTGTCCGTCCTCGTTTCCGCCGGCGCCGGCGAGTGTCACCACAAGAACGGCTCCTTCCTGGCGCACCTCCTGAACGTGCACCGCATCCTCAGCCTGTGGGCGCGCCCGACGTCGTGTCCCGCTGCGGCCTCTTCCACTCCTCCTACTCCAACTCCTACGTCAACCTCGCAATCTTTGATCCCGACGTGAGCCGCGCCCGCGTCCGAGACATCGTTGGCGCCGACGCCGAGCGTCTCGTGCACCTCTTCTGCGTCGTCCCGCGCCACGCTGTCTTGCACGACGACCTCCACCTCCGCTACACACTACAGGAGAACATGTTTTTAGAGGCACTTTGAAATGCCACTAAAAATCCCCAAAATGCCTCTAAGTATTTTTAGTGGCACTTTAAAAAGCGTTGCCAATAATCGTGTTGCTAAAAATCATAGAGGCATTTGAAGTAAAATGCCACTAAAAATGAGTATTTTTAGAGGCATTTCCACAAATGCCTCTATACTTTTTAGGGGCACTGTTTTTCAAATGCCTCTAACTATTTTTCGAGGCATTTCCAGAAATGCCTCTATATTTTTTAGGGGCAAGGCATTTCTGGAAATGCCTCTATATTTTTTAGGGGCAGTTTTTCAAATGCCTCTAATCAATTCCACTGTAAAAAGTAGTTGCATAGCAGAACATACATTCATAACATACATTCCGGAATTCATAACATAGTGATGATAACATGCTAAACATCATTCTCACATCTGAGTACATTAAACAGATAAAAGGACAGAGTTACATAGATAGCAATAAGATTCTTATTTACAGCTGGACATCGTCAGGCAGAACCATAAGTTCAATTCACTACAAACTATAATAATTCTATAAGTTAGAACCGAGTGGATTGCAGCTACAACAATTCAAACAGAAGCATGAATTAGAGTTGAGAAACTAGAACATCAAGTAGACCTCAGCATACTCCCAATAGTTATCTTGAATTCTAGAATAGACATAGGCATCCAATTATGCCCAGAAAGACTCACGTAGAGGTTTGTCCAACTACCATTTCCACTGACACAAATAGAACTGCTCTCAATCAGATGGATCTTGACCTGCAACCTACACATAGCAGAACATATTTTTCTGAGCATGTACATGTGAAGGAGATAGTGAAGTCTAATGCCAACTATTGTGCGTATAGAAGGGTAATTTTAATTGGTACTGCAGGTACAGTCATCAAGGAGAAAAATCGAGCTGAAGATACCACTCCAGGAGCAATAAAAATTATTCTTAACTCAGACACCACAAAATTGAAACTTTACAGAGACCTCCATAAAGTAACTAGATAGGGGAATGCATCAAAAGGCTAAAATTTACTGCCTACCATGAGATTCTGAACCGAGAACCATGCCTGTAATGCTATAAAGGATGTCGTCTTTAAGGCCATAGTTGACTTAGCGCATCAACCCCATAAGATAATTAAAACTACCCAACTAAATAACAGACATGCCAAATGGATTCCTGGTAGGCATACTGATCGTCGATTTATGTAATCCAAGGTTAATTTTAGTGTCTGCTTTCAGTACTTTAAATAAACCTTAAACCCGTAAAAGAATATAAATTGCAACCTCAACAAGACCTCAAAAACAGGAAGCTAAAAGAAGTAACCAGTAGATATTTAGATTTCTTAAATGCAATCCATAGGAGGGACATGATGCATGAAGCTATATGTACATATATAGGTCTCAATTTTTACTATACATGCAGTTATCTGCATCCCTAGAAATCCAGTGGTCACTAGATCGATCAATAGTTCATTAGGTTGGTACCTGTCAAAGCAGCTGGTACTTAAATACATACAAGGTAACATCAGCTGAAGCAGTGGCACTGATCATTCCAGCAAGGCTATTTAAATTCAAATTAGCTTGACGTGTACTCTAAATTTGTCACTCATTCAGGTTGTCTAAACAACAGTGCTATAGCAAGCTACTGTGATCCATACTGATTATACAAAGAATTATGACAAAGTGCTACAACAAGCAAACTATAATAATTCCCTAGCCAAAAGCAGATATATTGTCGGGGGGTTGCCCCCGGGTAGGGCAAAGAGGTGGTGTCGGAAGCTATAAAGTGGAAAGGAAGGTCAATCCGGGTCTCACAAACCGGATCACTTGGACTGGATCATATTTAAATGCAGGGAGAGGCCAAAGGGCATCCGGCAAAGTCTAGCCGGATCAGAGGAAGGGATCCGGCTTAATCTAGCCGGGATGGCCTGGAAGGATCCGGCTTACTGCAATGTCGGATTTTGCACAAAGGCCAAGTAATGTCAGTAAGTTCACGGGTCCTGCAGGCCTCCTGCCCGAGGCTCAGAAGACAGCCAGGTCGAGCCAGGGTTTTCCAGGTCGCTAGGCCCTAGGCGCTGACTCGGCTAATTCGGGAAAGGGCAGTGGCCTAGGCTCCGGTGGGCTACGCTGGCTTAAGCTCAAAGAGGAAAAGATAGACCTGTCGTTGGACTGACGATGAGCTGGACTGAGTGACAGTAGCCAGAGCTTGTCCTGTTCCTCTTGTCCATGCCATTAGCATCTTCGGCCAAGGGCAGAATGGTAATCCGGTTAGTGTATAAATAGACCAGCACATCCTCCAGGGCGAGGGATGAGGAGAAGAAGCCTCATTTCCCCCCTTGCTCCATCTTCCTCCTAGAGCTCTCACCATTGTTGCTTCATACAGCTCGAGGAGCACTTTGTACTTGTCACATTGAGATATAAAGAGAGTAGGCTAGTGCTGCAGTAGGGGTGTTACCTCCACAAGAGGGCCCCGAAGCAGGGTACATCTTGTTGTGCTTTGGTTGTTCTTGGTTTTGCTCGTTCTTGCTTGTTCTTGCGTGTTCTTCGTAGTTCTTCATGCGTGCTTCTTAGCGCGCACACCCTCCCCGGATCCCCCAACATCCTAGCGAGCCCCCAACTTAAGCCATCCTATGGCATCTGCCGTGACACCACCACGACAGTTGGCGCCCACCGTGGGGCACGCAGTGGCGTTGGCTGGGGTTACCATCCGGACGGGTTCCGTCACCAGCTCCGGCGTGCGTGTGCGGTCCGGGCTCGTCTGCAACTACGGCGGGTTCACCTTCATCAGCGACAACGCCGGCTGCTTCGCGGGAGGGCCACTCCCTGTGGATGGACACTTCATCCAGTTCGGCAGCTTCCTCACCTACGTCACCACCGAGCTTGTCCGCGAGTACCCGGCGCAGGTGCTCGTGGCCGAGGACCCTCCTTCTTTCCGCGCAGCTCTCGGACGGCGTAGCGCTCGCCCCGGGAGTAGCGTGGAGGTGATGATGACCGGCCAAGTGCTGGAGCAGGCAAAGGAGATGCCGGCAATAGCATGCCCGAGGACTGGTCACGCCAACCGATCGGTGACAAGCCGACTCGGACGGCGAAGTTCCCAAAGGAGAAACCGGATCCGGTTGGCCCACTTGGCATGTCAAGTAGGGAGGCTCCCTTAGAGGATGTCCTGGAAAAGTTAGCTCGGCCAGTGGCACCTGGGGCAAACGTAGAGCTTACTATAGCTCAGTTAGAGGCAGAGCGCCTGAGGTTGCAAAGAGAAGCCCGGTTAGTGGTAGAGTCTAGGCAAGCATTTGATAGAGACATGAGAGAATATAATGCTGCCAATGGTATCACCGATGGTTTCACTCCGGTAGTGCCTCACCCACGCAAGAGAGCAGATTTGCGTAACAGGGGTAAGGACCTCAATGACGAGTTAGCTAGAGCCGCAAGATCGAGCTCGAGTAAGGCTACTAGTCAAGATCGGGTACAGGCAAGCCGGTGTATAGCTCCCCGGCCAAGAATCTTAGGGCTGCAGCGCGAGCCGAGTTGACCACACTAACCGGGGATGCTTGGCGCAAGCAGGCAGAGAGGGTCAATGAGCTGGTTGATGTGTGTAACCGGCAGAATGAGGCTTACCGGAAAGCTAATCCGGATGCTGGTGGTTCTCGGGTAGTAGTGTCGGCTAAGGCTGTTAGCCAGAAATCCAAGGGGCAAGCGTCATCCCCACATGTCGGAGTTGACCGGGCCCAAAGCGTGAATTCGGGCAAGAGCAAACAGTTGCAGGCCTATGATGCTGAATATGCCGGCAAGCAGCTAGCAGCTCAAGGAAGAGGTGGCCAGAGCAGAAACAATGGCGGTCAAGGCAATCCGGGAGCCGGAAGGGGTAATTCGGCTGGCCGAGGTCAACCACCTCGTCCTCCTGGGCAGAATCAACCCCGGCAGGAGCAGCAAGTGATGGTGCAAGCGCAGCAGCAAGGTGGTGGCCAGGCGGGCTACCGCTATGATGATGGTAATTCGGCTATGGCGCGAGCCGGATACCAAACGTATGATAATGCACTTGCATCCAGGCTGGGACCTCGGACATTGGATCCGGATGATCAGCGTCTCAAGTTGGATAGGATTTAGTCCAGTCCAGGTCCTCCATGCTTTGGGCCTCGGATCATGAACGAGCCGAACGTGCCGTTGTTTCAGCTTGGCCGAATCACAAAGCCGTATAACGGCAGCACTAAGCCGCAGGATTGGCTGATAGACTATGTATCCTCGGTGCACATTGCGGGGGGCAATCGCCGATGGGCGGTCCGGTATCTCCCGCATATGTTGGAAGGGCCAGCCCGGATTTGGCTGAATAACTTACCAGAGGGTAGTATCAACTCTTGGATGGACTTGGAGCAGGCGTTTTACAGCAACTTCTCCAGCACTTACAAGAGGCCAAACCGACCTCAGCTCTTGTCTGCGTGCAGGCAGGAAGAGCGGGAGACAGACCGAGAATTTTTGACTCGGTGGAGCAACATTCGCAATTCTTGTGAAGGTGTCGTGGAGGAGCAGGCCATTTCTTGGTTTGCGCAGGGTTGCCGACATGGCACCCCGCTTTGGCAGAAGCTCCAGAGGGATATGCCAAAGACCTTGGCAGAAATGATCCGGATAGCAGATACATATGCTCTTGGTGATCCGACGCAGCCAGCGTTGGATGCGGTGGGAACAAGCAGGAGGCAACCGGTCAACAACCGAGCAGGACCATTGAGGCCCAGTGACCGACATGAGTTCGGTTACAAGAGGAGAGATCCGGATTATAGATACGGTTCAGATCAGGTTGCTGCAGTAAATATGGATCATCCTGGAGCAGGAGATAGCCAGAGACCAAAAAATGAGGGTCCAGCTTGGAGGCCGAATCAAGGTGCCTGGGCAAAGAAAGTGTGGGATGGACCGAGTCCACCTCTAACTTTTGAGGCAATGATAGATGGGCCTTGCCGTTATCACACAACAGACCCACGCAAGCCGGCTAATCATTCGACTCGGAATTGCAGCTGGCATCATCGCATCCAGGCGGAAGGTCAGAGAGGGCCACCTCTGAGAGGTGCTCCTAGACCGAATTTCAGGCCGAACACGCCTTTATCCGGAGCCAACGCAACCCCGGTGAACGCAGGAGCTCCAAGGCCGGCAGTCACAAAGCCGGTTAACCTGGTGAATATGGGAGGCAACAACAACGATGCTGGTCCGAGTCGGCAAGGTGGATACCCCGGAAATGATTACAAGGAGGCTCATCAAAGTTATGTGGTGTTTGTGACCGAGCCAACTGACAAGAAAAGTCAGCTGCGAAGGGCGAAAGAGGTGAATGCAGTCATACCAGCAGTCCCAAAATACCTGAACTGGTCCGAGCAGGAGATCACTTGGAGCAGGGCTGATAATCCCAGGGTTATGCCAAGCCCAGGAAACTATGCACTGGTGGTGGATCCGACTTTGGTTGGACCCAAGATTAATGTGAGATTCAGCCGAGTCTTGGTTGACAATGGCAGCGCTATAAACATCATGTATCGGGACACAATGGTCAAGTTGGGTTATTCGCCGAATCAGTTGCAGCAGAGCAGTTGTACCTTCCATGGTATAGTACCCGGGTGTCTTGTTCCCCAATGGGTAAGATATGGGTAGATGTGCTGTTTGGTACCAAGGACAATCACAGACTTGAGAGTCTCGAATTGAGGTGGTAGACTTGGAGAGCCCATACCATGCTCTGCTCGGCAGGCCAGCATTAGCCAAGTTCATGATATCCACTCATGTGGCCTACCTCAAGATGAAGATGCCTGGCCCGAATGGTATCATCACCGTTGCGGGAGATTACAAGAAGGCCATACAGTGTGCCACGGTTGGTTCCACCTTAGCCGAGTCGTTGGTGATCCAAGCTGAGAAGAGCAAGATGCATGAAGTAGTGGCGATGGCGAAGTCAGCTCAGCTCGGCGTGCTGGCTATGACCAATCCGGATGCAGGTGCAACATTTGAGGTGCCCAAGGAGACAAAGAAGATCCCCATTGACCCGGAGAATCCGGAGCGCATGGCCATCATTGGTGCCGGATTGGGCGAGAAATAGGAAAGCGCGCTCTGTCACTTCCTCCGTGAGAATCGGGATATCTTTGCATGGTCGGCTAAGGACCTGCCTGGTGTTCCGAGGGAGTTGGCAGAGCACTCTTTATTTGTCAGGCCGGATGTGAAGCCGGTGAGGCAACCGACTCGTCGTCTTTCAGACGATCGAAGAAAAGTGGTGCTGATGAGCTGGCTAAGCTACTTGCAGCCGGTTCATTATGGAGGTGTTGCATCCGGACTGGATATCTAATCCGGTTCTGGTAGAGAAGAAGAAGGACGAACCAGCGGTGATCAAGGTGTGGCGTATGTGCATCGACTTCACCAACCTGAACAAGGCGTGTCCGAAAGATCCATTTCCTTTACCTCGGATTGATCAAGTGATCGATTCTACTGCTGGGTGTGAGTTGTTGTCTTTTATTGATGCGTACTCTGGTTTTCACCAGATACCACTGAACCCCAAAGATCAAATAAAGACTGCTTTTATTACCCCGTATGGGGCGTATTGCTATCGTGTCATGTGTTTCGGTTTGAGAAATGCCGGTGCAACTTATCAGAGATGTATGCAGAAATGCTTACACTCTCAAATGGGCAAAAATGTGCAAGTGTATGTCGATGATATCGTCATCAAAACTAAAGAAAAACGCACTCTCCTCGAGGATCTCGAGGAAACATTTGTGAACTTGAGAAAGTATCGGTTAAAATTGAATCCAGATAAATGCACCTTTGGTGTCCGGCCGGAAAGTTGCTCGGTTTCCTTGTATCGAGCCGAGGTATTGAGGTGAATCCGGCTAAGATCCGAGCCATAGAAAACATGAAATTGCCTAAATGTCTAAAAGATGTGCAAAAGTTCACCGGGTGTCTAGCCTCGTTAAGTCGGTTTGTGAGTCGGCTAGGAGAAAAAGCCTTGCCCTTGTATCAGTTGATGAAAAAGAGCACCGGGTTCACATGGACCCCGCAGGCAGACTCGGCTTTCAATGAGCTAAAAAAGATGTTGTCCACTGCACCAATTTTGGCATCACCTTTGCCGAATGAGCCAATGCTACTTTACATTGCGGCCACTAACCGGGTCGTAAGTGTGGTGATAGTGGTAGAGCGAGAAGAGGAGGGTAAATCCGTATGAGACCGGTGTACTATTTAAGTGAGGTGATCTCAACCTCAAAGCAGAATTATCCTCACTACCAGAAGATGACATATGGTGTATACCTGGCGGCCAAGAAGTTGAAACATTACTTCCAGGAGCACCCGATCACCGTAGTATGCGAAGCTCCAATCTCGGAATCATTGGGTGCAAAGATGCGACTGGCCGAGTTGCCAAATGGGCAATAGAAGTGTCTCCTTACACCCCGCATTATGAGAGAAGAGATGCTATCAAGTCTCAGGCTTTACCGGATTTCCTTTGTGACTGGGCCGAGATGCAGTATGAGCCACCCAAGCCGGATTACAATTACTGGAAGTTGCACTTTGATGGCTCCAAAACCAAAATCGGACTAGGTGCTGGGATAGTACTCACATCACCGAAGCAAGATCAGTTGCGATATGTGTTGCAGATTCATTTCTCAGCATCAAACAATGTGGCCGAATATGAGGCACTGATCCATGGGCTTAATGTGGCTAGGACATCGGCATCCGCCGGATAGAATGTTTTGGTGATTCAGATTTAGTGGTGCAGCAGTCTTCTGGAAATTGGGATGCTTGATGCCAATATGGCACTATATCGGTTTCATGTCCAGAAAATTTCAGGATTTTTTGAAGGCTGCGAGTACAAGCACATACCTCGGCTGGAGAACGAAGCTGCTGATATCCTGTCAAAGCTGGGTCGTCTAGGGATGCAATCCCACCCGGGATATCCTTGAATCACCTAAGGATCCCTTCAATCAAGCCTTCGCCTGATTCCGAGTCAATTTTTATCCCAAACAAGAATCTGAAGCTGTTCCTATGAATGTTGATGTCGGGTACATTTGGGAAGACCCGGGGACTGCATGGCGAGACTCGGGGACTGCGCACCGAGACTCGGGGAATGATAACCGAATCTTAGGGAAGAGGAGAAGGAGGAAGATGGTGCTAACCGAATCTTAGGGAATGGACAGAGACTGATAGAAGAAATAATGGCGGCCGAACCAGTGAAATAGATGAGCACTTATTCCCTTTGCATCCAGTACCGAAGTGGGCTGAAGAAATCATGAAGTTCATGTCGGAGGGGAGTTTGCCAAATGATGAAACCGAAGCTAGGCGAGTGCAGAGGAGGTCCAAGGGTTACACCATTATCAACAAGGAGTTATACAAAAGGAGTGCAACCGAGGTGCTACAACGTTGCGTGGAGCCAGCCGAGGGCAAGGAGATGCTCTTGGAGATACATCAAGGAGAATGTGGGCATCATTGCAGTACAAGAGCCCTGGTGGCTAAGGTATTCCGGCATGGGTTTTACTGGCCCACTGCTCATGCAGATGCAGAGGACATAGTCCGAAATGTGAAGGATGCCAAAGGTTTGCCAAGCAGACACACCTACCCGCATCGGCGCTCAAAACAATTCCTATCACTTGGCCATTTGCTGTGTGGTGTTTGGATATGGTGGGAGAATTCAAGCCGGCTAGAGGTAACATGACACATATGCTGGTAATGGTGGATAAGTTCACCAAGTGGATAGAGGTGAAACCAATCCGGAAAGTGGATGGTCATTCAGCTGTAACTTTCCTGAAAGAAATCATTTTGAGATACGGTTACCCCATAGCATCATCTCGGATAATGGCACGAACTTTGCTGTGGGAGAGTTTGCCCGATTCTGTATGGATAAGGGGATCCGGTTAGACATAGCCTCAGTGGCACACCCGAGTCCAATGGACAGGTGGAAAGATCAAATGCTTTGGTATTAGCCGGGATAAAAGCTCGGTTAATGGAACCTCTGGTAAAGACTCCGGGGTGCTGGATAGATGAGATACCATCAGTACTATGGGGTCTAAGGACCACGCCGAATCGGTCAACTGGCTATACGCCATTTTTTCTGGTCTATGGGGCAGAAGCAGTGCTACCCACTGACATAGAATATGATGCACCAAGGGTGACATGTATACCGAAACCGAGGCAAAAGAGGCCCGGGAAGATGCAGTGGATCTGCTAGAGGAAGCAAGAGAATTGGCCCTATCTCGGACAGCAGTATACCAGCAGGTCTCCGACGTTATCATAGTCGAAAATCAGCCCTCGAGTGTTTCATGAGGGAGATCTAGTACTAAGGCTGGTGCAGCGCAGCAAAGGCCGACACAAGTTATCACCTCCATGGGAGGGACCATTCATTGTGAGCAAGGCTATGCACAATGACTCGTACTACCTTGTAGATGCACAGGAACCAAGGAGGATGGCCTGGACAGACCCGGAGAAGAAACCAAGCGACCCTGGAATGTAGCTCTGCTTCGACCCTTTTACTCTTAAGGGGCGCAATGTATGTATCTCAGTTTATCATAAATGAAATTTCGGCAATCCGAGTCTGGACTCGGGGACTGCCTCGTCCTTATGCATGTGTTTTTTATTACTGTTTTGTCCATACCGTTCATGTGTCGGATTGCTTTGAACCTCGTCCCAAAATTCAAGTAATGTATGCTGTGTTGTTGATCTCGTGACTCGACTGACAAACACCAAAATGGTAGTCAAGAGCAGAGGTTGGGGAATATGGGAAACATGAAAATGGACTCGGGGACTCGGTCCAAAAGATTCGGCACGTCGTTTACTAACCCCTGTTATTTCTTTTTTGTTTATGTTAGATGATTCTAAACCACAACTCGCATGTTGCAAGTATTGTATGCTATGATTCCTATCTTGTGACTCGACTGTCAACACCTAAAAGGTAGACAAGAGCAAAGATTCGGCAAAATAAACAAGAAAACAGACTCGGGGACTCGGTTTAAGATGATCCAACATAAACCTAGTCCGGATCACATTAAGCAAAATAAAAGTAGTCTCGGAAGAACTTAAATTGTATATTACATCTGCTCCCGGCATACCGGGGATTTAATGTTTTCACTAAGATAATTCAGGAAGAAGGAGCCTGGTTGCAGGAGACTCGGTTGCAGGGATGGACTCGGATGTTGGAGGAACCTCGGTTGAAAGAGGACCCTCACTTGCAGGAATACCTTGGACGGAGAGCTTGAAGGCTTGGCAGACTCGGAAGCATCCGGATCAACTGAAGTCTTGGCGGTCTTGATTAAAGCTGTTCGGTAGTCTTGCCGAGTCAGTGGCTGGCATCTTGGAAGTCTTGGCTGAGATTGTTCGGCAGTCTTGGCCGAGTCGGAAGTGGCACTTTGGCGGACTTGATACGAGGTTGTTCGGCAGAGTTAGCCGAATCACAGACTCGCCCTCAGACTCGGCGTATTCGTCAAGGGAGGCATCGTCCGATTCCTCTTCTTCAGATTCTTCCCCATCCGAGTAGACCGGAGCGTCCAGGTCAAGATGCTTTGTGTTTGCAAATTCGCCATAAAGTTGGCAGCTTCTTCGCGGATCTTGATCCGGTTAGGGTCTGAAGCCCATGAAGAACCCTCGCGAAGTGAGCGCACTTTGACGAGATCAATCAGCTCATACCAAGACATGATAAATAGCAAAGCTGCGTCAGCACCAGCGCGGGCGGACGAAGATCTCCACTGCTTTAACCGGGTCTTCGCCTGATCCAGGCTTTGATTAGCTCGTCCGCAGACCGGACTTGCCGGGCTTCAGGAAACAAGACTCGGTGAGCTTTGAGACTTGCGTTGAGCAGGTCATTGGGACTCCTTCAGAGGAATCCGAGCTTTAAGCGCAGTAATGTGATCTTCGATATCCCACGTCTCTGGTAGGGGAGCCCCAGCTAACTTAGCTCTCTCAGCTCGGGCATCTCTCACAGCTTTGGCGGCTTGAAGCCGATGCTGGTAAACTCTCCTACATACAGATAAGCTAACACCGAATTAAACGAGAGGGAACACAAAATTATGTGTCGGATAAGAGCAGAAGGGAAAAGGAGATTCGGCAAACTTACGATCCATGTCTTCATTAAGGCTAGCAAGATCAGCCAGCCATTTTGCGCTGACCGCCTTGTGAGCAGCCAGATCATCTTTCGCCGCTTTTGCTTCGGCTTCAGCGTCTGCAACGACCGTTTGGATTTTCTTGTCCAATTCGGCCCGCTTCGCAAGCCCGGCTTTCAAAGTGTCTCGCTCCTTCTGGATCGAATCTTTCTCACTCTGCAGCATATCCCGGTCTTTCTTGAGCTTGGCCTTCACTTTTCCAACCCGGTCAAGCTCCCGCTGGAGCCGAATCACTTCCGACTTTTCCTCCGATAAAGCGCGCTTGTGCTCCTGATCTTTCTTTTCATCTCCTCACCTTGCGCCTCGAAGGAAGTTTGGAGGGCCTGGTGTTGCAGGACTAGCTGCTTAAAGATCCGGCTGCGAGCAGTCGTGGTTTCCTGAAAGAAAAAATTAATGGCGTAAAAAGAGTCTCGGGGACTGGCACCCGAGACTATTAAAAAACTAGCAAGATGGAGCCAAAACGAATCTCGGGGACTGGAGGCCCGAGATTGATATAAAAAAATTGACCGACTCAATTGAAAAGAGACTCGGGGACTGGGAGTCCCATGATTCATGATCAAGTTTTTCAGAGATTCAAGCGAATGACTTTCTTACTCGAGGAGTATCAGTCGTCGACCCGAATCTCGGGGACTGGGAATAGTACAATTGATCATGATAAAATAAAAGCAAGATTCGGCAAAGTTACCTCGAGGACCCGGTTAGCTTCGCGACCGAGGCCTGCACAGAGTGTAGAGATTGAAACATCCGGCTAGGGCCAGCCGGATGTGGCGACGCTGAAGTAGAGGAGCCTTCGCAAGGTCAGCAGCATTCCAAGCTTTAACGAATTCCTTGCGGAGCCGAGGTTGTCGCCGCTCGGAGTGCGGAGATTCGGCAGGACCTGGCCACTAAGTCGGGCACGAGTAATCGCCTCAGAGAGTTGATCATGCACCCGAGTCACTGATGGAGTGAAGGAAACCTGCTTGCTAGCAACTGCTTATCCGAGGTGGTTGGAGTTGTGCCGAGGCGGCTGAGTCGGCTTAGGTAGAGGCGATGCGCCAGGGGTCTTGGCTGGATCTGGCTGCTCGGTTTTTCTGGGCTTGTGTGGTGGTTTAAGTACTTCCTGTTGCTGCTTCTGCTGCTTCTCGAAGTTGTTGCTGCTGTTTTTTTCTTTCTGCTGCTCTTGATTCAGCAGAGCTTGAGCCTTGGGGGTAGGGCGAGGATCCGGCTTAGGCAAAGACTTAGCCGAACTCTTGTTTTCTCCTTCTCCAACTCCTTCAGAGGGCGTGGCCAAGTTGAATCTCGGGTAGGAGCCGAGATTTCCTTGTTCTCCAGGTCAGTAACCGACTCTGGAATGAGAGTCGGCGGAGGAGTCTTGGCAGTTGTGGCACGCGCGGGAGAGGTGACAGCCCTTTCAGGAGATGGTTCTCCATGGCCGTATCCAGTGGGGAATGGGAGAAAGAATGGATGAATGAGTTTGCTCGGTACGACGACGTCACTGCACAAGTAAGTAAACAGTTAACTCGGATAAAGATGACTCGGATAATAGAGGAAGAAAGCAAATGAAGTTAAGTTGGCTTTACCCCTTGGTGGTAGGCATGGGCTTGAGCCGATTCGGCTTGAAGGCAGCTTTCTTCATTCTTTTGCTTGAGGGGCATCTGATCCGGACGCGTCATCGCGTTTCCGAGATGTCCCTTGAGCATCCTGTTTGGCTGGAACACAAGGTTGTGACCATGAAATCGGAATGGCATCAATGGGATCTAGGATCCAGCAATCATCATCTTCATCCTCGGAAATGTTGTAAACAGTTGATTGCTTACCCTTGCGGATGGGCTTGGCGCGCGGAATCGGCAAATAATCGTCCGTATCCGCATCCTCTTCGCCCTCGCGCAGCGGGCTGCGATCCGGTCCCCACACTTTGGTGGAGAGATCTCCATCTTCGGTGATTTGGCGGTCGAACAGCTGCAGTAGAGTCAAGGCAAATCTGGATTAGTCCGATGATATTTTGGTGAAGTATGGATTAATTCGGAGAATGATGAACTAACCTGTGGTGGAAGTGCATCTCGGTGGAACGGCTCCACGCCCCATTTCCACTTGTCCGACATCTCGGTGTAGGCAATGGCGTTTACCCGTCTCTTGACGGAAGCTCTGGTGAGGTCATGTTTGCTGATCCGGGTAGGATCTAGCAGACCGCTCATATGGCAAATCTTGTGCTGACGTTGTTGAAGAGGACTGACCCGGCGACAGACGAAGGCTCGGAGGAGATCGTCCGAGAGCAGGCCCTTCTCCAGAAAATCCTCCAGAGTTCGGTGTATGACTTGAAGCTCCGCAAGAGTGTCAGCCGGATCATACCTGAAGTTTAATTCGGCTGTGGGGGGCTCGATCTTGAACTCGGGCAAGTTGAGAGCATCATGGCCTTCAACGCTCTTCACGTAGAAGAAGGACCTTTGCCATTTCTTGCAAGTATCCAGGCCAGTGATCCGGGGAAAGATGGAGCCCGTCCTCGGGGTAATGCTAGCCGAACCACAGGCGGTCATCACCTTCGGGTCACTGCCCGGGATAGTTTTGGTTTCCAAGGCCAGAGACCGAGATATCCCTCGGTAAAGGAGGAAAAAGCCGACAGGGAGACAAAGGCGTTAGCCGGAAGGTGGTGAGGCTGCAGGCCGAAGAAGTCTAGGAATCTCCGGAAGAAGTCACTCGCCGGGAGTCCGAATCCACGCTCGAAGTGCGCTAGAAATACAACGCGTTCACCCGGTTGGGTGACCGGTTCGAGTTCCTTCCCCGGTTTTCGGCATATAACTTTGGGTGTTATACGCCGGGTGCTCAGCAGCCATTCCAGCGTCTTTTGTAACATCGGAACCCTCCCAACTGCCAGGGGGCAGCTTCGGCATATCCGAATCAGTCCTGCAAGAAATCGGAGATAGCCGAGTTAGGAGATTCGGAATCTCTAAGTCCAGAAGAATCGGATAAGGTGTAACCGAATCAGGTGTAAAGCGATTCGTAGAAGTATCCGGATAAAGTTGTCTAGTCAATGCGGAAAAGTAATTCGGCTGTAAAAAACACCTTTTCGTGAGAATCTAGGGTTACGCAAGATCTACCGCAGCAGTAAAATAGAGAGGAAATCCCGAGTAAAAATGGTGGAACTGCTCAAGCGGTGGCAAGCCAAACTAGGGCAATCTAGTGCAAAACCTGGAAAGGAGATCTAGGGAATGCACTGAGGCGTGACAATGGACTCATGCGCGAGTGAATCTACAAGAAACAGGCGCAAGTTCCCAGCGGAATATGAACTTGCTCGAGGTCGCCATGGCCGGAAGAAAAGGAACTTACGGTCGCGATGCGGCGAGGAAGAGGCCTGGTGAAGAAACGGCGGCGCAGGGCGCGGTGCGCAGTTCTGGTGTCAGGTCTCCGGCGTGGTTGACGTCTCCGGCGCGGCAAGATCGCAAGGGCGAGGTTGCAGCAGCGGCAATGGCGTAGATGGATGTTTCAGAGTGGAGAGTGCGAGGAGGAAGAAGAGAAACCCTCTACACCCCTATTTATAGCCGCTCGCAGTAACTGGCGCACTACCGCGCGGTTTTCGGGGCGTGGCCGGATCAAGTGTGCCCGAAATTTTGTGGTCGCAGCTGTGGCCGTATATTTCAAGCACATGGTGGGTCACATAATTGGAAGCAGGTGTGCGGATCGAGTGTGCCTGTCAGCGAAGAAACCGAGGAGACGCGGCCATTTAGTCAAAGCACTCAATTACCTGGTGGATCCGGATAATGTGCTGTCAGTGGCCTGTCAAATCAAAGACCCGGATTACGGGGCTTTGCGCAGAGATTCTCAGCCAGGTGTCCCAGGAAATCCTGAGACAAAATTATTCGATATGAGATTCGGTTAAGGGCATTTGTTTTTAACCTGCTACGGCCCTCCATCCGAGGCTGTAGGACCACACCAGCTTCGGGGACTACTGTCGGGGGGTTGCCCCCGGGTAGGGCAAAGAGGTGGTGTCGGAAGCTATAAAGTGGAAAGGAAGGTCAATCCGGGTCTCACAAACCGGATCACTTGGACCGGATCATATTTAAATGCAGGGAGAGGCCAAAGGGCATCCGGCAAAGTCTAGCCGGATCAGAGGAAGGGATCCGGCTTAATCTAGCCGGGATGGCCTGGAAGGATCCGACTTACTGCAATGTCGGATTTTGCACAAAGGCCAAGTAATGTCAGTAAGTTCACGGGTCCTGCAGGCCTCCTGCCCGAGGCTCAGAAGACAGCCAGGTCGAGCCACGGGTTTTCCGGGTCGCTAGGCCCTAGGCGCTGACTCGGCTAATTCGGGAAAGGGCAGTGGCCTAGGCTCCGGTGGGCTACGCTGGCTTAAGCTCAAAGAGGAAAAGATAGACCTGTCGTTGGACTGACGATGAGCTGGACTGAGTGACAGTAGCCAGAGCTTGTCATGTTCCTCTTGTCCATGCCATTAGCATCTTCGGCCAAGGGCAGAATGGTAATCCGGTTAGTGTATAAATAGACCAGCACATCCTCCAGCTAAGTTGGGAGGGTTGTGGTCACCTAAGTTCTTCTCCCGCATATCCTTCCCCCACTGCCTCAGCTGCACCTTCGAAGGCTGTTTTTCCATCTCAATGAAGAGATTTAAATCCTCTTGCTTAATGGTGGGAAAGTTGCGGTTGATGTCTTCG
Organism: Poa pratensis; assembly: GCA_947311845.1. Lineage (NCBI taxonomy): Eukaryota > Viridiplantae > Streptophyta > Magnoliopsida > Poales > Poaceae > Poa > Poa pratensis. Next base: position 138,315,103 of record CAMZMU010000041.1, on the reverse strand, counting down.
AAATTTGCACCATCATCAATCATGGTCCTCACCCTATTTTTCCAAGTGCTCAGAGCTCTGCTCATCTTGCCGAGGGCGTATGAGTTTACCGGATTTGTGAGCTTCAAGTTAGCGTACGTCTAGGGGAACTTGTATCGTGTGTGCAACTTCTGAAGAAGGAGCCCCGCCAGTTCTTCACGGTCTTTGTCCCTTATGTTCTGGTCGTAGATCTTGGAAATGTCTCGAAGGATGCAGGCGCAGTTGTTGCCGAACCCATCTGCAAGTTTACGCGGCAGCGTAGGCACACCACTTGGGTCCACTTCCATAAATGTGGATCTGGTGGTGGGGAGCTTGTTTGGTTTTCTCTCCTTTCAGCGACGCATGGCATTGCTACCATCAGTGGTCTCGTGACCATCCCCGGCGCCACTCGTAGTGGTCTCGTTGCCATCCCTGGGGTCAGTGCTATAAGTTCCATCATCGTCGGTCCCCTTATTGCCCTCGGCATCCTCCCGCTCAGTACGCTTCCTTGGCATCTCCATGTCGTCCTCAGTGCAATCCCCTTGCATCGACATGTACTGCTCCATTAAAGGATCATACTTGGCGTCGCCTCCATGCAGTGAACCCTCGGCCTCTCCTCCTAGCCCTGAACCCCCGGCCTCTTCGTTGTTAGCCATGTCCACGCTAACAATAAAACCTCGTAGTTAGCAAAACAAATATAAGTAAATTTCACTTAAGCATTTAAAATTCACTAAGTATTTAATAACCACTTAAGCATTTTAAGAATCACTAAAGCATTTTAAAAACCACTAAAGCATTTTAAAAACCACTAAAGCATTTAAAATTCACTAAGTATTTAAAATCCACGAGGCCCTTGATATTGCCGGAATGTTATTTAACTTTCATTCCGGCAAATCTCGGGTACCCCATATATCATTTTTTTAGCAAAGGTCGTGCCGAAATTCAACCAAAAATATGACCTTTGCTAAAAATATGATATATGGAGTACCCGAAATTTGCCGGAACGGAAGTTAATCAACATTCCGGCAATCTCAAGGGCCTCGTGGGTACCTGCAAACATACACAAATCACCACAACATCATCACCACCACAAATCATGGGACTCATTCCACCACCACCACATCATCGACACGAACCACAAATCATTTTAAAAATTCAAACCCTGGCCGGCATCTCCGACCGGTAGAATACACAAATCACAAGAACATCATCACACACCACCACAACATCATCGACAAATCTCACCTGAAACTGGATCATAACAATTTGATTATTGCTCGGAAATTTACAAATAAAGTATCAAAATGATCACAAAACTATAATCTACCACTTTGTATCAAATTCATGTTCAACTAAAAATTTATGTTTCTGTTTATCCAAAAAAAATTGCAGACCTTAATAGTAGACTCAAAAAATCTCACCACCACCCTAATCGACAAATCTCACAAATTTTTGTAGCTACCTATTTGAACTAAACCTAAACAGTAGCAAAAAATTGAACTAACTAAACCTAAACAGTAGCTAAACCTAAACCTATTTGAACTAATTGAAATTCAAATAACCTAAACCTATTTAAACTTATTGAAACTCAAAACAGTAGCTAAAAAAACTAAAATTGCAGAACTAATATAGACAACTTTCAAACAAATTCCTTAGTGGCAGAACATGAATTTGACAAGTTTTTAGTATACAAATTTCTTATTGGCATTTTCACAAACACCTTTGCTGCAGGAACGGAGAGGAGGTGGAGAACCGCGTGAGATCGAACCTGCAGGAACGGAGAGGCGCCGAGGAAGAGGAGGGCGGTGGCATGGGCGCTCGCGTCCTCGACGGCGTCGGCGCTCGGGGCCGTGGACGGCGTCAGCGCTCGTGGATGGTGGAGGCGTCGGGCCCGTGATGGCGGAGGCTCGGGGCAGAGGGGGCGCGAGAGGAGGGAGAGGAGAGGAGGAGGCGCGACATGCGGCCATGGACGGCGGAGGCGCGAGAGGCGGCAGAGAGGGGCGGCAGCACTGGGAGAGAGAGGCATCACGCGCGGGTGTGTCAAATCGATTTGGGGGAGATTTGGCACGCTCGCGCGCGAGGCTGAAGGGTTCAACGATACGCCACGTACCACTGACGGACGGCCTTGGCCGCGTGTCGGTGGTACGTTTGGCACCATTGACGGGCGTGCGGTTGCGCGCGTCAGCAGTACATCGTACCACTGACGGCTGTTAGGGGCGCGCGTCAGCAGTATGTCTATCACTGACTGACCCTAAAGGCGTCCGTCAGTGTTTTTTTTTCTTTTTCTTGTTTTAATTTGTTTTCCCAATCCTTTTGTTGTTTCCCATCTAATAAGTGTGTCATCTATTATTAAATTGAAACATACATATAATAAGTGTGTTATCGAGTATTATTTGATCGATTCAAGTCCGTATTTGTAAAAAAGAGGGATATATACATGCATAGTTTCGACGCATGCACATTGAATATTAGTTGATCGATCGATACAAGTTGCGCGTAATTGTACAAAAGAGAGACGATACATGCATACTTTCGCCGCACATATCGAATATTAGTTGATCGATACAAACAAGCACATAATTATACAAAAATATGTGTTGATCGATACAAGTCCATAATTATACAAAAGAGAGATACATGCCTAGTTTCTCAGCGTTCAACAAGCTTCTTGCCTTTTTTGTCGCCGTTGAATAATTTAGCCCCACATCATGACTTGTTATTTTGAACGGACGACCTGACCTCGGTACTGTCGTCCTGCTTCTTCTCGTGTTGTATCTTGCCTCATCGACGTCTTCATCTTCTATATTTGGTTCACCGTACATGTCGAAGTCTTCCTCGTTGGCGACTCCTTCCATTCCGACGATATTCCTTTTGCCTCTCCTTACGACAACACGGCTAGGCCATGACGGGTTGGTTATGAAGAAGCATTGGCACACGTGCTTAGCCAATACCCATGGCTCATTTTGTGCGGTGATGTTCACGCTTGTTGAAGTGCCGGCTTCGGGTATAACCATGGTGGTGAAGTATCGGTCTTCTTCTATGATGCTCGATCTCCTAACCCATCTGACACGAAACATCGGCACCTTCTCTCCCGAGTAGTTAAGCTCCCATATCTCCTCGATCCTTCCGTAGTATCTTAACTTCACGCTACTAGTGTAGGATTCCATCGTTACCCCTGAGTTTTGATAATCTGATTTCTTGTCCCTCTCCTCCGTGTAGAATGTGAACCCGTTTATATCATATGATTGAAACGTCGCGAGCTTGGGCGCGGGGCCATGTGCCAAGGAGTATAAGAGTTTACGGTCCTCCGTACTATCCATTGGCGAGGGATTAGCGAGTAGCTCATCTTTGAACCAACACAAGAAAGAGTAGTTGTGCTCTTTGATTATTTCCCCTTCGGTCCTCTACTTGCCATTGTCAATGTACTTCTTCCTAATGATGTTTTTGTGCTTTTCCAACCAAGGATCGACCATTTAAAGGTGTTGTAGAGCAACCAAGTTTGCCCTGTTAAAGTCGACGCGTCGATTGTCATAGTCCACATGCAATTCCTTCCGGCCAGATTTGTGACCTAATCCCTCGAGCCTGCCAAGGTGCTTGTTCCCAGGCAAGCCAACAAGGTCCTCGACGTCCAATAGTTCGTGCAGAAAGAGATGCACTCCTCGGTGAGAAAGCCCTGAACGATGCTTCCATCCGGACGGGCCCGGTTACGAACAAAACGTTTAATGAACCCATTCATCCTTTCGAATGCCAGCATGTTGTGCAGGAATAGCGGCCCCAGTTGCGTGATATCATCCACGATATGGACCAACAGATGCACACAAATGTCAAAGAACGCGGGCGGGAAGTAAATCTCAAGCTCATACAATATCACAACGATCTCTTCCTCCAGCCTTGAGAGTTGCTTCACGGTGATCGACTTTCGAGAGATCACGTCGAAGAAGTTGCCGAGGCCAAAAAGGGTTTCACGGACGTGCTTGTCCATTATCCCTCTGATCGCAACCGGAAATATCTGCGTCATCATCACGTAACAGTCATGAGACTTCATCCCGCTGAATATTTGTTTCTTCGGGTCTAGATATCTGCTTATAAGCCCCGAGTAACCCAAAGGCACTTTGACTCCTAGAAGGCACTTGATCAATTGTTCGATCTCGTTTGGACTGAAAGTGAAGTAGGAGGGGCAGTAATATTCATTCCTCTTAACCCTTTTGTCCTTGTGACCGTCTGTCTCCTCATTCGACTGGTCATCCCCATTATTCGGGCGTCCCCCTGAAGCTCTTTCCTGATATCCAGATATATCAGGTCGCCTCTTGCTTTCGGCCCATCTTTGGTCCTCTCCGGCATGTTGAGCAGAGTGCCAAACAAAGCCTCGAACACGTTCTTCGTGATATGCATTAGATCAAGGCAATGAGGCGTACCGAGGATTTTCTAGTACGGCAAGTCCCAAAACAGACACTTCGTTTTCCATACATCCAGGAGCGGTTTTGGTGCCTTTTGCTTCTTTCCCGGCGCTGGGCACTGTTCCCAACCATTCAGCAACTCGTAGATTTCTTCGCCGCACCTCGTATGTGGTTTGTCCCGGAGCTCATCTTTGCCGTTGAAAAGGTCTCCACGCCTTCTCCACGCGTCATCCTTGTGTAGCCACCTTCGATGCCCCCATGTACATGGATTTCGAAGACCCGGTATCTCTCGGAAGCTGGATAAACATCGGATCATCCATGCACCTCACACATCCGTTATGCCCATGGGTCACCTGGGCTGCGACATATCCGTAGCCGGGTAAGTCGTGCACCGTACAGAGCAGGGTGGCTCTCATAGGGAAATATTCTTCCGCGACGGCGTTCCATGTCCTGACCCCTTCCTCAGCCCATAACGTGTCTAGCTCATCTTTCAGCAGCTTCAGATACATGTTGATGTCGATGCCTGGTTGTTTCGGCCCTTGAATTAGCATGCTCATGTGTATATATTTCCTTTTCATGCACAATCAGGGGGAAGGTTGTATATCCACACAAACACGGGCCAGGTGCTATGCGTGCTGCTCTGGTTGCCAAACGGATTGAGCCCGTCAGTGCTCACACCCAACCTGATGTTCCTTGGGTCTGTCGTGAAACTTTTGAATTCACCGTCTAATGCTTTCCACTGTGCTGCATCCAAAGGGTGTGTCAGCCATTTCGTCTTGTCGACGGTCCGGTTTGGATCTTTCACACTGCCTTCTTTTTGTCCACATGCCATCGCATGAGCCTTGCTTCCTTTCGGTCCGTGAAATACCGCTGCAGACGGGGAATGAGCAGAAAATACAACACAACCTTGCGAGGATCTTTCTTCCGGCCTTTCTTATACCGATCATCGTTGCACACTGGACATGTGGTCTTCTCTGTGTCCTCTTGCCGATAAATGTAGCAATCATTGATGCACATGTGGTATTTTACGTGCGGTAGATCAAAGGGGCACACGACTTTGTTGGCCTCGTTTAGACTCTTTGGACACTTGTTGTCCTGGGGAAGGATACTGTGCCAGTATTGCAGACTAGCCTCGACGCTTACGTCGCTCAAATTGTATTTTGCCTTCATCTGTAGAACATCGAGCGCAACTTTTAACCGGGAGTCCTCGCAACCAGCATACAACGGAGTATTCGAGTCTATCTCTAGTTGCGCCAGCTTAGATTGCTCTTTAGCAGCACCTCTAGAGGTAGTCGTCTTCTTAAGAAGCAGTTCTTGAACGTGAGGGTCCCGCACGACTAAAGTTAGAGGCGTCTGCGTGTCCTCGTCTGACGTTACATGTTCTTCAACATGATCGTCGTCGTGTTCTCCACCATCATGTGCGGGAGGCTCTTCGCCTTCTTGCCCGTCGTCATGACCTTCCTGATGATCATGTCCTGCTGCCGCCGCCTCAGGATTTCATCATCTTCATCATCTATCCACAATCCACTTAGTGTAGCCATCCATGAAACCACGCCTGAGCAGGTGCTCTTGCAATTTTCCAGAAAAGGGGCCGAGCCATTCCTGTAGGTTGGATTTTCGACACGGACACAATATCTCTTTCAGTTTATTCGAAACATGTCTTCCGTCGCGCGTTTTAAATATCTATCCACCACCATTTCACTCATAATGACCATATTGTCGTCTGCACGGTGTACAACGAAAGAAAATTAATTATTAGGACCATGCATGCATATATATCAGTGAAATTTTTTGGCATGACCTTCCTACAAATAGGACCAAGCGGAGTGTGCCAAAATTTGCCGCAACGAAAATGAATCAACATTTCGGCAAAACTTTGGCAACTCATTTTCATTTCATACACAATACAAGTTTACATATATGCATGATGCATCCGGGAAAATTGCGCATCATCTCTCCCGCACACATGTCCATAAAATTTCACAAAATTTTAAATTTCACATATAAATTTGCATCGCGATCGCTTTCATCCTTTTTCAGTCACCTTAGCTATGATAAGCACACGCCACAAGAGAACCAAGGCGACGGAGATTGGATAGACAGGATGTGGGAGGAGAATGGGTTGTTTTGGAGAGGAGTGTGGTAGATCTAGATCCACCCAAGGGTGTGGGTGGATTTTTTGGTAGATCTTGATGTGGGAGGGGAGATTGGGTTAGATCTATCAAATTATGTAGGTTTTGTCGGTAAAAAAGGGGGAGGAGATGAGGGGAATGAGCCATTAAAGTAGGAGGTTCGAGCTAGTGAGAAGTGGGGGAAGTGAAGTGCAATGAAGGAAGTGGTAGGTGGCTGGTCGGGCTGTATAAAATGCCAGGTAACCACTGATGTGTGGCACTCATGCGCGTCAGTGGTACGTATAACAGCCCTGACGCACGAAAACGTCGCCCGTCAGTGGTAAGTGGGTCCCGCAGCGGTAGCCGGGGGAGGCGTACCACTGACGGGCAGGTTAGTGCGTGCGTCAGTGGTATCCTGGACACCACTGACGCACGGCAATTCCGCGCGTCAGAGGTACGCCTCCCCCGGCTACCGCTGTGGTACCCACTTACCACTGACACGCACTTTAGGCCGTGCGTCAGCGGTATCGGGGCACTACTAACACGTGTTTGTTCCGCACGTCAGTGCTACATAGCACTGACGCACGGGTTTTTTGCCCGTCAGTAACAGCCTTGCATCTATAGGCTTTTCCCTAGTAGTGAAAGCCTAGCCAAAATACCCCACACATTACTCGTCGCCGCTGGCGGGCGGTGCTGGCGGTGCCCGACGAGTCGAGTGCACCTAAACAGAGTTTCTACGAGGAATAAAGCAGCATGTCGGCAGGTTGCACATGGCGGGTGAGAGGCGACAGATCTTGCTGGATTTGTGTGGTGTTGCCTCGATATGGCAGCCAGCTGCGGCACAAAGTTGCGGCATCGTCGCGCGGGTTTGTCTGTGTCCAGGGCCTGCACGTGCGGGGAAAGTCAGCAACAATTGCTCCTTTGCAGGGAATTCTCACGGCTCCGGCGGTGGTGGCTTCTGAGTGGTCGGATCTACTCCGACGTGCAGCCGTGTGGCCATAAGCCCTAATCCGGCGTGTGGTCGGTCTCCTTGTCAAGGTCTGGTGCTTCTGGCAACTGTCTAGGGTTATGGCCCCCTCAACTTGGACAAAGTTTCATCTGCATGTTTCAGACTATGTGTGAGGTTGAGGTGGAGGGGATGCGAGACCCTAGTTAAAAACCTTGAAGTGATGTTGATGACTTTTTTTTGTTCTCCACGAGCTCTTTTTCTCGGATGCAGAGGATGTCGTTTCCCTTATTAGAGGAATCGTAGAAAAACTCGTGGTCTTGAGATCTCTAAATGAAAACCGTAGATTTAGTTTCACCGGACAAGGCAACAATGGCATGTGCGATGTATATGCTTCCTCCATGTGTTATTTTGATGTGATCCTAATTCATATAAAGATAGGGGCTAACTTCGAAGCGAATCGGAGGCCCGTCACCGGAGGCATGGGCCGAAGGTGTTTTCTTTGTTGTTTCAGGTGAATGTTCTCGTTCATGCTACAAGAAGGAATTTGTCTCAAGGTGGAGTGTTATTTTGATGTGATCCAAATTCATATAAAGATAGAGGCTAACTTCGAAGCGAAGCGGAGGTTCGTCGTGGGAGTCAGACTGCAGCCGACTTAGGGTTTTACCACCATATATACCTTTTGTAAGCCGGCGGTTGGGATAAGTCAAAAGTTGTAAATCCCTAGCGTTTGAAACCTCACCCGATCATAGTGAACATTCGCTGGCTGGCGCCCGTGGTTTTACTCTCCCATTGTTGGGAGGGTTTTCCACGTTAAATCTTGTGTCCCTGTTGGTTTAATCTTGCTTTTCTTGGTCGTTTATTTGCCTATCGTTTATAACAAGTGGTATCAGAGCCCTGGTTTTCTGATTAGTGTTTCGCGATGGCATCGATGAAGTTTGATCTACCGTTGCTGGACTACAAGACGAGATTCACTCTATGCCAAGTCAAGATGCGTGCGGTGCTCGCACAGTCCAATGATCTTGACGATGCTCTTGATGGATTCGGTGAGAAGGAGAAGGCGACATGGACCTCCGATGAGAAACAGAAAGACCGTAAGGCTTTATCGGTTATTCAACTTCATCTGTCTAATGATATTCTTCAAGAAGTGCTGAACGAGAAAACCACAAAAGATCTGTGGCAAAAGCTGGATGCGATCTGCATGTCCAAGGACCTAACCAGCAAGATGCACGTGAAGATGAAGTTGTTCATGCACAAGCTGCAAGAAGGTGGTTCGGTAATGAACCACATATCGGTGTTCAAGGAGATCGTTTCCGACCTAGTGTCAATGGAGGTAAAATATGATGATGAGGATCTAGCTCTTTTACTTCTGGTTTCGCTGCCAAATTCCTTTGCCAATTTTCGTGATACCATACTTTGAGTCGTGATGAACTAACCACTGCTGAGGTTGAGACCCTCTTGACGAGGGAAAAGATGAAAGGTATGGTACAAAAGGAGGAGTCGCCCTCCAAGGGTGATGCTTTGCAGGTCTGAGGCAGGCATGAGCAGCGAGATAACAACTACGACAACAGAGATAAGAGCAAGAGTGACAGAGGTCGCTCAAAATCTAGAGGACAAGACAAGTTCTGCAGGTATTGTAAGAAAAGTAATCACACTATTGATGATTGCTAGAAGTTGCAGAATAAGGAGAAAAACAAAGGTACTTACCAACCGAAAAATAAATATGAAGGTAATGATCCCGGTGAGGCTGTTGTTGTTGATGGTAGTTTTGATGGTGATTGCCTAGCTGTTTTTGTTGCATGTGTTTCTCGTTGGGATGAATGGATTCTTGATATTGCATGTTCGTTTTATATTTTTTGTAACAAAGATTGGTTCAATTCTTATGAGTCTGTGCAGACAGGAGATTTTGTGCGTGTGGGAATGACAACCCATGTCACATTGTTGGCGTTGGGTCTGTTCCGATCAAGACACATGATGGAATGACACGCACTTTGACTGGAGTGAAACACATATCAACCATGGCGAGAAATTTGATATCGCGCAGTACCCTTGATTGTGACGGGTAAAAGTATGCCGCCAGGAATAGACTCCTGAAGGTATCAAAAGGTTCTCTCATTATTATGATTGGTGATATCAATTCTGCAAAATTATATGTTCTTAGAGGTAGCACTTTGCCTGCTATTGCTGCGGTTGTTTGTAATGATGATCCAAGTAAAACTAACCCTTGACATAAGCGTCCAGGACATATGAGTGAACTTGGTATGGCGGAATTAATTAAGAGAGATCTACTGCAAGGCTGCAGTTTGGGTAAGATGCAATTCTGTGAACATTACATTTTCGGTAAGCACACCAGAGTTAAGTTTAATACTTCCGTTCATACCACCAAAGGTACACTTGATTATGTACATGCTGATGTTTGGGGGCCTTCTCGTAAGCCCTCTTATGGTGGTGCTCGTTATATGCTTATCATTATTGATGATTAATCTAGGAGAGTTTGCCCATATTTCATGAAAAATAAGGATGATACATTTGCTGCTTTGAAGGGGTGGAAAGCTATGATAGAAAGGCAAACATGAAGGAAGGTGAAATTACTTCGTACTGACAATGGTGGCGAATTTTGTTCGAATGTTTTTATTGATTTTTGCAGAAAAGAAGGAATTGTCTGGCACCTCACCATCCCGTACACGCCTCAGCAAAATGGTGTAGCGAGCGCATGAATAGAAACGTCATCTCCAAGGCTCGCTGCATGATATCCAATGCTCGCATGAGTAAGCGTTTTTGGGCTGAGACGGCTGCGACCGCATGTTACTTGATAAACATGTCACCATCTATTTCTCTTGACAAGAAAACTCCCGAGGAACATGGAGACTAGAGTGGGCAAACCCTCAACTACAAGTCATAACAATGTACAGTACTATGTCGATGAGCTGAATGAATGACGTCTCAAACACCTCTAGCCCTGTTCCAAAGAAGATAGCAGACGGCCAGAAAAAGAATCGTTGCCATTGATAGCACATGCCTCAAGCTTGATCGCACATGGATACCCCAGATTATTCATTTGTAAAACTCCGCTGAAAAAAGGAAGCCGCACAGCTGTTTTCGGGTACAGAATGCACCATGAGTGACAGACTATAATTTATGAATCCTCTCATTCCCATTGTGGTTAACATTCCAATATGAAACTGAACAGGGCAAGCCCAACTCTATTTGTCTCTACCACGCCTTGCCACTGGTATGCCTTATCCCTCCTTATAAAGAACCAGATAACTGACATTTGTGCGTTGGCGCATGTCAGGAATTAAAGATCATGACGCATATCTTAAGTGCGCTGCTCGTAAGAAGGGGCGATTATTTATTGTGCATTGCATTTGGGGGAGTACATGAAGTTCTTAGATGAAAGAGCAATGCCCATGCTTTATACTACTCCATTTAAAGCAAGAGTACAGTACTGGGTAGTGGGTCTACCAATTTACAGGATACGTTCCACTGATAGAACAAAGCCAGAAATACACTTATGTTAACTCGTCTCGTCGCAAACTACCAGCAACCTTATAGCGTACCTATCACAAAACACTCCAGCAAATAAACTCCCCTCGAAACCGGAGGCATGACAAGGTTGATCTTGCATACTAGAGCCATTATCATCAAGCAGACGACACAAGCTTAAAACATACTCGCAAAAGAACTCCCCGACGAGAAACCATCAGATCTAACTGTAACCAAAGCACCACGCATACTTCAAACTCATCAACAAAGGCGCACCATTCTTCTCCTGCACTCTCCCATCGCCTAGTCCAGGGAGAGCTTCACGAATGTAGCCTACAGTAATACAAATTTTATATTATGCACACCGCTAGAGCTCGACATTATCTACACCAAGGGTTTTTATTTCATTTTTTCGAAACCTAAAGATGGCAATTTCGAATTTCTCAAAAAAATCGAGTTTCATGCAGAACAACCACCATTTGAAGTTTCTGTATTTTCTTCCAAACACCAACCTTGCTATCCTCCCATCTCCAACCACATGAATGGCACCCCAATTAAACCTTTGTTATACGAATGTGGTGTTCTGCAGCTCGAGCTCTAGGGAGCTCTTTTTTGAACTGTTCGATCTGCGTTTTGAAGTTTCGAAAATCCAGGGAAAAAATTCTTAGATGTAGATAACAATATGATCTATAAGCGTACAAAAACAAAAATTCAAAATTCGAAATGTTTTACGCTCGGAAAAAATGACAACTGAGTGGATCTACTTCGGTGAGCAATACACAATGTCAAAAGCTTCAAATTTATCGGATTTGTCTCTTATGTGTAGACTAAATAAAGAAATCTTTGATACTTTTCACACTGGTAGATTTCCACACTATCTATACCAAAGATTTTTTTCAACTTTTTTAAACTTAAAGCTGTCAATTTTGAATTTAGAAAAAAAAAGAGCTCCAGGCCAATATTTGTAGTTTCTGAATTTTTCAAAAAAAAAACTGGCTCGGCCTCTATTTGTAGTTTCCAATTGTTTTACATATTATAAAACATTTCAAAACTGAGACCCCTTCTTTCATTCATGAGAATTGATTATCTATTTTAAACGTATTTTATTTTAGTTATTTCGATCCAAAGACTATCACTTGAGTTATTAAACAATTTCCAAATCCACTTCAGTAACAGAGCAATATTCATGAGTAGTGTATTGATGATCCAAGGCCCCCCATAATCCTGAGGTGTACAAACCCCCAAATTTCCATTTTCATCATATGCCATTTAATAGTGAGAGCAACCTCCAAAAAAACCTTGCTCAGACTTTATACATCTCTCCGCGAGTTCCTTCTCCCAACAAATTAAAGACCATCATGAAAAGTATCATGTTTGAGAGGCAAGCATTGGATATGATTAATCTGTCTCTTAAGACATGATTCTGTCTTCCCATGGATCCATTATTTGGAGAGTTTATCCACTGGAATCATAAATTGTTACGGGGTAAGTCTATGATCACATACAAGCACTCCCAGATATAAACATTGGCAGCCGTCGATGTTTACAATTAAAAAAATTGGCAACTCTTTATGTTCGTTCAAATCACATCCCATCACAAAGACTTCATTCTTGTGATATGTTATTTTTATCCCTGACATGGATTCAAAACAATATAACAGGAACTATGCAGGATATTAGCATGAGTCTTTTTCATCAAAATCACAGTGGCTTCCAGGCTCGCGAAGAAATAAGTAAAATTAAATAACAAAAGACGTGATATATATATATATATATGTACATGTTTGACATAAAATAATTTAATATTTAGGACACAACAATTAGACAAAACATTGCTCCAAAAAGGCAAAAAGTAACTCCACCTATAGACCTATTTGTTTTTTTTACTCAATAGATTAAAAGATATATTGATTGAAATTTATGCGTACACACTACACAGCTATATGCACACACATTTTTTTTGAAAATTTTGGAGGTATCAAAATACCGGTCAATTCTCTCCTACTTTTTTTAATAAAATGAGGCAAATTGCTTGTTTTGTTTCTAAAAAAAGTACCTTAGTTGAGTAGTTGGAAGATGGGTTTTAAGTCTTGTACCAGCAAAAACCACATTGCATCAATTACATCTGTGGAAAGCACGCCTAGGTCATATGACTCGCAACAGTAACTACACCAGACTACCACTAACACTATGGTAAAATATCAAAACAAACAAACAGTACAACGACTTTTACGCTAATCTTTCGAGAACGGATCACCACGCGTGTGCATGATGACGAGTCGAACTGTAAGTTGATCAGATCTGGTGTGCCTTTGTTAGATCGATAAAATCCTCAAGGCTGATTATCCAACTTACATTTCTAGTGATTGGTGATTTCATTCAGAATTTGTAAGCGACGGTTTAGGGTTGTAAAGACTATCCAAACACCGTCATACAAGGGAATTGAACTGACTTGTATTCAGTGATCTTGGCAGTGACAAGTAAATTACAAGGAAACTCTTTACATATGTATAATCCTACCGCATTCCCGAGCGGCCGTCGATGGTAAGGGCAATGAAGGAAGGGAAGAACGCACAGGGAAGGCAGAGGTTGGTCGATAGTGGCTCCAGAAGACTTCTCCTGACCAGAACCAAAATGAGAATGGTGTGCCCGATAGATCGTGAGCTGGAGATGATCTTATTCTTATATTCTGTTAGGCAATAGGAAAATCCTGTGATGGTAGCGGCACCAGCAACACATGTAATTGCAGGAGATCTGGAGAAGCTGACTTGCTATGTATTCAGGGCCACAACCTGCTTGCCATATTCCGAAGCTGCACCAGTTTGCATGTAATGTTTTGTGAAGGTAATGTTCTTGTCATTTCATTATGGTAAACTTCAACCACTAATTGTGTCAGATGTTGTTGTGCATCTTATATAACATGGAAGGGGTCCAGATCTGTATACTCCAACGGATAAAACCTCTGTTGTGAAACTTCCATCATTCCGCGGAGATGAAATCCCAATTCCTTCCTACCCTACAATTTGTTCAACACATCCAGGTGCAATGCTCTGTTACACTCTGCCTTTAGTTTCTTTATTATTATGTAGCACATGTGCGTGCATTGTCTCGTGGCTAGGCTCCTAGCCAGTAATACGTATAGAAGCCCCAGTTCAAAGAATTTATAACATTTTTCAATAGGGTAGGTGAGACATCAAAGGACAAAATATTGTTATGAGTTCGGGAGACTGCAACATCTTTGGAGCAGATAAGTGAGTTACAGCTATCAAAACTTTTTTCACGTGCAGAATAAATTATCATTGGTATCTACAATTTTTTTCACCGTTTCATTGTGATGCCGCATTCTGTAGAAGAATCATGGGTGGACCATATGCATAAGATATTGCGACGTCATATAGCGTTGGATAACGGTGTAGGCTTTCGTTTGCACCTTAGAGCAAATGCAATAGTAGAGCCAACAACTGGCTATAAGATATTGCCACATCATAGCCAACGCTATAGTCAACTTGTATAGTAGTTAGCTATAAAGATGTGCTACTTTATTAAAACATGGCCCACCTTTCACTCTCACAAAGTGCTTAGGGAGCACGTGCTGCAGCTAGCTCTTGCACGAGAGCCGGCTTCTATTCTCTCTCCTCCATGTAAGAACAAATACATTATTTAAATCCTTATAGCCTGCTGACGGTACCTTATTGTACTTTCTCTTACGGTGTTTTTGTTTTGTGATAGGTATGGAGGAGTTGACTTGAAGTCTTTTTGGTCGTATTGTTTTGATACAACGTACGCGTCAATAAAAAAATCCTTTTTGTTGAAAAATTAAATTATTTGATCACAAATTCAAGTGAACGCAATCCACGTATTCATGATGTTGACCATTAATTAGAATTTATATGTGTCGTCCCGAGTGTAATTAATCTAGAAGATAAGGTGAGAAGATATGAAGAAAAACAACGTATTATAGCAAAACCAAAACTATCCATAGGCTAGATGTAACAATTCTTTCATTATATGTCGTCATTTCAAGCTCTCTACAATGTCGGGAGAAACTCGATTCAGCAAGGAATCATCTCTAAGAAATTATGGAGGCAAGACTACACGACACATCTCTGGCCGAACATTTGTTCATGTCAATAGAGCCGCATGGCACTGCTAAACGCTAGTATGCCCGACAAAGGAAGGCTCTGACTTTGTTAATCAAACAAATCCAGAGTACCATGAAAAAGTAGAATAATGCTTACACAAATGGATACCACATGTGATGGAAAACCAAATCTTCTTTGAAAAAAGGAAGGGATGTTGAGCCAAGTAGCTAGAGAACTTTTCACTGATGATAGACTGACATTCCAAAAGCCTCCTATTTCCAATGTGGTTAATGTTTAAACATGAAAACCAATAGGGAAAATCCAGTTCTTTCTATTTATACCACCCCTTGCCAATGTCATGCGACTTTTTCCGTCCTTATAAAGAACCCAACAGCTGACACTTGTGCAATGGCAGATGGCAATAGTAAAGAACATGTTGGATAGCTTGAATGGTTGCTGGTGATAAAGGGACGATTGTGGTAGAATAATTCATAAAGTGCCTAACATATGTACATTATAAGCTTCTAGTAGCATTAATATGGTCAGTTGGTCACCAGACTAAAAACTAATTATGCTCTATTGTGGCACATCTTGCGGGATAAATGTCGCAAGACATGTAAGCATAATCGCATTTGTATGGCGTGGTTTAGCCACATTGCGGAAGATATATATAAATATAATTGTGCATGTTAGATATAGTTTCATTGAATGAATATATTTGATAAATTAAAATAAACGTAGCGACGGACCATGATATGATAGACCGGTAACAAATTGTCCATGGTAAGACTCAACACGAATGGTTTTGCCACAATATACAACATGTTCGGATTTTGAAAAGCCATAGTGGTCACTAGGACATCATGGGCGGATTATGAAAAGCCGTTTTTGGCGACTTCACGTACTCAGTTCCCCTCCATGGCTTCAATTGGCTCTCCATAGGCTCTTCTTTGAGATGGCTTGATCTCCTCTTTCTCAGGGGCGTCCACGAGATAACCCTCATGTATAGTCCGTCCAACCTCGTTTCACAGTCTGTACTATTGATTTTAATTGTATGTTTTTCACCTAGAAAAAATGGTAGATGAACGCATGACATAAAATTAAGTTGTAAGACAATTTGTACATTATTATTCTTCCATGCCCAATACATAAACTTTCACATATCGGGAAACATAGAATACTCTCTCGATATCACAAGCATATGTCATTTTGTACA
This sequence comes from Poa pratensis, assembly GCA_947311845.1. Taxonomy (NCBI): domain Eukaryota; kingdom Viridiplantae; phylum Streptophyta; class Magnoliopsida; order Poales; family Poaceae; genus Poa; species Poa pratensis. The sequence continues at coordinate 138,298,868 of CAMZMU010000041.1, read as the reverse complement.
TGTCTTGAGTCAAGCAATTTAAACTTTAACTATAAATATTGTTTCAAATATTTAGATTCATAATTTGTTAAGCATGTGTTTATATTTGTCAAGAAATATATAATTTATAATATTATATTTATTAGTGTGTTTTATACATAATTTAGTTGTCAAAGATAATCTTCTAGACCTTGTTAAGAAGTGAGCCTAGCTCACTTGGCTAGCCGAGTAGATGTACAACCCAGCCACTCAGGTTCAATTCCTCATGGGCGCGAATTTGGATTCTTATATTATTTAAAAAAACTCGTTGTGGGGGCTTCCCCCACAGCTTTTCTTTCAAAAAAAAAGTCTAAAACGACATACATTTTTTATATGGAAGGAATACGAAAGATATAATATAAGTTCAAGAAGGATTGTACCCTAGAGCAGAGGATAGGGACAGTGGACCATCTTGTCAGAATTGGGCGCAGATCCACATATAAGAGATTTTTCACAACATGTAAATTTGAAGAAAAAAACATGAAAAAACACTAGATAAATCATGCATGTAGAGGATGTATGCAGGTATGTGCGTGCGAATTTTGAAATTTAAAATTCGAAGTATTTAACTCGGGCAAAAAAATGAAGTACCCGATGTCCCGGGATTTTGACCTTGCAAGTTCAGATTTCTTTGTTTTGTGGGGAGCACATACGATTAATCTTTATCTGGATATAGGAGGCTTCCGGATAAGATTTCAGTTTTTTTCTAGAAATACAAAATTTTACCCATTTTGAAACTTACGTTCTGGTGAACCCGTGTCCATTTGTATATTTTCCAGATCCACAATGTGGTTTGAAGAGTCAAATTTATTACAAAGGTCTCGCTGAGAGTGGTCGTTGTTATTGGAATGATCTAAATGATTTGAGCAAACATATACTACAGACAAATCATATGTTTTCTTTCTTTATTATTCTCTCCTGTTCTCTATGATTTGTTTTTGCTCCTAGTCTACTTTGTCAGCACAGCATGACAGAAAATTCAACAAGCTTATGGAAGGACTCAAAGAAAAGTCTCAAAGCCATCATGGCTATACTAGTCTACACGCTCCAACCGAGACCCATGGAGAACAAAATCGTAGACAGGCATGACACGACCTCGCTGACTCGTGTGTGGCGGGTCGCGGCTGGGCCGGGTTAGGCACGGTACCATTTTCCACGTGTTCCCAACATTCTCTGCACCCACCCAGCCGCCATGTCCCCGTCAACTCTGACCAGAACGAACCCCCAACCCCACGCGCGAGCCGCGCAGACCTACATATGCAGCGTACGTGGCTCCGAGTCTCGTCGTCTCACACCGCCGATCGAGCTCTGAACTCTGACCGACGACTAGCTAGGAGAGGAACCGGACGATCAGTTCACCACCGATGGAGCACGGCGGCGAGAGGAGGAACGGTGGCCACGAGGCGGCGCTGAGGGCGGTGCAAAGGGCGCCGGCGAAGCCCATGCGCGGCCCCGTCGCTCAGCCGCCCAAGGTGTACCGGGTGGAGCCCAGGGACTTCCGGGAGCTCGTGCAGAGGCTCACCGGCTCTCGCGCGGCGCCAGCGTCGACGACCATGGCCGCGCCACCGGCTCACGTGGCCGCGGCGCAGGCGCACGGGCGAAGGGAGGCCGCCGCGGCTGAGCAGTTCGACTACTCCTCGTGGTTCTCCGCGCCGCTGCTCAGCCCCGCGTCCATGCCGGCCGGCATGGACGGGCACCACCATGGCGCTTTACTGTAGAGTATTCGGTGCTACTCTCGTTCAGTCGCTGCTCCCCAGCTGTAAAATGATCGAGCTAAGTGTTACAGTTCCATCGATCACTTCTTCCCTTCTCATTATTTTCTTTCAAGGGATGATACACGAGTACGTGACAGTGTTTTCGTTCATGTGATTAAGTATAAGTTTTGATGAATACAATAACGAAGGAATTAGTTTGCTGTGGAGTTCTGAGTTCTCTGTTTCTGTGTTACCCAATGATGTATATGCTCTGCTTTATGCTGACTTGTGATTATTCTGTGGGGTTCCGGTCATCATTAGCTACTTTCTTCAGTTAATTAGCAAGTTGAAGATGGCTAGAGTTTGGCATGTGAGAATTGTGCTCAAAATCCGGTTTCTCTGAAAAACGAATTGTGCTGGAGCCTCCGCTCTTCTTCCCTTTCACATTTGCCAGGGAGTTGTTGATTAAACCTTTTTGCTTTCGGTTGAAAATGGAAAATAAGTAATACAATAAGATGCTTCAAACAAAGTGATATAATAAGACCACTCCCATAACCACCATGTGCTGTACTATAGAGTACTACTCCGTATTATACTACTCCAGTCCACAGTTGCCGCTTCCCAACTGTAAAATGATCAATTGCAAAAAAAAAAAAAAACTGTAAAATGATCGAGCTAAGTGTTTCTTTGCACCCACCCAGTGATGTCTATGCTCTGCTTTATGCTGACTTGTGATTATTCCGTGGGATTTCGGTCATCATTAGCGCTAGAGTTTTTTTTGACAGTACATTAGCGCTAGAGTTTGGCTTGTGAAAATTGTGCTCAAAATCCGCTACTCTAAAAGAATCGTGCCCGCGCCTCCACTTTTCATCCTTCCACATTTTCCAGAAATTTTTAAATTGTGCTACATTTGACCACATGTATCGCTACAATGTTATCAGAGCCGATGTTGTAATAGGTTTGGGTTATTTACATATGGTAATATGTAGATCGGTATGATCGATAGTATGGCGGTGGTTATGGTTAGATCTATGATATAGTTTCCGTGTCCCTGCTGAAAAGTTCGCGAAACAACACATCACTGCGGGTCGGTTTCCTGCCATTTGGTTAGATTGTGACTCAGAAGACCAACTGCGGCGTGCGAAGATCAATATGATTGGTTGAATCAGAATCTGGATTATTAATCGATGCGACATGATCATGCGATCGGCCTCCACCGGACCTAATGTGATGCGGAAGTGAACCTAGAATCCGCAACGTTGGTCTAACTGATCTGATATCATGTAGAAATAATATGGAACTGCAGTATTACTTTGTTGTATTAATCTAACACTCGTGTGGATTATATAGAGATACCATATTTGGAGGATAATAAGCCTATTGACTTATAATCTATCTATCTATACTCTTATAAAGTAAAACCCCACTAACATGTATTAATTTTTTCTATCTCAACATGCAAGCTATCCATATCACCCATTATGTTAGCCAATCAATAGTCCATGTCATCTTCACTAACAATAATTAGTAATAGTGTATCATTCATGCAACATATCCATGTTATCTTTTTTCAGCCATATAATTGTCCACGTCACTATATACAGTTCTCAAATATTCAACAATTTCACACGAATTAAATTTAGTGTGTCGACTATTGTGATCAAGTGAATCTTGACAGTTGAATATTTCATGCGTATTATATGGTTATACCCATTTCATTTACATAATATTTTTTAAAGAGATTCCCACTACAATAGGTAGTCTTCTAGTATAAGAAGATGATATATATACGGAAATTCAATTTGGCTCCCGGGACCGCATGATCCCGGTATGTTAAAAAAAAATAGAATAAATTGAAAAAATTCAAAAAAAATCCGAAAAAAATCATGCATGTACCTGACGATGTCACACACGACCGTGTCAAATTTCGCACCGAAACGACATCGTATGCGCCCTGTGCAAAAATGACAAAATTCTGACGATGTCACGCACGACCGTGTCAAATTTCGCACCGAAACGACATCGTATGCGCCCTGTGCAAAAATGACAAAATTCTGAATACGTGCATGATTTTTTTCGGATTTTTTTGAAAAGTTTTCAATTTGTTCTATTTTTTTGAACATACCGGGAGCATGTGCTCCCGGGAGCCAAAACGTCTTCCTCTATATATATATATATATATATACATGTGCTCTGGTAATCACAACTGCCTTCCGTACATGCTCTCACATGGATTGGCCGTGTGTCGACCACTAGATATGCAAGTAAGTCGTTATCAGGATACCATCCGTTCTTACTTAGTTCAATCAAATGAACTAAAAATTTGAAATCACCTCACGTTTAAAAAAACTAGTTTGTGTGTGTGTTTTTTTTACCAAACTAGTTTGTGTGTGTTTTATTTTTTAGCAAAAGTTTGTGTGTTTGTAAGTACAAAAAAAAAGTAGAGGACTTGAATCTCTATCGACCCTGTCTTTATTTAGTGGATTTTTTTTGAGTGGAACTGTATCGACCCTGTCGTGGCGGTTTTTCTCAGTGGGCCATTGCTCCGACTCCAATATCACAATATTTACCCCCACGCGGTCAAGTCCATATTGATCGGCCCATTTTGCTTGTTAACACTTTTTTTTCTTCTGAAACAATGAATAGGCTATTAGGCTGATCATTCACTGGTGATTTCCCTCAGAAAAGGAAAAATAATGAGATTGGTCATTGGTGATTTGCCAATAAGCCACGAAATAGAACAGCCGGGATGCTGCTTCAGCTGAGGCCTGATCTCCACTCAGCGACACGCCGAAGTACATATATCTCTCTTTATTGGTTCATAGTGATAAGTGATTCTCACACCCACAACAAGACCACAATATTACCCAGCTAAATAATACGGATTACGGTAGAAGAAGAGAGGAATACACTGCATCTGTGCCCGGCAGTTTACATTCGGGAAGAAATACTATAGTACCGCATTCATAGTATGTGCCCCCCTGCACCTGCATGTATGTTGTGATCTTGTCACCGCGTACTGACCACCCTCACTCACGGGTGCCATCGATCGACCCCAAAAGCTGCTACCCAACCCGCGGTCCGATCAGCAGTAGGCGATGCACTTGGTCTTGCAGTCGACGGTGCACCCGCCCCCGCCTCCTCCTCCGCCGTACCCCTTGCCGGAGCCGCTGTACGACGCGAAGCACTTCTTGGGGCACGTGAGCTTCTTCTTGTAGCAGGGGCCCTTCTCCGAGCAGACCGTGGTGGAGGACACCACGCCGCCGCGCGAGTACCCGCCGTCGGGCCCTCCGAAGCCGCCGCCCCACCCGCCTCCCATCCCCGGCACGTCGAACCCGGGGATGCTGCCGAAGCCCGGGATGGTGGGGATGACCCCTCCAGCGCCCCCGCCAGCGGCGCCGCCGGAGCCGGGCTTGGTGACAGGCGGCACGTACGGCTTCGCCGGCTTCTTGACGGCCGGAGAGGGCACGTACGGCTTCGCTGGCTTCTTGCCAGCAGGAGAACGCACGTACGGCTTGTCCGGGTTCTTGCCGGCCGGAGAGGGCTTCTTGGTCTTGACCTGGGCGCCGGCTCGCGTGGCCAGGGCGACGGTGGACACGAAGGCGAGCAGGAGGAGGAGCGCCGCGACGCGGCGAGTGCCGGCCGTGGCCATGTCTTGCGTGGTGCTGTTCCGGTTCGCGTTTGCTTCTGACTGACGAAGTGTTGCTGCCGACTTGGTGGTGGTACCATGTGGGTTTCTCTTCTCAGGGTCGTTATTAAGTAGGGGAGGAGCATAGATGATCAGTAGACAGTTCGGCACTGTGCGAGCGAGAGCGATGGATCATGGATGGGTGAGGTCGTGAGATGCGCGCATTAAAGCCAGAGGTGGACGTGTGAGAGATGATTCAGATGAAGGGGAGGTTGGGGCACTCACAGCAGGAACAGCAGTGTGGTTTCAGTGGAGTTATGATCGCCACCACGATATATTGCAAGCTGCGCTAGCTGCTTGCACGCGGTTTCGCGCCACCCGTTTGATTAGAATCCGAAGAATCCACGGTTCGTTCCTCCTAGTGATGTTCTTCTTTGACGAAATAACCCACTGAAGATCGGCGCTCCGGCTTTGGCATGTGCACATTAATGGGCATCGCAGGCTCGCGACCTTTGCGTCGCCTGCCTGTCCATCCCGGCCACCGGCACCGGCCGAGCTCGCACCGTGGCACGCGACACCGCCTCTCTCGTGCAAGTCGCCGACAGGGAAGATGGGACGAATTGAAGGCCAAACCGATGACGGTTCAGAGAGCGTTATGGCCAGCAGCACAACGTGATCTCGCAGTCTCAGCACAGGACTTTCAGGCCTCGGCCGCATTTATCAGGATCTGTCTGAATCTGGATGGACTGGTGATGAGGGTGCCTATCAAGGCTGGAGAAGTTCAAGTGGTACGTCGAGCAAATCGTATCCGCTCCGAGACCATATGTACTATTTCTAGAAGAAGCTCTCAACAATGGAGTAGTACCAAACAGTAGGAGAAGCTTTAAACCAGCCATCCACCGCCAGCCGGCGGCGGCGGATATTTTTCCTTCAAACACACAATCTCTGCTCGGCCGACCCAACCATATTTTAACATCTGTGTCGTGTTCTCACGCCCGGACTAAGGGTGTGTTCGGTTTCGGAATGTGAAGGAATGGAAGTAATGGAACCGTTCCATTCCCGTGTTCGGTTTGGACAAAAAAAATTCACGGAACCGTTTCATTCTTGTGTTCGGTTTTGGAATGGGATGAGAATGTAATGGAATGGAGTGAGAATGGAATTATTCTAAATCGATTAATTATTTCCTAAACTTGATTAATTATTGCTAATCTTGATTAATTATTGCTAATCTTGATTAAAATATAGCTAAACTTGATTAAATTAGAGGGAGACAGAGAGTCGTTCCACCTCGTCCGGCTGAATCGGCCGGACGGGTGTGTTCCGCATATTAGAGGAATATTCCCTCTTGGGGAACCATCTCGTTCCATTCCATCTACAAACCGAACACAAGAATGGGGTGTGGGTGCGAACGGTTTCATTCCATTCTACTGAATTCCAGAACCGAACACACCCTAAGTCCAGATGACTATGAATCATCAAAGTCACACGGCTGTAATTCAGTTGAAAAAACTGTTTTTCCTGAGTAAAACAATTGATCTCGATTCTCGAAGACTACATGGCAGAGCCTATGGAACTTGTGCTCAAGACAGCAAATCGACATGCCTGTCCTGCATTCTAACCGGAAACAATTTCTTGAGCAAACACGTAGGTGTAAGATTTCAAGTGGGATGGGATTTCCCATCAGTCCCGCATCCCATCCCACCATAAAGAATCCATCGACTCTGATCCGGCGCCGGCAGACCTCTGGAGGCGCCGTGCGCAACTACGGCGAGGTGGACGCCCTCTCCAGGCGGTGCGCAGCGGGGCTGCGGTGTCCATGGGAAGCTGCTGACTTTTTGGGATCTTTAGCAGGACACGTGGGACAAACCCTAAAAACTCACTACGGTTCGCGTTAGTGGGATAAGTAATTTGTGGGACAACGGGATAAGTGGATTGCTAATTAGGTGGAAACAGATCCATACCGTGTATCCTCTGTCTTGGACGTCCAGTTTTGAATCGATCGGGATCCATGCGCGCTTACTATCTTCACACATATAAACTAGCATTCTAACCGGAAAGACATTTTGCCTCCCTGAGTTCCAGTGATCCCAATATTTATGAAATTCGGAAAATAAATTTACAAATTGCAACAAATCTGAAAAAATCTGCAAGTTTTCAATGACGTATACTATTATCATGCAAAATCACAATGTGTTTTTATATTATGAGCTACAAAAAAATGACAAAAGTTGAATTTTTAAAATTATATATTGTTCACTATACATAGATCTGTACATTTGTTATTTTTGTGTAGCTCAAAACATAAATTATTTTGCATTGAGATTTTTTGCCCGTAGAAATATCACTGAGAAATTAGTTTCAGATTATTCTAAAAATATTAGTTATATTTTTTGATTTTTTGAAAATATTGAGATCACTGGAGCTCGGAAGCACCAAATCTCCTGTCCGTTCTAACCCGCTTCTTTGCTCGAAAGTACATATAGAGGCCGAGCTCCATGCAACACAATTTTAAAACTTCAAATATTGAAATTTCAACAAAAATCTGAAAACAATTCTGAATGTAGAAAATGATACATTCTACTAACATGTATAATATCGACTTAAAAATCCATATTCTAGGCTACAGGGAAATAACACCATCAACGGATTTTGGAGTGTTGAAATTTTCACTGTTCACTACTTTCAAATGTCCGGTTTTGTCATTTTTGCATAGAACAAGTTTCTAGTTGAGATTTCACACAAAAATAGTCTACATCCAAGATTGTTTAAAAAAAATCATAACTTCAAAATATGATTTTCAATTTAAAAAAAATAAAGGGCCACATGGAGCTCGGGCTCCATTTGTCCGCACTCTTGTTTGCTCGACTAGATTTATACATATGACTGCATAATAATGTTTAATATTTGATACGGTCAACCATTTGTACTGTTAAATTCTTATGAATAGGCATGTGTAATTTCATAATGATAATCCTTAATTTGGAAACAGTATGATGCTATTCTAACATGACATTTTTTTATAATTATTATATGTAAGTAGCCAATGTTAGAAAATATGTTTTAGTTTTGTGTCTGTTGATAATTAGACACCAAAAAATGTACTTGTTTGCTATTACGTTTTTTCTACATCTCATTAGATAATCTCAAGCTTATGTTATCTTTGTCCACATGGCCGCATCATTAAAGTTATTGCCGTTACGATAAATGTGGCTCTTTTTTTTTGTTGGATGCTCGTTTAACCCAATGTGCACCACTGCATACTCATACAAGTTCCATAAATCTTCTCTCCCCATTACCCTTGAAATAGTTTGTCTAATTTGATTATACACATAGTTTTCGTAATGTTATATGTCTAGCACCAAAATGACCAATCTCTTACTATTTGTCATCATTTAGTTGCTTATAGTATTTACCTATTGTTGCTGCCACAATGCATATTGTGTTACTCTTTCAGGCATATAGCGGAACATATAATTTGATGAAATCATCTGTGCAGATAATATATTTTCAAGGGTCAGTTTGATAAGTCACTATTAACTTCTAACTTTGGACCCGTTGCAACGCACGGGCACTTTGCTAATAATAATAATTGAATTGACGGACGGTATCTAGTACATTACAAATTTAATCAGAATCCCGTTGTGTGCTCCTAGGTTTCTCCCTTGTCTAGCAAATTCCTATTGTTTAGGGTTTCAAGACAAATTATCCCATGGCTGATTTTACTCATGCCTGACCAAGGGAGCCCATTCTTATACAGATGAATCTCAACCGTTGAGATAGATAGATAGATAGATTGAAACCTCAATTAGCAGTCTCTTTTTTCCCTAGTAGTCGCCCATCGCAGTAAGAACTTTAGAGTTAATCTGGGAAGGCGTTGATGTATTACTCTTTTCTAATGTACCAATAAAGACTCACTCTGACATGCCAAGTACATCCGTACATATGCATATTCATTGTCTTCTATGCGTGGAGTGCCCATATGTATATCATCTTCGCACTCCCTGTCCACATAGCCGATAATTGACACTTCTCCGGTTCTCGCTAGCTGCATTCCATGTTTTTTCGTCCTCCTAGCTATCTGTTTTTGGTTTTTAATTTGTTAGGTGAGTGGCTGAATGCACTTAACACTTGGTTGATGCGAATGTGGTGTGTGCATGTGCGACATCGGAATGCGAGGTATCAAGAAAAGTTTGTGGGAACACCCGACCTTGGTGAAAGTCTTGTCCCCTGTGGCGTCTTGCTCTTCTTGAGCCCTCTCTCCGATCTCCTCGCCGGCCTCTCTCCCCCAGGCGCTGGCGGCCATGGTGGCCGGCGTCGAGCGGGTGGGAGGTCTGGCTGCTCTTAGCTGTAGGTTTTTCTCTCTGTAGCCCCCTCCCGGCGAATAAAGTGGCGGCCGGATCCAGATTCATTCCCTTCCATCATCTTGTCTCTCTTCCTCGGATCTGCAACGAGGAGGATGGATGGAGAGATGGTGGCGATGGATCTTATGCTGGCACCTCCCTGCCGAATCCATGGCGAGGCTCTGCTCTGGCGGCCCTTGCTCCTTTATCCCCTTTTCTTTCTTGCTGGTCTTTATCCTTCTTCTTTTTTCTTGGCTGTACTCTGACGAATCGCAGCGACGTCGGAGCTGAATCTCTTCTTCTCTGCAATACAGATTCATGGCGGATCTGTGGTAGGGATCGAGATGATTCTTGCTTTTTCAATAATTTCGCTTGCCGTATCCTCTACTCTGCAGATCAAGAGATGTGGTGCTGGACTCTTTCTCTGGCTGACCGTGGCGGCAAAGGGAGAAAGAGGTACTGCTGCTGCTCTTCTTCGACTTCGGCAGAGTGGACTTTGCTGCATCCAGGAGCTCCTCACGCGGTGGTCTTTCTCGCCGCCGCGATCCATGGCCAAGAAGATGGCCGAAGTTCAACCTCCACTGCGGAGGCCTTCTCGATCCAGCGCCAGTGCTCGGCGGCTCGCCGCTGCCAAGTGGTTCGTCCCCGGCTGCGTCAAGTCTGCTGGCGGCTGCGATTGCTCGCCGGAAGGGAGAGTCCGAGCATCCTGAGCCCTGATAATCTCGGCGTCGCCGTCTGGAGATTGCCGGCGAGGTGTGGCAGAGGCACTCGAGGGCTTGATTGCTTTCTATTTTGTAGCTCAAGGGTGTTTTTTTGTAAAAGTGAGGGCCCTTTCTTCGAATTGTAGGTCTTTCAGGGCAATAGACGAAAAGGATCTTTCTGTAATTTGTACCTGCCACGTGGTTTTATAATATTGCAGCAATGGGGTCTTCTGGCCCCACCCCTTGTACAAAAAAAAAGAGGTATCAAGAAAAGATATCCAACTACCATGTTAGATAGCTGTGATCTGGAAACTTCAGCATTTCTAGTGCTGTGTTGGTCGCTTCCTTTGTTCCCAGTTTAATCGGTGATGGCGAAACTCCACACTTCATACATGTGTTTTTGCCTAGAGGGAGGGCTGTCGCCTCCTCCGTCGTTGGGAACTTCTAGCAACGGTGGAGTAGCGGAATTCAATGGGCAATTTTGTAGCCAGAGGAGATAATTTTATAAGCACCATGCAAAATCTTATGGGTAGATAGAAGGTGTACCAGCATGGAAGCTCTACTACAACCTCCGAAGAACCTATTTGTGCTCACAAACCGGGTATTATAAAACAGTGTGCAGTTACACACTTACGTACACTTCATAATTTACTCACGGCACCTATATGAAACACAGATCATCTCACGTATAGATAAGCTACGAATCATTCATGGGACTGTTAACACCGTAGAAACACCACCATGAAACCCTCTGCTTGAAATTCACTCAACACCATATGCATACAACACAAAAGAACATCATATGACTAATTGCTTGATTTGAAATCCCTGACATAAGAGCTGTTCTTGCAGCATGCCAACACCGACCAATGAACTTACATTGATCACTAGCTAGTGGATACACAATTATACTCACACTGAAGCGCAAACACTAGAGAAGATACACAACATACCAGTAATTTGTTCCTCGGAAGTAAAGTTGCACCATCTCTTGCAGGCCAAAAACACCCAAAAAAATGCTACTTCTAATAGCATATGGTGCGTGCATTTACAACAGTTTTAAATATTATTGGTTAATCTTCCCGGATACATGTGAAGTACAAAACCAGTTGTGCAGATGTAACAAGAGAAAACACACTCACGCCAGAAACAAGAGAAAATGCACGCGACCATTTAAGCAATTGGGATATAATTGATGGATTAATTGATCGACTGGAAACCTGATCGTAATTGTTTTGCTCGGCCAAGACAATTAGCACTATTTTTTCTTTAGTACTCGGCACTCGCCTATAACAGTAAGAACTTGAAAACCTTAGAGCGTCTACTGGGAATGTGCAGTTGTAAAATGACTTCACCATGTGCACATGTATTGCTCTTACGACCACACTAGTTTGCCTGTGGAACAATTAAAGTTTTACTCTGACCTTCCAAGTACATATCCATATGGACTAAACTATGCGTTGAATGCCATACATGTGTACATATAAATCATAGTTGCAGTTCCATGCCCACATACCCATAACACTCCTCCGGTTCTCGCTACCCGCAACTAGTGTTGTTTGTGCTCCTAGCTACATGTTTTGGATTTTTTTTTCTTTGTTGGCAAGTGGCAGAAAAATACACTTTAGTTGACGCTAATGTGGTGTGTGCACATCGGAATGCGAGGTGCCAGGAAAAGATATTCAGCTAGGATGTCTTCATGGTTATTTAATATGATCTGGCACACTGAGTGGGAACTTCAGGGGTTTTTGGAAACACAAATAGATATTGGATAGAATTTTACTTTTTGCACGGTCAACCTTGCACTAGTACATTTGCATGGTCTTCGAGTTGTATAACCTGCCTCTCTAAGGTCCCACCTTCAATATTTCTTGGAAGTCCAGAAGTTAAGACTCGTGCAAGATTGAGTCGCGGGAGCGTCCACAAGTTGCATTTGGTGCTATGTTGCTACAACATTAGTTCCTCTTGTTGACCATCTAACATCGGACACTGAATTCAAACGCATCTCAACACCAACGAAACTATATTATTCATATCTATCTTAGAGTCGCAACCTTGCTGAAGCAAGATAAGCCTATTAACCACAAGGGTTGAAAGAGCTTCCTACTCAACACCTTCTGCGATTGCTAGATTGGGATATCAACTCTTAATAGCATCCTAAAGAATAGTGATATGATCTCCAATGTTGTAAATCTTTTTGACGACAGAAGCTGCGAATGACTTGGACCCCCTACAACTGATGGCAAACATTCGGCAAAGTCCGCTCATGCTCCTCTGTTTGTGGTTTGGCTTCAGCATATGCACTTGGGAAAAATTTAGAGATCAAGATGGAGGAGAAGATCAAGTATTGATAGTGCTTCTATATCCCCTTCGTGAAAGAGGTGATATTCGCTTTCAGATCACATTACTCATGCATCACTTGCAAAGAAACTATAGCGTTGTGTGGTCGAGGCCTCGAGGGGTTTGGGCGTAACTGCACTCCACACTTCGTTCCTTAGTTGTTGCCAATAGGAAATTCTTCAAGGGATAGGGGATAAATTTCTTAGCAACTATTCTCAAAGTTGGTTACAGTCATCAGGGGTATCTCCCCAACATGTTTTCCCTTTTATGAACTAATTCGTACTGCTTAGAGCTCCGTGACAAAAAAATTTAGTCATGGCAGATTTTACTCATGCTTGAACAAAGAGATCCCATGTTTACATGGATCAATCTCAACCATTCGGATGTCGAATAGATAGATAGAAATCTGGTCATAACCCTTTTGCTCGCCAAAGATAATTGACAGACCACGCACTAGCCACCTATCCCAAAAATCTGAAATGATGGAAATGTCTCTGTAGTATATTTATATTTCAATACTTCCCCTCACATCTAGACTACTTTAGTCTTTAGCGTGGATTTGGTGCAGGCTGCAGATTTTTTTTTTCCTTCTTTGTAATAGTGCGTGAGCAGTGTCTACGGAAAGTATTATTTGCTCCCGAGTTTCAGTGCTCCCTTCACTTAAAAAAATTGAAAACTATATTTGTGAGTTTCAAAAAATTCTGAAAAATATCACGTGTGTAGCCAATGGTGTATCCCATAAACGTGCGAAATTTCAGTTTTAAATACTTTATATTATGAGCTACATAAGAATAACAAAATCTGGTAAAACTTAGAAAGTTGAAAATAGGCATATTTAGATCCACAATTTCTCATTTTTGTGTAGCTTAATTTACAAAGTATTTGAAGTTGATACTTTTCACGTTCGTGGGATATACTATTGGCTACACCTGGATTTTTTTTCAGAATTTTTTGAAACTCATAAATATGATTTTCAATTTTTTTTAAAATTGGAGGGATCACTGGAGCTTGGGGGCCAAAAGTCTCTACTAATACTGATCACTCTGACATGCCAAGTACATAGGCATATGCGTTCTCTGTTACACGCGTAGTGCCCATATGTATATATCATCTTTGCACACACACCATGTTTTCGATATCTGCAATCAGTGCTCTCTGTCCTCTCGAGTGTACATGTGTGTTATCTGTTATGCGTGTAGTGTCCATATGTATTCATCATCTTTGCATACTCATCAATTAGGGCTCTTTGTGCTCTTAGCTAGTACAGTACATGTCTTAGTTTTTGCTTTGTTGGTTGAGCGGCTGAAAGATACACTTCGTAGACGCAAAAGTGGTGTGTGTGTGTGTGTGTGTGTGTGTGTGTGTGTGTGTGTGTATGCATGCACACGACATCGGAATGGGAGATACCAGAAAAACATATTCAGCTGACGTGGTCAGACGAGCTCTACTCTAGAACCTTGAGCTTTGCTAGTGTTGTGCTGATGGCTTCCTAGTTTCTTGCTTAAGCCGTGCTGGTGTAACTCCATACTCTGTTTCTCTCTTGTTGCCTGGAGGCACGCTCTAGCCTCCTCCTTGGTTTGGAACTTCCAGAATGGAAGGCGGTAGAATCTCTCGTAGCGCTGGTCTGTTGGAGTATCAGAGGAACGCGAGGGTTTTCGGCAACACGAGCCAGCAGTGCCATGAGGATGTCTTGGCAGCTAGGACTCTTTGAAGATCTGAAGCTCTGGGTGGCTGCAGGAGCAGGAGCTGGAGAGCTATTCATTGAGTAGTAACTAGAGGGTGTGTGGGAGTGGCGTGAGACAACAATGCTGCTTGTAGCATCTGTTGTTGCCAAAATGTAATGGATTTTTCTCTCCTCCTTCTATAAAAATATGGTATGCAATTGCATACCCTCAGAAAAAATAACTTCCATAAACAGAGGAGTAGCAAAATTCGCGGGGAGTTTTCAAGGAAGAGGACAGAATTTTCTAAGCACTATCGGATGCAACTTTCCCAAAAAAAAAGGTGTACGTACATGGCAGATCTATTACAACTTCCCCAAAAAAGAATCTATTCATCCTCAGAAACCGGGTATTATAATGCAGTGTGCAGTTACACACTTTGACACTTACAATTCTTAATTTAGTCAGGACAGAAATATGAAATAGAGATCATCATTTCACATCTGAAGCTAAGCTAAGAATCAGCCATGGGACCGTGGGTGCCATAGCATCAACAACATGACCGCCCCCGCTACCCGGATACAGCGCCGATCTCAAGGAAGCACCAGGAGCTATCCCCATCCACTGCGATGTGACTTGATGAAGGGTGTCCTTGCCCGCAAGGTGGAAATATTTTGCATTGAATTCCTCTTCCTACGGTGTCCCGGTTGTCAGTCTGCGCTCGAGCGTATCCAACTTGGTCAAAAGCACAAGAAGGATGCACTTGTCTCGTCATGCTTGGTCGGACTGTCGGAGATCGCCATCGCTCGCTTGCTGATCTAGTTGAGCATCTCATGATGCATGGTGACAATGTTGCCGACGACGCTGTGGATATAAGAGACCTTCGCTCTTGTTGGGCTATCGTCTCACCTGAGCTTGGTCTGCTGGTAAAGTTTGGCATTGTTTTCTTCTTTAGACTCGTCTATCACAGTAAGAAGTTGAAACCTTAGAGCGTCAATCTGGGAAGGTGCTGCTGTAAAATAACTTCACCATGTGCACATGTATTAGCCTTGAGTCCTTTTTATTGGGAATATTACTTTTGACTCTTGAGTCCCTGGCCACACTAATTAAACTGATGAACCATTAAATTTTGACTGTCATGTCAAGTACGTATGCATATGCATTGTCAGTTACGCGTGGAATGCCATACATGTGAACTACAACTATATATCATATTTGCACTTCGCTGCGTACATACCTCCCGATAACTGCCGTTCTCGCTACCTACAGTCGGCATTGTTTGTGCTCCTAGCTACATGTTTTAGGTTTTTTCTTTGTTATGTGATGGGACGAAAAATACACGTAGTTTATGTGAATGTGGTGTGCACCTGATTTCGGAATGCGAGGTACCGGGAAAAGATATTCAGCTACACTCTGTGTTGCAAGGTCATCTAATCTGATCTGGCACACCGATTTGAAATCATCAAGATTTTGGAAACTCGAATATATATTAGATAGGATACTACTTTTAATCAGTCGGACAGATGCCTTTGGAGTAAATCTAGAAGACCACGATGGAGAAAAGAATTAAGTATTGCCAGTGCTGCTATGTCCCTTCGCGAAAGAGGCGTGATTAGGTTTCAGCTCAGATTACTCGCGTATTGCTAGCATCGCGCTGGCTGCTTCCTTAGTGAAGGGGTTCTACCATAGCTCCACTCCACATGTCCTTCCTCAGGTGTTGCCAGGGGAAATCTTGAGGAATATGAAAACCGAGCTCGATGCAAAATTTGATGGCTAGATAAAAGGTGTACCTGCACTGGAGCTCTACTACAACTTTCCGAAAAACAACCATCCATGCTCAGAAACCGGGTATTATAAAACAGTGCGCAGTTACACGTCTACACTTCTTAATTTAAGTCACGGCAACTATATGAAACAGAGATCATCATTTCACACATAGGCACATAGCTAAGCTAGGAATCATCCATGGGACCGTGAGTGCCATAGCAACAGCAACATGAAACCAACTGCTTGAAATTCAGTCAACAGCATATTTTTAGAATAAAGGGCCTCGCCCCAGCTCCATTCCATAGAAACGAAACTTACAGCATCCAGGGTTTACAGTACTCGGAGTAAGCAGCAGAGAGTTGAACTCAGAAAGCTAAAGCAGGAACGATTAAGCATCGCCCTAGAAACTAGAAAGGAAAATACATCGAGATGATTTTCTGAAGCTAGTGCTCAGAGAACATCAGGCCATGGAGAGATCGTCGGCATCGCCGTGTCCCTAGAGGGAGCCTTGCCACCAGCTCCGGCAGACGCCGAGAAGCAGCACTGCTACCGGGGGTACGCCCCAGCACCGTCGTCGAAGACCGCAGCCATGAGGACGACGGGGAAGATCCGCTCCCCAGGGGACCCGCCAGGCCCATCCGGGGCCCAGATCGGGCCCGGAGAAGCCCGCGTCGGCGGGGGCTGCCCTGGAGGAGCCGCAGCGGCAAGGCGGCGGACGAGACGCGGACGGGGGAGCGAAGGGCGGAGGCAGCTACCGAGGAGGCGAGGGCGGGTGGCAGCGGCGAGCTCCGGCGGTGGTCGTCCTCCATTCCACCGAGAGGAGCTGCGAGGGGCGAATCCCCGCCGCCCCCGTCACGGGCGCCGGGCGGCCTTTGTCCGCCGGCAGCCTCGAGGGGCGACGAGGGGAGAGGAGGGTGGGGGAGGAGTCGGCGGCGGCGCGGGCTAGGGTTCCGCCCCCGGTCGCCTGGAGGAGCGACGCGAGGAGCGGATATCCATACGGCCCATACGGCCCAAAAGAACACTCATTGCTTCATTTCAAATCCCTAAGATAACAACTGTTCTTTCAGCATGCCAATATCGACTACTGTGGCGAAGAGATGGCAAACACGAGAAGATATACAACATACCACTAATTTGTTGTTCCTCAAAAGTACTACCACATCCCTTGCAGGCAAACAGACGTCACAAAATGTTCCTTCCAACTGCATATGTTACCTGTAGATAGAACAATTTTAGAAGATTAGTGGACAATTTGCTGGGATACATCTGACGTACAAAAACAAATTATGCACAAATTGCATTGGGAAACATTGTAGCATTTGCAGCAGTTTACCTTAATTGCATCAATCCTCTTCCTCTTCCACCTCCCCATCTTGCACAAACCCACCTCCCATCTCACAAATCCAATCCCAGATCTTCGCCGGCACAGGCATCACCGACAGCCGGGCCTGGCGGATCAGCGCGAACTCCTTCATCCCCTCCACCTCTCCCGCCGCCTCCTTGATCTCCCCGAGCCCCACCGGCCTCTGGAACTCACCGACAGCCCGCACGTCCACGGCGCCGCCGGCCGTGGCCTCCCCCTCCTCGCCCTCGTACCACTCCCTGGCGACCTCCACGATGCCCACGACGCGGCGGGAGGCCGCGCCGGCGCCCGAGTGGTAGAAGAGGCAGCGGTCGCCGCAGCGCATCGCGCGGAGGTTGTTCATGGCCTGGCGGTTGCGGACGCCGTCCCACGGCCCGACGCCTCCGGGGGCCTTGGTCTGGTCGGACCACGACCACTCCCCGGCTCCGTCTTCAGGAGCCAGTACTTGCTGGCGGCGGTGACGGTGGCCCCTGCCTTCTTGCTGGTGGCGGTCGCTGCTTTCTTGCTGGCGGCGGCTGCTTTCCGCGGCATCCTGTGAGGATTCAGGGCTGCAGCGATCGCCGGAGCAGGGAAAGATCTTATTTTGGCGGGAAATTGGGCGATAGGGATTGTGATTGCGCGGGGGATTCCTACCATTGTGAGCCTCCCGTCTCCGTATACTCAAAGCTTAAAGATGAACAGGCGGTACAGGCTCACAAGAAGCCCTCCTTTCTCCGAGCCTGAGTAGTGGGCAAAGCCCAATAAGATAACCAGGCCCAGCTAGCAATACAGAGAGTAGCTTCGGCGATAGAAGAGGTTAAACTGAACTATACACAAAAGTTCGAACAAAATGTTGATCTGGATTGCAATTTATTCTGTCTATCGTACAAACGATGCCTTCCAGTACAAACGCTAAAGCAGCTGATTCGAACAATGCTAAGAAAAACTGTGGCTCATTGTACCAGTTACATTCCGCATCATTGTATTAGTTTCAGAATTCGGTGTCCGTGAATGATTGAGGGAAGTATGGCCACATTGACTCGGCAAAAAAATTTGAAGATGTCTTTGTTAAGTCGACCCAGTTTGGGCTTCTTTTGCTGCCTGATCTTGCTGTTGCTTCTCTGCCCAGTACTTCTGAAGTGGCGGCCCGAATATCACATTCCCAGATATCACTCCAACCGATTCTCAAAAAAAAAAAAGATATCACTCCAACCCTGTGGCATTTACAAGGAAGAATGACAAAGTCAGAGATATTCTGACCAGATCTATGACCTATGATGCAACTACAGGGATGTTAGCTTAACAAATGTGATGTCCAGAGTTACACAAGATCCAATGATCTTTTGACGGAAAAGGCAGTCTGGCCTACTTTTCATTGAAATTAGAAGGAGTGTACAGGAGTACAAAGTAACGAAAAATAAAAGACTAAAAAGGAGCTACAAAGTCCTAGGAATGCAGCCATTTGTGCTGCAGCCCACAAAAAAAGGAGGTGTAAGGGATCAGTCTGGTTCCCTAGGTCGTAGGAGCAGGTAAGCAGCTCATGTTCGCCCTGCGTCATGCCAACATTTGGCTTCATCAATGATGCTTGCGTGTGTGCGCGTTAACCATGACTCCGGGTTACCATCCGCTTGTGTAGGTAGAAGATTGTTGCTGAGTCCAGCAGTGTGAACCAGCTTACCCCATAACCTGGAGATGACAGGGCAGGTGGCGAGGAGGTGCAGGGCAGTTTCCTGCTCACTGAGGCAGAAGACGCAAGCCGCGTTGTGAGGCCATCCCTTTCTCTGTAGGCAGTCGGCGGTGTGGCACTTGCCAAGAATTGCTAGCCAACAAAACATGCGGCATTTCAATGGTGCCCCCGAGCTCTAGATGGTTTCCTTGAAGTTAAATCTGGTGGATCCCTCGAACTGCATGTCATAAGCTGATGCAGCAGAGTATTGTCCATTGGTGGTCCAGCGCCATGTAACTGAATCAGGTATATCATGTTGCAGCTGCACATCCTGGACGATATCATGTACGAGAAGGAACTGGTGGAGGGCAATGACTGGGATGTTGTGCTTGTAGTGTTTCATCCATTTATTGTCGGTGATGGCTTCGGCAACAGTGAGGTTTTGCTTGGTGCAGCATTGAAACATCTCAGGTGCGATAGTGGCGAGGCTCTGCCCATTGGTCCACGGATCCTTCCAGAATCTGATCTTTTGGCCATCACCGAGGTTGAAAGAAACTGCAGAATTGAACAAGTTTCGAGCACGGTCATCAATACCCAAGGGAAGGTCACTCCAAGCTTTATCAGTTTGTGTCCAGGAGTGCCACAGCCATCTGACGCGCAATGCCGTGGCCTTGCGCTACAAGTCAACAATACCAAGGCCACCAAACTCCGGTGGCCTGCAGATGGCAGCCCAGCGAACAAGACACCTGCCACCACAGCCCAGCGAACAAGATCCAATGATCACTAGCATCATTTCTTTCACATTTTACAAGCAGTTTTTATCATGTATCCCGTTAAACCTTGTGCCAGACACATTACTGAAAAAGACACACATTCCTATCAATAGCTACTGAGCAAAGTAATGGGAAAATTAGCACACTTTAATCATAAAGGGATGGTTTTCTGCGGTTCACAAACTTACAACCAACTTTAAACTACTGCTAATACAAAAAGAGGATCGAGTTCCTCTTCTTCCTATGGTAGCCTAGTTGTCGGTCCGTGCTCGAGCGTCTCCAACTTGGTCGAAAGTGCCAGTACGATGCACGCGGTCTCTTCAAGCTTTGGTCAGGCTGTCAGAGAGCACCGTCGCTTGCTGATCCACTTGAGCGCGCGTCTGCTGCTGCACGGTGTTGATGTTGGTGCGACGACGTCGTGCACTAGGTCGAGGCTCGCTTGGATCTGAGAGAGCATCAATCCCGTTGGGCTATCTTCACGCCCATCGTGTTGAGGATGAACACTTGGTCTGCGAGGAATGTTTGGCATTTTTTCCCTTAAATACTCGCCTATCACAGTAAGAAGTTAGAAACTTTAGAGTGTTAGTCTGGGAAGGTGCTGCTGTAAAATAACTTCACCATGTGTAGATGTATTGCTCTTGAGTATCTGGCCACACTAATTTGACGGCTGAACCATTAAATTTTCACTATGACATGCCAAGTACACATGCATATGCATTGTCAGTTACGCGTGGAACGTCATGCATGTGAACTATATATATATCATGTGTGCACTTCCCTGCCTACATACCCCATAAGTGACACCCCTGCCGTTCTCGCTACCCTCAATCAGTGCTCTTTGTGCTCATAGCTACATGTTTCTCTGTTGGTTGAGCGGCTGAAACTTTTACTTTATTTGATGCGAATGTGGTGTGTGCACGCACGACATCGGAATGCGAGGTGCCAGGAAAAGATTACGCGGGCATTGCTAGGGTTGCGCTGGCGGCTTCCTTGGTCAAGGGGTCCTGGCGTAACTCCAATTCACACTTCCTTCACATGTCGCTGCCAGGAGGGAAATCGTCAGGACATAGGAGAGAAGATTCTAAGCACCAAGCTCGACGCAAAATTTGATGGCTAGATAGAAGTTGTACTTGCACTGCAGCTAAACTATTCCTGCTGAAATACCCTGTATTGTAAAACAGCGAGCACTTTACACTTCTTAATTTATTCACGACACCTATATGAACAGATGTTATCATTTCACACATAGCTAAGCTAAGAATCATCCATGGTACCTACATGTGACGTCTATTAAAAGTTTCCCAAAAAGTATCGTGCTCAATAACCAAGTATGATAAAGTACTGTGCAGTTACACACTTACACCTCTTAATTTAGTCACGTCACCAATATGAAATAGAGAGATCATCATTTCATACATAGCCAAGCTAGAAATCATCCATGGGACCATGACTGCCATAACATCAACGACATGAAACCACCTGCTTGCAAATTGAGTCAGCAGCATATCCATGCAGCCCAAAAGAACAGCATACGACTCATTGCATGATTTCAAATCACTGAGATAAAAAATGTTCTTGCAGCATGCCAACATCGACCACTGAACTTACATTGACTAGCTAGTGGATACCCATGTACAGGCGTATAGCCACACTGCGGTGCAGAGACGGAAAACACTAGACGAGATACACAACATACCACTAATGCGTTCCTCACAAGTAAAGTACTAACATCTCTTGCAGCCTCGCAGGCAAAATGACACCACACAACTGCTCCTTCTATATGCATATGTTACCTGTATCTCAAAAAATGCAGATCAATTTGCTCGGATGCATGTGAAGTACAAAAACAATTATACAGATGCCACAAGAGAATGCACACTCGAACCAGAGAAGAGAGAGAGTGCATAGCGCATGTTTAAGAAATTGGGATATAATAGATAGATCAATTGATTTATTGATTGACTGAAAACCATATCATATTTTTTTTGCTCGGCCAAGACAATTGGCATTGTTTTTTTTTTCTTTAGTAATCGCCTATCACAGTGAGAAGTTGAAAACCATAGAGCGTCAATCTGGTAAGGTGCTGCTGTAAAATGACTTCACCATGTGCAGATGTGTTACTCTTGACGACCACAGTAATTTGTCTGCTGAATCATTAATTTTTACTCTGGCATGCCAAGTATATATGCATATGCATATATTGTCAGTTATGCGTGGAATGCCATATATGTGGAGTATATATAAATCATATTTGCACTTCCCTGCCCACATACCCGATAAGTGACACTCCTTCGGTTCTCGCTACTTGCAACCAGTGTTCTTTGTGCTCCCAGCTACATATTTTAGGTTTATTCTTTGTTGGGGGAGCGGTTGAAAAATACACTTTAGTTGACGTGAATGTGGCGTGCGCACGCACGACATCGGAATGCGAGGTACCAGGAAAAGATATTCCGCTAGGAACTTTGCTTCATTGTCATTTAGTCTGATCTGGCACACTGAACAGCAACCTCAGGGTTTTTGGAAACTCAAAGATATTAGATAGAAGATTAGTTTTACTCGGTCCAATCGATTACTAGTACATTTGCACGGCCGTTGAGATCTATAACCTTCCTCTCTAAGGTCCCACCTTCAATCATACTTCAGAGTCCATAATTTAGACTCATGCAAGATTTAGTTGCGGGAACTTCCACAAGTTGCATTTGGCGCTATGTTGCTACGAAGATTTAATTCTTCATGTTGACCATCTAACGTCAGATATTGTCTTCAAACGTATGTCAACACTAAAAATTATGTTATTTCTATGTGTATTAAAAATCGCTTATAACCTTGGCTGAAGATCAATAAGCCAATTGGCCACAAAAGCAACTTGCAAGAGCTTCCTACTCAACACCCACTGTGATTATTAGATTTGGATATCCACTATTAATATCATCCTGGAGAATAGTGATATGATCTCCAGCGCTGTAAAACATCTTGTCCACGGAAGCTGCTAATGTCTGGGATCCCTAGTTCCCTACCACGGATGGCAAACATTCAGCAACGCTTATGAGGCTCTGTTTGTGGTACGGATTCAACGGATGACCTTGGAAAAAAGTCTAGAAGATCAAGATGGGGGAAAAAATTAAGTATTGCCAGTGCTGCTATGTCCCTACGTGAAAGAGGTGTGGTACGGTTTCGGCTCAGATTACTCGTGCATTGCTAGTGTTGCGCTGGCAGTTTCCTCACTTCGTTTCTCCGTTATTGCCAGGAGGAAAATCTTTAAGGCATAGGAGAGAAATTTCTAAGCACATAGCTTGATGCAAACTTTGATGGCTAGATAGAAGGTGTACCTGCACGGGAGATATATTGCAAAGTTCCCCAAAAAGGACTATTCGTGCTAAAAAACAGGTATTCTAAAACAGTGTGCAATAACACACTTACACTTGTTAATTTAGTCAGGGTACCTATATGAATCAGAGATCATCATTTCACACATAACAAAGCTAGGAATGATTCATTGGACCATGAGTGCCATAGTTTCAACAACATGAAACCACAATATCCATACAGCCCAAAAGAACAGCATATGACTCGTTGCTTGATTTCAAATCCCTTAGATAACAACTGCTCTTGCAGCATGCCAACATCGACCACTGAACTTGCATTGACTAGCTAGTGGATACACACACTTATAGGCACACCGCGGTGCAGAGACAACAAATGTTGTCCCTAAATCTACACGATAGAGAGTGGAGAAGAGAGAGGGGAGTGTGTGCCACAAATAAATGGTTTGCCTCATTTTTTCATCTTAGTATTCCTCCCTTTAAATTGGGGCTGTGCCGAGCTGCCGGCCTAAAGTCAACTAAGCTGTCACATCCGACTTGATGTGACAGGTCTATGATGTCATGACTCACCGCCACTGTTGACGTCGTCACTGACTAGGAACTACTGCAGGTGACGTCTAGCACGTCTAGAACTACAACATATGACTTGTTGCTTGTTCCATATCCTGGGACAAGAGGTACCCCAGTTGACGCTCTTGATGATACTATTATTAGTTACAATGATAGATAACTTGAACTTGCTTTTCCCAAGTTGAGTAACTCATGGTGTAGGTACTTGTATTCAAGTGGCATGAGACATCCAACCTTTACTTTGTCAAGCACACTACTCATATTTACTCTCACATTAAACTATAATCATTCAAGATGCTATGATAGGGGAATGAGAGCTTGACACCAAGTATTACCACATTGCCATCATTAACTTAAGTAGGAGAGTTTGGAGGTTAGATGAAACTTATGCATGCTTTACCTCTACTCACTTATTCATCTTTCCAAAGTGTCCACCAAACATATTCAGATTTTCATCATCACTCTATGGACCACATGTATGCAAAAGTAAGAATGTCCATACTACTATCTGTTATGTTACACTTTGTGAACTATCATTGAACATCCTTGCATTGAATACTTGATATCACTTCATAAACTATTTTGCATATTGCTACTCCTTTGAAGAATGAATCATTTGACTCTATGTAGCAGTAGCAATCATCTTTGATATCCATTGTTAGTGCTATATTGCAAAGCCCATGTTAGTTTTATCACCTTCATACTCGAGGACGAGTATTGGTTAAGCTTGGGGATGTTGATGCATGTAAAATGCATACATGAACTTTGCACTATATCACACATATTCCAACCATATTTGCATCATATAAGGATTATATTACTGTTATTTAATGATTTTAGGAAATAAATCAATTGTTTCCTATTTTTATGGAATTAATCCTGCGCAGGCAGAAAACCCTATTTCTTTCCTTTTATGTTTCAGGGACCCAAACGTCGTCATAAAATTCTGGAAAAATACAGAGGTCGTTATTTTGGAAGGAAGAAGACGTAGGAGCGAAGGAATCAAGCAAACGGAGTCCGCAAGGCAGAAAGGGGGTGGCCCACGCGGCCAGGTACTGTGGCCGCATGGGGCCCACCCGTTTGGGCCTCGTGGCTCCGCTGCTGTCGATCTTTCGTCCACCGACTCCGTCTTGAGCTAAAAACGCCTATAAAAAAGTCCCCCAACGTTCTCTGGAAGGAGCGCCGCACAAACACAGAAACACCGAAACGGAGATCAGGAGCTGCAGATTGGAGGGGGAAAACTCCGGCGGGGCGCTGCCGGGGTGGTCTCCATCTTCTCCATCGACATCTCCACCGTCTCCATGATAAAGAGGGAGTAGTCCACCTCTGGACTATGGGTTTGTGGAAGTAACTTATGTATCTCTCCTCTCTTAAGCTTCACTAATTAGTACCGTATGAGCTGCTGAACATGATTACGGTCACCGTTGTAATACTTATGTGGTGGATCTTTCTATGAGTTAATATATGTTTGAGATTGCAATGTTTGTTTCAGTTATGAGTATATATGCATATTATGTACCCCGTTCTTGTCTACTTGTTATGATCAAGCATGTTTATGAGAGCGTGTGTAGGGGAACGTGTGCATTAGTTAGAGTAACGGGGACTGGTTAGTGCGGTAAGCTGACAACTTAATATCGCGATCCACTTGGGTGTTTACCTTACTTTGTTACCTCACTAGGGATAAACTAAAATACCATGCTGTAAGGGTTGAGGGTGACCAAGCTTCTTCCTGTGACTAGATCCAGCATGTTCTTATTTTCACTTCATGTCATGAAACTTATTGCTATACTCTGAGTCATCTTAATTACTGAGGTGTTATGATTTGGTTCGCATCTTGGTGGAGTATAAGAGAGACTAATAACCAAAAGGTCTCTATGTTAGCACGTGATGCCCATATATCTAAGTAACTTGTTATCAAACTTTGTGTTGCAATCTCATATGTTAACTTTGTGTGTGTTCCATTGTCTGCCACTTTATAAAGAGAGAATGCATTTGTGAAACCATGAACCCGGTCCATTTTTAATCATAAGAAAAACCTTTCCAACACCATATACCACTTTTCCATTTTCAGCCATCATTAAATCCGAAAATAAAAAAAATACTTTTCATCTTGCATACATCATTAAAAACCTAAAAATATCATTTACCATTGCATCCACCACCATTGCATATTTATTTCCAGTTTGCATTGCATAACTATCTTGATATCATTCTTACACCTTGTGCTTGACAACCACATGTGAGGTTGAGGACCAAAACATTTAACTTTGTTTTGTAGGTAACCAAAAGAAGGATAAGAAGATATATCTTCACTACTGATTCCCTGAGAGTTCGATATTAAACCCTCGAGTCACCCTCATGGGGAAAACACGTCTTCCACTACTACACACTCCGCACTTGGAGTCTCAACCTAACCCATTTACTTTTGACGCAGGTAACTACGCACCGGAGATCAACCAAAGTGTTTTCTGGCGTCGTAGATCAACCTCTTCAAGGGCCATCACTGCCTCGACCCGGAACAGACTCTGGCTCAGGCACCGAACTCGGGACAGACCCCGGAGTCGGCACCTTCTAACTTGTCGAGTCCCCCACACCCGTGAAGTCGACAGGACACCCAAGCCTATTCCTACAATCACTCGCTAGGCTTGAGTTCCGGAGACACCTCCACCATGCCGATCATTGTGCGCAGCTCCGCCAGGCGGACTCGTCCAAGTGGTTTGGTCAGCATGTCCGCGAGTTGGTGTTCGGTGGGCATGAACTCCAGCTCGACCTTCTTCGCCTCCACGCAGTCTCGAATGAAGTGGTACTTCAAGTCGATGTGCTTCGAGCGCTCATGGAAGACGGGATTCTTGACGAACGCGATTGCCGACTTGTTGTCGACCTTGAGCACCACGTGCTCGGCTTCGCCGTTGCTGAACTCGGCCAGCAACCGAGCCAGCCAGATCCCCTGGCAAGCAGCCGTGGCAGCAGCCACGTACTCCGACTCGCAGCTCGACAAAGCTACGATCTTCTGCTTCAAGGACTGCCAGGTCACTGGGCTGCTCCCGAGGAAGTACAGGGTGCCCGACGTACTCTTGTGCGAGTCGACGTCGCCTTCCAGGTCGTTGTCGCTGTAGCCGACCAGGCGCGGTGTTCCTGCATTCCTCCCATACCTACATCCGAGTCACGGCGACCCAGCGATGTAGCGTAGGATGTGCTTCACGGCCGTGAGGTGCTCCAGAGTCGGAGCCTCCATGAACCGTGATACGAACCCGACTGCGAAGGTCAGGTCCGGCCTCGTGTGCACCAAGTACCGGAGACTCCCGACTATGCTCCGGTACCCGGTAGCATCCGTCGCGGGCGCCATGCTGCACTTGGACAGCTTGAAGCGTGGCTCCATGGGTACGTGGACGGGATTGCATCCGGCCATCCCCGCCTTCTCCAGCAGCTTCAGGGCATAGGCACCCTGCGAGATGTCGATCCCGCTGGGTCCTTGTCGGACTTCGATGCCGAGGTAGTAGCTCAGCAACCCGAGGTCGAACATCTGGAACAGGCTTCGCATCTCCAACTTGAATTTGTCGATGTCGCTGGAGTCCGACTCCCGTGATCACCAAGTCGTCGATGTAGACGCCGACTAGAAGCCTGCTCGGAGTCCCTCCTCGCACGTACATGTCGTGCTCCGACTCGCACCTTGCGAAGCCGAGCTTGACGAGGCATGCGTGGAGCTTGGTGTTCCATGCCCTTGGCGCCTGCTTGAGGCCCCTAGAGCGCCTTGTCGAGTCGGAGCACCAGGTGCTCCTTCCCCATGGCAGCGAAGCCGGTTGGCTGCTGCACATACACCTCTTCCTCCAACTTGCCATTGAGGAAGGCAGACTTGACGTCCATGTGATGGACGTCCCACCCCGCACTCGCAGCCACGGCTAGCAGTAGCCAGACAGACTCGAGTCGGGCCACGGGTGCGAAGACTTCGTCGTATTCGACCCCGTGACGCTGCACATAGCCCTTCGCCACCAGGCGAGCCTTGTGCTTAAGGACTACGCCGTGCGCATCCTTTACCTTGTAGACCCACTACAGGCCGATCGCGCGGTGACCAGGTGGTAAGGTGGCTATCCGCTAAGTCGAGTTCGACTCGATGGCCTCCAGCTCCTCCTACATCGCATGCCTCCAGCTGGCATGTGCCTTCACCTCCTCGAACGAGCCTGGCTCTTCGGAGGCAAGGAAGTGGAGCTCCTCGTCTGGCTCAAGGGTCGGACCCGCCTCGAACACGTTCTGCAGCGTACGGAACCGGTGCTCGAAGCTCATGTCGGCTTCTGCATCGAGTATACCTGAGTACCTCGATGGCGGCGTGACAAACTCGATGGCAGGGACAGCCGGAGTCGGGGACTCGGCTGTCGGGTGCTTCGGTGACATTGGAGAACCAGCAGGGGATGCACTCTCGTCTCCTGGAGTCAGCGAGTCTAGAGTCGGTGAGTCGGGTGCAGGACCCACACTCCTGTCTCCTGGAGTCGGCTGCGGCTCGAACACCATGTGCTCGACCGTGAAGGAGTCGTCTCTGAAGGTGTTCACCGGCGTGTCCAGCGAACTCCAAGCCCAGCGCGCGTTCTCGTCGAACACGGCATCTCGCGTGATGGTCACGCGGTTGGTCACCGGGTCATAGGCCCGATATCCCTTCGTCCCAGGTTGGTACCCGACGAAGATCATCGGCCTGCTCCGGTCGTCGAGTTTCTTCAGCCCGGGGCGTGTCTCCCTGACGTGCACCACGCACCCGAACGTGCGCAGGAAGCTCACGTCCGGCTTGCGGCCATGCCAGGCGTCGAACGGCGTCTTGCCGTCCACGCTCTTGGTTGGCGACCTGTTCAAGATGAACACGGCCGTCGTCACCGCCTCACCCCAGAATTTACCGGGGACCTTCTGGGCCTTCAGTAGACTGCGGGCCATGCCCACAATCGTCTGGTTGCGTCGCTCCACGACGTCGTTCTGCTGCGGGGAGTACGGAGCCGTCAGGTGACGCTCCACTCCGAGCTCGGCGCAGTATGATGTGAAGGAGCCAGAGGTGAACAAATTTTGAAATTGAACAAATTTCGAAATGAACAAATTTTCGAAAATGAACTATTTCCTAAATGAACAAATTTCGAAAATGAACAATTTTGAAATCTATTTTTAAAAATGAATATAAAAAGAAACAAAATAAAAAAGAAAAAGGAAAAAAGAAAAACAGAGAAGAAAACAAAAAATAGAAACAGGAAAAACAAAACGCTCCAGGCTTGAATGGGCCGGCCCATTTGTCGCGTGGGGGTACGGGAACGTTTGTCCTGCTCGCGGTACGCGATGTATAGGTTTTGTGCCCCGTTTCCGTATGCTCAAAGCTTAAAGATGAACAAGCGGTCCAGGCTCACTAGAGGCCCTCCTTTCTCCGAGCCAGAGTAGTAGTGGGCAAAGCCCAATAAGATAACCAGCCCCAGGCAGCAATTACAGAGAGTAGCAGCTTCGGCGACAGAACAGGTTAAACTGAACTAGACACAAAAGTTCGAACAAAATGTTGATCTGGATTCCAATTAATTCTGTCTATCGTACAAATGATATCTTCCAGTACAAACGCTAAAGAGCTGATTCGAATAATGCTAACAAAAACTGTGGCTCATTGTACCAGTTACGTTCCGCATCATTGTTTTAGTTTCAGAATTCGGTGTCCGTGACTGATCTACGGAAGTATGGCCGCATTGACTCGGCCAAACAAAATGAAGATGTCTTTGTTAAGTCGACCCAGTTTGGGCTTCTTTTGCTGCTTGATCTTGTTGTTGCTTCTCTGCCCAGTACTTCTGAAGCGGCGGCCCGAATATTACATTCCCAGATGTCACTCCAACCCTATGACATTTATAAGGAAGAATGACAAAGTCAGAAACGATATTCTGACCAGGTCTATGGCGTATGATGCAAATACAGGGATGACGGGATGTAAGCTTAACAAATGTGATGTCCAGAGTTACACAAGATCACTGAGTTACACAAGATCCAGTGATCACTAGCATCATTTCTTTCACATTTTACAAGCAGTTTTTATCATGTATCCCGTTAAACCTTGTACCGGACACATTACTGAAGAGACACATTCCACTATCAATAGAACAAAGTAATGGGAAAATTATCACACTTTAATCATAAAGGGATGGGTCAGCGGAAATTGGTGGAGACGACTTCTGGAGCGTGTGCACAAGGCGTTATTTCTGGAATTGGCCAGTGAGCCGGCGATGGCTGTGGCCCATAAGGCCCCGTTCTACTATTGTTTGTGATAGTTGTGGTGTTGACTTCCATTTTTATGTTCGTTCGTTGTAAGGTTTTTTGCTAGCTTATGTTGAATAAATGAAATAAATGTCGTATGCATCTCTTCGATGCATAGGCTGGGACAACACACCACTTGAAGAAAAGGTGTGGCCATTTAAAAATTGTTGCACATGATTTGTTCAACCTGTGCAGCTGGCGGCTTCATAACAGGATCACATGTTGATGCACATGCATATGCATTTCATGTTGTCTATTTTTCCTTGGTTGATGTATCAATCTTGTGTGGCGCTTGAACAGTTGAACTGTATACTAGTGTGAAGTGAAGAGGCCGGGGCATACCCCTTTTTTAAAAAGAAGGGTCTATACTAGTATTACATTACAAACTGAACTGATATTCCATTGTGTATCGTAGGTTTCTCCCTTGTGTGAACTGATTCGTGACATTTTGCTTCAGCCATGGCCAATTTTGCTCATGCTTGACCAAGGGGAGCCCATGTTTATATTGATGAATCTCAAACGTTGAAATGTCAAATAAAGAGATTGATTTAAGTGAAAACCTGGTCATAATCATTTTGCTCGCCCAAGACAACGACTGTTTTTCTCTAGTTGGAGCATATCGCAGCACCAATTTGAAGAGCTGTAGAGCGTCCATCTCGGAAGGTGCTGCTCCAAAATAACTTAACCATGTGCAAATTTATTAGTCTTGTCTAATGTACCAATAAATACTCACTCTGGCATGCCAAGTTCATCTGTACGTACGCATATGCATTGTCTGCTATGCATGGAGTTCCCATATAATTGTATCATCTTTGCACTCCCTGCCCACATACCCGATAAGTGACACTTCTCCGGTTCTCGCTACCTGCATTCCGTGTTCTTTGTGCTCCTAGCTACATCTCTTAGTTTTTTTCCTTGTTGGGTGAGCAGGCTGAAAGATACACTTAGTTAATGCGAATACGGTGTGTGCATCAAGGTTTCGGTTACCGGCCGGAATTCCGTTGAATTCCGCGGTAACCGGATTTCTCGGACCTCCCCGGAATTTGCATATCTCGGATGAAAAATCTCGGATTAGTCAAATTTGAAACAAATTTGTGCTCGAAAAATTTAAATTTCGAAAAAATTCGATGTTTTAAGTTTAAATCCCGAATTCTTGCCGAAATATTGGGCCGGTTACCGGCCGGTATTTTCCGGTAACCCTGGTTACCGAAAATATCGGCTCCCTCCGGAATTTTTTTTTGAACCGGTATCTGAAACCTTGGTGTGCATGCACGACATCGGAATGCGAGGTATCACGAAAAATATATTCAGCTACCATGGTTTAGAGCTCTGTTCTGGAAGCTTCAGCTTTGCCTGGAGGGAGAGATGTTCTCGCCTCCTCCGTGGTTTGAAACTCGTACATCAAGAGAAGTACCAGGATTCGAGGGGAATTTTCAAGGGAGGAGAGAATATTATAAGCGTCATTCAAATTTGATGGCTAGATAGAAGGTGTACCTACATGGGAGCTCTACTACAACTTCCCCAAAAAGCAACCATTCATGAGCAGAAACCGGGTATTATAAAGGAGTGTGCAGTTACACACTTCCACTTCTTAATTTAGTCAAGCTAGCAATCATTCATGGGCCCATAAGTGCCATAGCAGCAACATGACCCCTTGCTTGAAAATTGAGTGAACATCATACCCATACAGCCACATAGAACAGCATATGACTGATTGAATTAATTTCCAAGCCCTAAGATAACAACTGTTCTTGCAACATGCCAACATCGACCACTGAATTGACATTGACTAGCTAGTGGATACACATTGTCACATGACCTCCTTTCTCCGAGCCAGAGTAGTGGGCAAAGCCCAATAGGACAATCAGGCCCAGTCAGCAATTACAGAGAGTAGCTTCAGCGATAGAAGAGGTTAAACTGAACCAAACACAAAAGTTCGAACAAAATGTTGATCTGGATTCCAATTTATTCTGTCTATTGTACAAATGATACCTTCCAGTACAAACGCTAAAGCAGCTGATTCGAATAATGCTAACAAAAACAGTGGCTCATAGTACCAGTTACATTCCGCATCATTGTATTAGTTTCAGAATTCGGTGTCTGACTGAGCGAGGGAAGTATGGCCACATTGACTCAGCAAAAAAAAATGAAGATGTCTTTGTTAAGTCGACCCAGTTTGGGCTTCCTTTGCTGCCTGATCTTGCTGTTGCTTCTCTGCCCAGTACTTCTGAAGCGGCGGCCCGAATATTACATTCCCAGATATCACTCCAGCCCTGTGGCATTTACAAGGAAGAATGACAAAGTCAGAAGCGATATTCTGACCAGATCTATGACGTATGATGCAACTACAGGGATGCAAGCTTAACAAATGTGATATCCAGAGTTACACAAGATCCAATGACCACTAGCATCATTTCTTTCACATTTTACAAGCAGTTTGTATCCCATGTATCCCGTTAAACCTTGTGCCAGATACATTGCTGAAAAGACACATTCCACTATCATTAGCTATTGAACAAAGTAATGCGAAAATTAGCACACTTTAATCATAAAGGGATGGTTTTCTGCGGTTCACACACTTATAACCAACTTTAAACTACTGCTAATACAAAAAAAATCAAAAGCATCTCCAAATATCCCCATATGATCATATCTATGCTCATCCCAACAAATCTCAGATCATCAACATGATGAAGCTCCCTATGATAATATTACAGGCTGAAATAGAAATATAGGAAACAGCTTTACAGATTTCGTTACAACTGCACATATAAGTCGTTTTATCAAATGAAAAGTAAGCGAGCTGATAAATTTGCTCAACTTCCAACTAAAAGTACCCTAACCAGGTGCACTTGCAATAGATTTAATAAAATATGTTTCTTACTGAACTTCTCACAAATATTCTTTTGAGTTTGAACTGTCACCAATATGCAACTTTGACTATTATTTTTTGCATCGAATATGTAGGCACATATAACAAAACATACATATTATGTGAAACTAATTTTCATGGCAAATTTTAATGATATCATTTGCACCTAACCAACATAAAAATAGTTCTTTATTAGTTAGTTGTGCCAGATAGATATGTTTGACTGATCGGAACACTTCCTAGCTCTTGTCTGAAGCACAACTTTGTATTCTCCATGGAAGGCCAGATAAACATTTCTTCAAGTAACTAGAATACTATCTCTTTCTTGCACCTGGTGATATTCGGTAATCTCTGGTTATGTCAAGAAAAAGGCAGCAGTCTTGGTTATATCTGACATTATTAAAGTCAGCAAGTATAATAACATGTCTGCTAGGGACTGATTTGTTCTTAGGGAAGTAGAAGTATATGCATTCTTCAGAATTTCGTTGGGAACTTCGCCTCTAACGTAGTGACTGTGGTAAACAGCGGTTAAATCAGTAAGTTGGGCAAGCAGGTGGTGTGCCTATAATGGCAGCCATGTCACACGGTTAGGAGAAGAAAGGTGTGAATATAGAAAGGGGGAGGGGGTATCGACTTGAGAGTACTTCATTTCTTGATTATCATATCTAACAGGTCCTGTAAAAATAGACATAGCCCGATAATCCAATATAACAACCAAATCGTCTGTCTAATTGGGAGAAGGTCCAAGCTACAAGATAAGGAAACTTTCTAACTTGAAGACATTATAGAGATTTTAAGCTTATTCGGTGCACGGACTGGATCGCTGCAGCTAGGGCCCGCTGCCATGGCATTTACATAGGATTCCCCATACGAGAAGCTTGCACTAAGAGCATCTCCACTCGCGGCGCCCAAATGGGCGCCCAAAGGCCGTCCGGATAGGCCCTTTGGACGCCGTCCGGACTACCTTGCCCATTTGGGCGCCGTCGATCCCCACTCGCGGCGCCCAAACTAAAATAAATTAAATTTAAAATTCGACAAATTTCATTCAAATTTTAGGAAAGTTTACATATTTGAATGAAATTTAAAAAAACTAAACCTAAATCTACTGGCGGCCGCGGTAGCGGCGCCTGAAGGCGTAGTAGGGGTCCTCCTCCTCCTTCACCTCCTCCTTCACGCCGCCGCTGCTCCCTGCGCCGCCGCTGCTCCACGCGCAGCCGGTCCACGCGCCGCCGTCGTCCTCCTCCTTGACGCGGCTCGGTCCTGGGCCGTCGTCGACGGTGAGGTCGAAGAAGGGCACGCCCTTCTCCTTGGCGGTATCGCGCGCCGACCAGGCGCAGGCCGAGGGGCCGTCGAGCGGCGGCACGTCGTCCATCGACGCGGCCGCGACGACCGCCGCAATGGCGTCGTCGTCCGTCCCCTCCTGCGCCGCTATGAGCTCCGCCATGAACGGCGAGAGCTCCGGCTCCGCCTTCACCTTCATCTGCTCCGGCTTCGGCGTTAGCAGAGAGGAGGCGCGGGAGCGGAATGAGGACGAGCGCGAGGACGCCGTGGAGCGCGACGAGGACGGCGTCGCGCGCGGCGCCCACTGGTTGGCCGGAGGTGGCGCTGGTGACCAGGCGGCCGGAGCAGGGGCGGGCGCCGCCGTCAGGAGCGAGCCGCCGTTCGCGATGTGGTTCATCACGAACTGGAGCGTGCGCCCGGGCACGCTCCAGAACGCCTCGCGCCCGGCGACGTTCTTGTCCGTCGGCGCCGGGCCGGGGCCGTCCCAGCGGTTGAATTCCTCCTCGTAGGCGCGCTGGAACGCCGCCTCGTACCGGCCATGGTTGGCCGGGTTCCGCGGCTCGTAGTGCGTGTTTACCGCGGCGGTGAAGCCGCGGCTCGTCCGCGTCAGGGGCTTCATCACCGGTACGCCGTTGACGCCGATGACGAACCCGTGGCAAACACGCATATCCGGCGACACCAGATAGCCGTTGTCGCGCAGCGCCTCCGTCTGCTCCTTGAGCAGGGTGCGCGGCGCGAAGCCGTTGGCCGCGGCGCCGCCGGTGCGCCTCCAGGTGCCGGCCATGGAGAAGGAGAGCGGCGACGGTTTTTCGAGTGGAGAAGGAGCGGCGAGGTGAGGGAGAGAGAACGGCGAGGGCGAGAGTGGCGATGAGTGGAGGCTGGCGCGCGCCTTTTATGGCGGCCGGAGAGCGGTGGCATTAACGCCGCTCGCCTCGAGAAGGCGCGCCGCATTCACTCCGGCGAGCAGAGGACGCGACGGCTCACTGGCCGCCCGCCCGCCGTGAAAACGAGGAGTCGCCACGCGGCACGCGCCTTTCACGACGCCTTTGACCACGGCGGGGCGTGGCCGTGTCGCTGCCAGGCGTGGCCCGCGCGTCGGAGGCGTGCGTTTCCTTCCATCCGGGGCCGCCCAAGCCTCCCCAAGTTGAGGGTGTGGGCTGGGCGTGCCGGATACAAAACTGGGTCGCGCCGGACCGAATTCGCGTTTGGGCGCCGCGAGTGGAGTGGGCGCGATTTTGTGTCCGGCACGCCCCAAACGGCTTTGGGCGGCCTTTTGGGCGCCCCGACTGGAGATGCTCTAAGAAATGCTTACTGTTTTTGGTGAAGGAAATATCCTATTTCAGGCTGAATGCTTAATCGGTGAAGAGAAATGTCCAATCTTTTTTCGACATATGTGTGATACTCCTATCGTGACACTGGACTGGGTCTGACCGTCTGATACTCCTCTGCTAAGAAAGCCCCAATTCTCAACCACTACATATGGTTTGACTTGCCGAACACTAGCAGCATAATTTCAAAAATCGCTGTTTCTATTGTGATGATAGATAGTTAGTTAGTTACCCCTGCAACAAAGAGCTCCAAGAGCAAGCCTCCCAAGGGAAATCTGATCTTGCGAACTACTGTCGTTGCGCAGATAATGGCATTTGTTGGTTACCAACCCCATCTAAATCATGCTCGAAACGGATTTCAGCTCCACCCTATACGCAGGAACTTCAGTCGTGGGCAAAATCAAGCTTTGCTTCTTCTCCAAAAGAACTTGTGGTCAAGCACAAATAGAACATCACATAATTGGGACTCGCAACATCGAAACTAGGAAAGGATCGAGAAACATCCATAATAAATATAGAGTAGGCGCTGAAGAACACATCTAATTAGCGTCAGGCTGGTAAGATGCAGCGCCGCCACAACAGATCTACGACGAGATGGTACAGAACAGAAAGTTAGAAATAAAAGAGGGGATTGGTTGAACTCACACGACGGCGCCGGCCACGAGTGGGAAGGAGAGCCGCATCCTGATTCCTCTTCTCCCCAGCCGCTTCTTGCCCTCCTCTGTTCTTTCTTTTTTGTCCTTTTTTTCTGAAATTAACTGAAGAAAAGGCAAAAGGCGTTTCCGATCTATCATCGCTTCCGGCGCCGTCTGATCAAGATGGGGCAGGACACGTGGTCTCATCCAACCTTTTCTTTGTTTTTCTGTTTTTTGAGAGAGAAAAAAACTTTTTTTCAGCTCACCCAAATCTCTTTTTTTCCATTGGTCGTTTCAAATAATTAAAGTTTTATGTTTGTCCTAAGTCAAACTTTTCTAACTTGACCGTCAAAATTAAAAAGTTTGACCTCACACAAACTTAGAACTTCAGTTAATTAGGTAGATAATCACGTATTCAAGCCTAATTCATACGTTTACAATTACACTCCTAAAAAATCCATAGTGATTACATTGACATTTGATCTATTAGTATCGAATTATTATCAAAATCGTGTGTACCATCCAAACACCTTCCAACAACAATGTCTCATGTTTATTCTTCTGATCTTCGATTTTTTTCTTTTTTTTGCTGGTAATACATGTCTCATTCATAAAATAAATAGAAAGTTACAAGGCACGTAAATGCCGAACTTACAAAACTGAAAAAGATAGGAGAAACCTATGCAAAAGAAGCAACACATGTTCTTTCCTTCGGCACCAATGTAGCAGCCACCAAACAGAAAGTGGACAGGTCACATCTTCACCCGATCTCGATGCGGCTCCATCGCTGATATGCGGCTTTATGGACCTTCAAAGTAGTTTGCCATAGGCCAAACAATTGTCGTTGAAAGAATGAGACCGGGTCAGCACGACCCCGGACACGTCATCGAACTTTAGATTTGACACCCCTGCACGACCATGTCGGAGTAGGGAACCAGAACTGTCAGCTTTCAACCACAAACCCAGGACAAGATACACCATCTCCCAGTTGTCAACAACGCAGACAACCGTATGCGGGTACTACTTGACGACCTCCCGAGCTCAGCTCCGACGTTGGAGAGAACGCCGTCGCAACGACGAAGCCCAAGAACACATCTAGAATTGCTAGTATTTGCATTGGAATTGAAAGCTCGGTTCATAGCTAAATTTCTTACAAAAGTTCGAACAACAAAACGTTGGACAAAAAGTGTGATATCTTTTGGCAGAATAAGAAAATTAAATCTATAACAAATGGACCTGGTAATTAGAAGAAACAACGTTTATGGGGTAATTCTCAATAGGTGGACACATGTGCAAACTAACGGGTGTCGTGTCGGAGTGACCATGGGTGCAAGTACGGGGCAAGCTTTTGACCGATTTTTGGGAAAACACGAATTTTGTGAGGAAAGTACACATCCGGGACAAGTTCATACACTAAGGGTGTGTTTGGTAGCCTGGGTGGACTATCTCTTCTCATACAAGCTGAGTCCACCCATGCTGACCATATACAAGTGTTTTTTTTGGTATGTTTGGTAGGTTGAATGAGCTGAGCTCAGCTCAGTTGAGATCCTGTTTGGTAGGTCGTATGGTTTGAGCCAAGCCCTACAAAAATAAAAAGCAATCGGGTCCCTAGAAAAAGCAATCAGGTCCCTGCACAAACAAAACAAAAAGCAATCAAGCCCCTGGGATGTCCTCCTCAGGCTCCGACGCCGCCGCCGGCGCGTTCTCCAGGACGTCGAGGTCCTCCGCTGTGGTGGGCGGGCTATCTCCGCGCGCGGTGGGCGGCGGCCTCTGTGGTGGTCGGCTGTGTCCACTACGACTGGGCGGCGTTGGGCTCGACGAGGAGCCAGCGGTGCTCAACAGCGAGGAGGTGGCGGAGGCCGTGGTCGTCCGTGCTCGACGAGGAGGCGGCGGAGGCCGGCGAGAGGAGGAGGTGGCGGTGGTTTGAGAGGAGAGGTGGCGGTGGTGCGAGAGGAGCTGAAGTGAGAGAGAGAGCAGGTTGGGGGCAAATGAGGGTAGGGAGGATTGACCCCAGTTGGTCTGAGCCCACGGTGCGGGGCGCGGGGCAGGATTTTCGGGCGAGCTCAGCCCTGCCGAGCAGGGAAGCTCGATCTGAGCTTCCCTACCGGGCATGGCTGAGAGCCATTTTGGGGCGAGGTGGGCAGGGGCGCATGCATACGAGTCGGGCTACCAAACAAGAAAAAGCGGGGTGGGTGGAGATTTTCTGAGCGCAGCCGGGCTACCAAACACGCCCTAAAGATGCGGCTTTGTCTTAAAAAAATATGAACTACTTTGCGCAACCGGTTTAGCCCACTGGCAAGAGTGCATTGCTCGCGCCATGATGGAGAGCTCTACCCTCTTTTCCTTTGGGCAACATCATACATGTGCTAGCCCAGCCATAATTCACATCCGTGACATTATTTATGTGTACCTAATGTGACCCCATGCACCTCCTAAACTCCTACTAGAAAAAGGTGCAACAAAAGACACTAGTAGCCACTCTACGATTCTCACACAAGCAAGCTTTTCATAAGTGGCCACTAAATTTGGTACCCGTTTTTGGCCAGCTAGCAGTAAAGTTTACGAAGGAAAAAATGGCAGGTTAAGATTGTCACACGATTATAGAGAGGCGAGAGTTAACTTAAAATGGCCGAACAGTGGTTCTTTCACTGACAACATCTGTCTTATCATTGACTAATAGGTGAACCTAATTCGATCCAGAGAGATTTATTAGTTAATATAACGTTGCTCATGCCCTGCCTCTGAGGCTCTGAGCCAATTACCTTATTACCAACAGCAATTATCGAGATAGCGATGTGCACTGCGTTTTACAAAGTGCATATGTCAGGGGCAAAACAGGGACACAAACTGTTGCTTTATCCTTTGATCGTTGGCACCAATTAAGAAGCTTCGTGCGCCGCTTCGATTTTTGCCTTTTAAACAACGTCCAAAGGTGGCGAAAAGAGCGGCCTTGCTCAGTTTCTTCATCACATCGATCCCTAGCTAGCTGATGGCAACCACACTCACGTCGACCGTCATCTCGTCCCGCGGTCGTCCGCCCCATTCTACGGCCGCTCCGGCTGGCAGCGTGCGCGGCGCCCACCGTCGTCGTCGTCGTCCGGTCAGGGTGGCTGCGGGCGGCCGCTGGACCGCGTGGCCGGGTGGGTCGGCGGAGGCATCGCCGCGGCGTTTTTCGCCTCCCTGGAGCGGTGCTCGTGCGTGAACATCCGCACGCAGGACGACCTCGACGAAGACGAGCAGAGGAACTCCCTGGCGCCGCTGATGTTCGACGACGGCAACGACGAGGCTGCCGGCGGAGGCGGCGGGAGGAGGCGGAGGGGCAGAGGAGGAAGCAGGAGGAACGAGAAGGGCAGGAGGAGTGGTGGCGGCGGCGGCACAGGTTGCTATGGTGATTGATTTTTGAATGATCGGTCCAGGCTAATGATAATTTGTAGCTTCTTGATGATGATTACTAAGCTCGTTACATGTTCATGCCTAGTTTTGACCATACAATACAAGTGCCTTGTAAGTTTAATTAATGCTGTATATCAGTATATGGATGCTGATGCTAAAAAAAGTATATGGATGTTCCGTTGTGTACCACTACTGTTTGGTGGCTGTGAATTATATTCGACCTTTGTGATCCAAATGTTATACTCCAATTGTAAAACATTCTGCTGTAAGAAAAAGAAAGCGCAGAAGATGTGAAATGTTTAACCTAGGATCAGATTCAGAGGCTCTTATTTTATACTCCACTTGATGTTCATTAGCAACATATACTTACTCCTATGTAGCTTTCGGTTAGGAAATGGAGTACTGTAGAAGATTAAGTAGCCATAATATGAATTAGTGCTAGTGGACTAGTGGTACTGGTTCTTATTGTTTACACCAAAATAGTATAGATGGTGCTCGCACTCAACTCATTGCTCAAATCCGGGTTAATTGGAGTGCGTACTCTTTATGTTGAGCTATGTGGAGTTGTCGTGATAAAATTGTGTTAAACGAAAAAAGGAGTTATCAATTTCATGCCGGGTATTCACATGGCTACCAATTTACTCTATATATATGGTCCTTGATGTAGTTGTAATGTTAGACTATTCTGGACTTTAGGTACAGTTGGTTGAAGGTCGTAGATAAGGCGTTGTTCAACCAATATACGATAGATGTTTATATAGGATTTCCGGAACATGACTTGTAACAATAATGTTGTTACGTTTTGGTTTGGAGCTACCTTGTCATTGCCTTTCCATAAGTTTTTCGTCCGTTTTTTTTTTTTTTGATAAAGGGAGCTTTATTATTTAAAAAGTTTTGAGCATTATACCCAGACTCTGCATAGTTATGACAGCGGCGGAGGATGGACAGAATTTGAGGTAGGGCGGGCTTTGGTCACTCGCCACCGGCAACGCCGCCACGTCGATGCGCCGCCTTGCACCTTGCCTGCACCGGACAAATCAAGGTAGGGCGGCCGCCAACCCTTGCCCTACTGGGAGCTTCGCCACTGAGTTAGGATGCACACAACCGTCACAAATTTTGTAGTACGAAAAGAAATAAAAGGCGAATTACATATCATGGTGATAAATTATAAAAACGTCTATGCTGGTGGAAGGCCGATCCGCAAATTATGCTGCCATCCATGCTGGGATAAAAAATCACTCACCGTATCCTCCAGTTTTATACACCCCTCCATAAACATGTCGCGATGTCCATACGTTGCAACGGTGACCAAGAACGGAGCTTAGCTGTACTCCGGTAGATCACCTGAATATGAGAGAAGATTTTTAT
The DNA here is from genome assembly GCA_947311845.1 of Poa pratensis. Taxonomy (NCBI): domain Eukaryota; kingdom Viridiplantae; phylum Streptophyta; class Magnoliopsida; order Poales; family Poaceae; genus Poa; species Poa pratensis. The sequence goes on along the minus strand of CAMZMU010000041.1, from coordinate 138,257,910 downwards.
CATTAAAAACCTTTTCATTTCTACATAGCCAAAGCGATCATATAACAGCAAGCACTGCCACCCGAATAAATCGTTTCAACATATGATCAACACCATTCAGCCAATTGCCCAAAATATTAGCAATGCTTCATGGTGTGTATAAGGTAGAACATATCTTAATGATTGACCATATAGAACCAGCAAATTTAAATTCGAAAAATAAGTGCTTGATAGTCTCGTCTTTATGACAAAAGACACACTTTTTACTTCTATTCCAATTGCGTTTAGTAAGGTTATGTTTAGTAAGAGTTACCCCTCGACGAAGATATCACGCAAAAATATTATTTTTTGCTAGAATCTTGATCTTCCAAATTTTCTTTGTATTATCTACTGGCACATCCGGTTGGATTAGAGCTTTGTACATAGAGTACACCGAGAATTTACCACTCTCGTGCAAATTCCAACGAAACTCATCTGTCCTCTGCGCCCAGATTCACTAAAACTAGACGTTGTACCAACTCATTCCAAGATGCTAGTTGAAGTTCCTGTTTTGTGCTAACGCGGTAAGAAGCTGCCACAGCTGCCAAGCTGCAGGTAGAATGGTAGATCGATGGTGTTGGAGGCGGTGTTCAGGTTTGGCAATTCGCTGCTGGACAATGGCATCCTCAACAGCTACGGCGTCAATGCGAGTAGAACTGAAAACTATGTGATGGCAAGTTAATTTCACTTCAACAACCATCTGCACTTATATTACTCTTGAGTCCTTGCCACACTAGTTAGTCTGAGAAACAATAAAAGTCATTGGCAAGGCAAGTACATATGCATATGCATTATCTGCCATGCGTTGAGTGCCATGCATGTGGAGTATATATATTCATCTTTGTACTTCCCTGCCTACATATCCGATAAGTGGCACTCCTCCGGTTCTCGCTGCCCATATTAGTGCTTTGTCTGCTTCTATCTGCAGTTCTGCACGTCTTAGAGTTTTTTTTTTGTATGGTTGCGGCTGGAAAATGCACTTATTAGCTGATGTGGGTATGGTGTGCGCGCACGCGCGACATCGGAATGAGCGGTATCAGGAAAGCATAGTCAGCAACCTGCTGCGGTTGAGCTCCATGATAACCCAGGTTGGCTTAGTGAGCTCCATGTTTTTTATGAACTCAAGTAGATGCTGGATAGAAGATTAATTTCTACTCAATTTAGAGTTTGTGCTAGTGGAGTCGCTTACTCCTTTGAGGTCTGTAATCTGCCGCTCTAAGGTCCGACCATCAACTCTTCCGCGAGGGTGTAGCAGATAGCTAGACTACATGAAACAGTCCGACGAGGGTGTATCAGAAAGCTAGACTATCATGGGGAACAATTAGTGGAGTCTCGAAGTTGTATTAGGTGCCATATTGCCATGTAAATTAAGTTCTTCTGGTTGAAGTTGTATTAGGTGCCATATTGCCATGTAAATTAAGATCTTCCGGTTCAACAACAAACATAGTCAAACCGAAAAACTTCTTTTCCTGCCGGGTCGCCCCCGCTTGGGCAACTCTGGAGGCCCACCCAAACCCTAGAACCCGGCTCTCAATTTGCCACCCCATGCAGGGACGAAGCTAGCAAAAAATACGAATGGGGTCATCTTATATATTTTCCCTATCACATTGGATCATTCTTCTATATAAAAAAAGCATTACTCGGTACTAATTTGTGAAGAAATTTCCATTTTCCATTGGAGTCATCTGACCCCAATCCCTCCAAGCCAACCCAAACGCCATGTGGTGAAAGTTCACCCGCGTGTGGTCGCCATCCCCGCCGGTTCTCGTCATCGGCGAGCTCCGGGGCGCCACCCTGAGGCCGTCCGCCACCCTGCTACCCCCATTGCCCTCCTCCCGAGCCCCCTATTGTCTTCATGTGCCGAATCGAGCCCCCGGCCGCCGCTCACGCACCCAAGCCACCGAGATGAATGTGTCGCCTTCGTGCCCTCTTCGTCACCTCCCCTCCCCATCCGTCACCCTCGTCTGGCCCCGCCGCGACGACCGGCCTCGATTCGGTTGTGGAAGATCGAGGTTAGCCGGCTTCGGCACTCGAATTGAGACCGGCGCCACCACACTCGCCCTTACAGGCTTCCCCCGACCTCGCCACCCCTCTGCCTCGTGAGGGAGGTGGCGGCGATGGACGCACCTGGATGGAGGGAGGTGGGGGTTGGTTGGGTTTGGGAAGAAGGGAAAGAGAGGGGGGAAGTCTAACCCACGGATATATGGGTCCTACGTGTAGATTTCAATTTGAGTACTCAGTTTTGGGTAAGATGGAAAAGTAAAAAAAATATGCTTACCATACCTTTTTTTCCTTTACCCAAAACCATCTTACTTACCCAAATTATGGGTAAGGTATTGGAAATTCACTAACATATACTTCCTCTGTTCAGAAATAGTTGTCACGAATTTGTCTAAATACGGATATATTTAGACATATTTTAGTGTGCACATACATCTGAATTTGGATAAATCTAAGTCATCTATTTTCAGACGGAGTGAGTATAATAAATAACATAAAGTTAGTATGATAGATGGTTCTGTCAGCGTTCGAGCAATTATCGTGTCTAAAGATAAATTTTCATAAAAGTGAATTGTTTTGTTTTGGCGAGGCTCAAGAAAACACCTCCTTGTATGCTGAATTATTCGGCTATGGGCAAGGTAAATTTCCTATCAACTATTTGGGTATTCTGATACATTACCGGAGACTCACTAATGCTGAATGGAAACTGGTGGAGGAGAGACTTCAAATCCGTTTAAATAGCTGGAAAGGCAAACTATTATCCTTGGGGGGGGGGGGGGGGGGGATTGGTTCTTATAAATTCTGTACTAACTCATTCTTCCAACTTTCCAAATGAGTCTTAAAACGATTGGTTATTTCCGATCAAGATTCTTTTGGCAAGGTGATAGTGAGAAGAAAAAATATTGACTGACTAAATGGAATGTGGTTTGCCGTCCAAAAGACCAAGGAGGGCCGGTGTTCATGATCTTGAGGTTAAGAATAGAGCCTTGCTTGGCAAATGGCTCTTCAAGCTTCTTTCTGAACATGGAGTTTTGCAAACCCTCATTAAAAGAAAGTATGTGGCCTCTCAAGCTTTATCTCAAATTTTTTGGAAACCTGTCGATCGATTCACACTTTTGGCAGGCCTCATGGCTACGAAGAAGTATTTCTTCCCACATGGATCATTCTCAATTAGGGATGGATCGGAAATTAGATTCTGTAAGGATAAGTGGCTAGGCCAAGCCACGCTTCGAGAAAAGTATCCGGCCTTGTACAATATTGTACGACACAAAAGCGACACACTCGCTAAGGTGATGGGAACTTCGCCACCGAATGTCTCATTCAGAAGAAGCTTATTTGGTCCTAGGCAAGCATCCTGGAATGCCATGCTTCTCCGGCTGGACTCTGTCCAGTTGGCGGAAGGTTCAGATAAATTTCGTTAGAATCTAAACAAGAATGGTAAATTCTCGGTTGATTCTACGTATAGAGCTTTAATCCATCCAGAAGTACCAGTCGATAATAATATGAAAATTTGGAGGATGAAGATTCTGCTAAAAACTAAGGTGTTTACGTGGTATCTTCGCCGAGGTGTAATTCTTACAAAAGATAACCTTGCCAAACGGAATTGGCACGAAAGTAAAAAGTGTGTCTTTTGTCATCATGACGAGACTATTAAACGCTTATTCTTCCAGTGCGAGTTTGCTAGGTCTATATGGTCAGCCATCCAGATAGGTTCTACCTTATTCCCTCCGCGCAGCGTTGCAGATATTTTCGGCAATTGGCTAAACGGTGTGGATCTCAGGTTTAAACTCCTTATTAGGGTGGGAGCGATTGTCGTTATTTGGTCGCTATGGCTATGTAGGAATGACAAGGTTTTTAACGATAAAAATGGTTATGTTATGTAGGTTATCTACCGGTGCACAGCTACGCTCCGATCATGGTCAGCTCTACAGCGTGTGGAGCACCGCGAGCTGTTTTTGGAGGTGTCTTCGCATTTGGAGGCTGCGGTGAGAGAGTTATTCTGCTTGCATTGATGGCCACAAAATCGTCAAATTGACCTTCCAGCACCTTAGGCGTCTTTACAATTTCTCATTATGATATGTAATTCGCCTTTTTTATTTTATTGTTTGGGACTGGTGAACTTGTGGGGCTATGTGCATCTTAGTTATGCAGAGACCGGGTATAATATTTAAAACTCTTTACGTAATAAAATCCCTTTATCAAAAAAAAAAGTATGATAGATGGTCACCAAATTTAGTATGCGGATACTTACTGATGGGCTGCGTGTACTTACTCGTGCGCACGTAACACGGAAGTACATGTACACTAAAAGCTGAAACCTTTTTTTTTTAATTTTTCCACATATATTAAACCGACAAAGAGTACACGATTATATCGATTACAAAAACAAAACTAAAAAAGACGAGCAAATCTATGAGATCTTCAGACTCTTTCTTCATCCATGACACAATCTTGTACTTTTCTGAAGGCAGCCGTAGAACAACGCCGAAAACACCAAACCACATACCTGTGAATACCACCAAAGGTTCTCCCTTTTTAATTTTGAGCCGCAATGCCAAGTCTTTGTGCACGCACGCAGCCATTAAATTAATCAAGCAACATCGGCAAGAGCACCACCACTGATATTCCAGGGACAAATAACCGTACCACTTTGTCGACGCCGTTGGGAGACGAGAGAACGAATCACCATTGCCGAAGACGTAGTAGCCGGGATAGATATTGCGAAGACAAACCTCTTCGCGGCAACCATGAGAAACAATCCAAGATTGATGTGACGAAGCAAGATCTGAAGAACCATACCTAGACAAAATTAATCTTCCAAAGACACCATTGACGTCGAGAAGAAGATCTCGCCGTCGAACGAAGTGCGGAAGACCACTTATTGCAGACGATGCCATCTCCATTGACGAAGAAGACCAAGCTCTAACATTAAGGACCCTTGTGTAGCGCCCTACGCAGGACCGAGGTCCCCACCCCTGCTAGTGCCAGAACGACAACTAGAGGAGGCGAGGACCCGTCAAATCCAAGACGAAGGCGACGATGAAGAAGTAGATCGGCGTCGGCGGCGGCTAGGGTTGAAACCCTGGGCCACCGCCTCTATTCTTTCTTTTCCGTACGCGAGAGCTGTTACACTAAAAGCTGAAACCTGAAAATACTTGACGAAGTATTAGTATACTACTTTTTGAAATATGGGGAAAAAATGCCCATAAACTGGCTTTGGACTGGTAAAAAATGTGCCCCGTACGAGCACAAAGCCTAGTCAAGATTGTATAAAAAGAAGCCAGCCAAGATAACCTTTTTTCGTAGAGAGCCCATGAGTATTCGGAGATTGGGAAGAAGGGCCGAGCGCATAGGCTGGCAGTTCAAATCCATACAAATTGAGGTCCAAACAGACTTGCTCTCCCGTGCGTGCATTTAATGGCAAATTTGTGCCCAAAAACAATTAATGGCAAATTGGTGCAGCCTTTTTTTACTTGAATTTGTGCAACCTTTTATTTTCCGGCGAAATTTGTGGAGCATTTGGTGTCCATGTTATCATGTATGTTATGCCAAAAGAAAATGTTATCATGTGAGCGACTAGTGACTATGGCGCAAGTGATGAAAAGAATATATTCACTCTTACTTAACTAAGCACCACCCCAATGCAAATTATTCACTTGGCTAGCCATCAAACATAGAGTTTGTACTTTGAATTATCAATCACCTTTAAACAAAATGGGCTGGTCAAATTGTGGTATATGTCTTCTTTGCAAGCTTGACCAAGAAACGTGGTAAAAATATTTTCTCTATATATAGATTCACCTTGTGTGGCTTTGAGGGCATGGCTAAGGAATGATTGGCCTTATCTATCTCGACACCTTGCAAGGGGACGCGGTCCCTGTAATCAAGCAATTATGGCTTAACATGTCAAGTGATTTGATGTCTCATAGAAAAGCAAAAGTTTCTCTAACAATGTTTGTTACCTGTGAGGTTTGAAATGTAAAGGGTCTTCATCAGCAATGCCGCACCACAAATGGTTATTTGGGGGGTGGGTGGGGGGGGGGGGGGGGGGGGGGGTGCGACAGAAATGACGCTTTGGAAATGGCGGATGCTAAGAATTTGGACAATATCATGTCAAGGGAGTAACTTCGATTTTAATCTTTTTTTAATTGTTCATACTCTTATTAATTAATGGAATGGGGCCAACATTTTGCCTCTTTTCAAAGAAAAAGAAAGTAAATCTCAAAAAGGCCCAAAGGGTCCAGAAACATGCCCCTCAATTGGACACATGTTCAAATCTAAGCACAACGCCCATGTCTCGCGGACAGACAAACATGGACCAAAAACCGCTCACATGCAGACCTGAAAAGCTCGACTACAACAATCTGGACTCGAAAGTACAAACACACAGCTTTTATCCCCAAAACTTGATGCACCCATGTGTTTGGCTACATTGCACGCACCTTTTGCCCCTAAAACTATGCAAAGCGCCATGGAGGAAGTACCAATCATACAGATACATGCAAGGATGCAACTAAGTCTACGTAGCCAAATCATGACATCTGTCTCCATTGCAACCTTGGCAACATCTTTGTGTGAGGCTTAGGACTCTCCATTAGACATCCCTTGTAACCACTAGTATTAAGGGGCTTCAAAGAAAGAAGGAAGAGATACGTTTCACCAACCTAGCGACAACTTTTCTTTTCGAGGATCAACCTAGCGACACTCATCTCAAGTTTTCCAAAACATAGACATTAGAAAATGAATGGTGCATGCATCTCTGCTCTTTTTTTGTTTCAGTGCCTGATCTCTCGTGCTGCCCACTAAGCTGCACCCGTTGGAACGGAATGGGCATGCACATTGGCGTAGCATGCTTTAGCCAAAAGGAGGAAGAAGCTTTAGTGAGACTGAGACTAGAGGTCGATAACATGTTAGAGTTGCCTGAAGATCGAAGAACGTGTGGATGCTATCGATACCAGATGAAGTTTTTTTTTCCTACTCCTTTCCTGCAGGCTCTGAATGATTGGTGACAGTGCGGCGACTAGCTAGCACTGGCCGATGCATGCGTACGTACATAAAAAATTATCGTGGGGTTTCTCATGTGGCTGTGAGACAGTTGAGAGTGTGAGGGGTCAATGCTGTCCGGTCGAAGTGGAGTACCATATCCCTCACTGCAAGTTCATTTGTTTGTACTAAATTAAGGTATAAAATTATCGCACTAGAACAAGCGAAACACTTTCTCTAAAAACAGATGCACCTATGTATGAATAAGTTACTCTGCGAATGGTACCACAAGCAAGCGCCTGTAGCTCAGTGGATAGAGCGTCCGTTTCCTAAGCGGAAGGCCGTAGGTTCGACCCCTACCTGGCGAACCTGGCGCGTTTTTTATTTTGAATCGCAGCAGAGTCGGCAAATCACCGACGTCTCGAAATGATTTTGCAGGGAACTCGTTCCATGTTTGTGATAATTTTATTGTTTACATCTACAGATTTCCATTATTATCCAAACATAGTTGCAAGTGTTGCCAGCACTAGTCCGCAACACTGCCGGACCACAATCCCACGCCATTCTTTGGTGATTTTACACTAACACCGCCTCGCAGCACTATCAGATTCTGCAGCACCAGTTGTGGACGTCCAGTCCAGGAGCTCGCCGCATCTCTTGTCGATCGCTACTTAGCTCTGTTCCCTCCCCAGCATGAAGCCATGGAGACAATGGCGTCGGCGGCAGCAGCAAAGCGTCATGCTCCACGTACACTTACGGCCTAACGCCGACTACCGGTCACATCCTTGGTTGCGGGCGGGGTGATCTGGTGCTGGGGCCGGCGGATTCAAATCTTTGATCGACCGCATATGTAGCTTGCTCTTCTCGCGAGTAATTAGCAACCAGGCCCTACATCCGTGCACTCAGTTACAATTTAGAATTTCTCTTTTAACTGCCTGGCCCGGAGGCCGGAGCGCATCGATCGGCTTTAGCATACTGATCGAAATCATTAGATCTGGAGATCGATCGACGGGCATAAATATCTCTCTGTCGTTTCTTCGTGATTAAGCTCACCCTTTGCGGCTTGCGTCACGGTCCATCAAAATCATGTAGAAACTTCAGAGCGATGTGGTGCCAATGACACCATGAGATGTACCTTCTTCGGTGCCTGAGCCGACCTTGTCGACAGCTATAACAGTGTGAATGGTAGCTAAGCTTACTTGTCGACATAGAAAGGAGACTGACCATCCTCTCTTTGATTGACTTTAAGTCTTTAACCAATACACACAGTTTTGTTTGACATTCATAAACATCTGCACGCTCTAATTGACTATACATGGATGCATGCTATAGTAAATTATGCGCAGCCCCGTGCGGTTTTCAAGAGGGCGCGGCGCGTAGTTTTGCTATCTGTCGACACTATGGGAAATGTCTATGCCTAGATTTTCATTGTGTTGGTAGTGGCGGAAAATGTCATGGCGACTACGATTGGAGGCTAGAAGGTTTTCATGGCTCATGTTTAATTTGAGACTGCAAGTAATTGCGGAGACAGGTTTTGGATGTGATGAAGTATTTGCTTCACAGGCTATTGTACTGACATGGCTTGCGGAGTTCCCGTCCCTACTGGATACATGATACCTGTGAGCCTAGTGTTTGGTGACTTGCAATAGCGGCATTTGCATGCGGGGGCGGAAGCATTGCAGGATGAGAACAAAAAATCTATTGATCGGGCGACGACGATGCTTATACGTTGTGTCCTTCCTGGAGGCGTCACTTTTGGAGAACCTCTTTTATAGTCCGGATGTTGTCTTTGATAGTGGTTTGTGTGTTGTTGTTGCGAGGGATTGTCAATGTGGCAGGACTTTTTTTCTTCTTCTTTTTATTTGTCTTTTTAGCTCTGTACATCCTTAATGTCTTTCGGACATTTTGTTGGTGCATAACCTAGGTGTATTTGGTATATTCGTGGTATTAATATATATTCTCTTTGTCGTAAAAAGAATCAATACAAAGTTGTTGTACCGTGAGAGAAAACATAGCGCGCCGCCAGCCTAGGCCGCGCGTGGCGGTGGGCCCACTGTGATGGGTGGCGGGGTGGTTCCGGATCTGGGGCGACGGCCTTGCTGCTCGCCGGAAGGAGGCGGCGTACGTGCGTGTTGGTGGTGTATATATAATAGTGGATGACCCCAGTTTGCATCAACAATGCCCATCCTACCCCAGTAGGTGGCCCTAGTTTGCATCAACAATGCAGTCTCTCCATGGCCAGGCGAATCGCCTTCATCAATGGATCTTCATGAATCGAATCCTGGCTTGTGGCTCGGTTCTATCGGCCCTGCTGGTTACCTACGACCTGGTGGTGATGCCTCCAATGGCTGCCGCCACAAAGCCTCGAGTGACTAGCGCCTCCTACGATGCCAACTTCTACTGATCTGCACAAAGCTTGCTTCTGCTGTGGGTTCTGTTGTGTCACCGACGCCGTAGAGGGCTGGAAGCTTGGGTGAATTGGCGACCCTCCATGGCCCAGATGACCATACTTATTTTGGTTGTGCCGCTGACGCCGTAGAGGGCTGGAAGCTTGGGTGTTCTGGGCCATCAGAAGGTCATAGGATAGCATATTTCTTTGGTCTTACTTTCCGGGGCAAAAATCTTAGGTCTTACTTTCATTGGTTGTACCTGGCAATGACGACTCTCTAGTCATTTCCTTATTGAAGGCATTGTCTCGCAATTGGACATTCTTGGGGGCAAAAACTCTGGCTATGTACTATGGTGGTTAGATCAGACGACGGCGCTTGTGCACTGTTACCTTATTGGAGGCGCGGTTTGGAGAACCTTTCCGAGATTCTTGGTGTCGCCATTGGTGGTGGTTTGTTCATACTGCTGCGAGTGTCTGGTCGCTTCGGCAAGGTCTTATTTCTTTTTTTTTCCTTTTTTTTAACCATGTGCATTCTTAATGTTTAGACTAGTTCTTAACTTTATGTTGTTGCATAAACTTAATGTAATTGATATCATTTGATATTAATATATATTCCCTTTGTAAAAAATGCGAACATTTTATCATGAAGAGCCGAAAAGGGGTTTGAATAAGAAGAAGAAGAAGAAGAAGAAGAAGAAGAAGAAGAAGAAGAAGAAGAATAATAATAATAATAATAATAATAATAATAATAATAATAATAATAATAATAATAATAATAAGAAGAAGAAGAAGAAGAAGAAGAAGAAGAAGAAGAAGAAGAAGAAGAAGAAGAAGAAGAAGAAGCTGCTGCACTGCCCAAACACATTTAGTAGTACTCCATGTGTAGGAGCAATTCAAAAGTTTATCTGCAAATTTTCTAATACACCTCCTTCAGCCAAACTAGCCCTAGTGGAGCTGGAAAGCTCCTCTCTCCCCTCTCGCCGCCGCGCGGAGGCAGGGGGAAACCCTAGTGCCGCCTTCCTCAAACCCCCACCATTCTTCCCTCCTCTCTCCCCTGCTGCCACCAAGGGCGCGGCCAGGCAAGGCTTGGGCGCTGCCGGTGGCGGGGGGAGGATTTTTTTTTTGTCCTCGAGTGAAGATGGGTGCCGGCGCGGGTTGGTGCCCAAAGATCTTGGGTGTGGCGCGGCTGTCGGGCGCCATGGCGACGTCGTGATCTAGCAACGTCGTGGCGGACGACGAAGGTGGGCCTCTCCATGGGCAGATCGGTGTCTCATGTGTCTCGGCCCTTTTGGGTTGTGCGTGGGGGTGGATCCGCCGGGACAAGGCGATGGATCTCGGATGGCGCTGCTCACCTCCGGTGGCGTGCCATGCTCGACATCATGTCGCTGTTCACGGTGGATCTGGAGGCGCTGATGATGGCCGGTGAGAGCCGGGCTCCGATGCGGTCGGGGCCGACGATGGTGGCGCTCGCGGGCGTCGTTACCTTGATGAAGGTGTCGTTGTTGTGACTCTTCCGCCTCCCGCATAGATGTTCCTGGGAAACCCAAGATCTGGTTCTACCGAATCGGACGATGGTGACACTTTCAGTGTCGATCTCCCTCTTGAGGGACATCATTTTGGAACACGTGATGCTCGGAGGGGTCTACTGGTGGAGCGGCGTGCCATTTTCCGCGTCGACAATGGTGGCTCGGCAGCATGGTGCAGTGGGGTCTCGGCGTGTATGCGTGCGAATGGACGAGCGCAGGGCGGTGGTGCTGTTTGGCATCATGGTGGCGTCGACGGCTGGCCTTGCAAGGTCATTGCGTTGATCCTTTCCTGAAGATGGGTTCACGGAAGACGGCGGGTAGCGACTTCTGTAGCGCGCGCATGCGGTGCGCGTTGAGGGTCTGTTGGACTGATGCTCCGGTTTTAGATGATGCACGTAGGTGTGAGGTCAAGGCATACGTCCCTGATCATGGCCACCCCCATCATAGTTGTAGCGACTCTTGTCGTCGAGAGGCTGACTTCGGTTTTATCAATGATGTATCTTGTAAGTCTTTGTTAAATAATTGTGGATGGCTGTGTTCATCATTTTGATGCATAGGCCGGGAATCAGCACCCCTTTAAAAAAAAAAACTAATGTACTTGGACTGTTTGTAGGCTTGTAGCATATGCCTGGGCATTATTGAAGAAATCTTAACTAAATACGCAACATCAAAAGTAGACAGGTCACCAATCACTACAAAATTAACGGCCCCACAATATGTAGGTTTAAAAAACCACACGAATAGCCCTCGTAAACGAGAACTTGCCTGTGGCAAGATGGTTAGTTGGGTGGTTGTACCCCTAGCCCACCAGAGTTCAAACCCCAGGTTTGACGCTGGTGTTTCTCATTTAAGGCGGAATATTCTTCAGTGGGAGGCGACGTTCCCGTCGACAGCGAGGCGCCCGTGGTGACTTCGTCAATCTCAAGACTCGACCCGCCGACTCAGTCTCTCGGAGGTGCTCATAGGGGTAGGGTGTGCGTGCGTGCGTTCATAGGGGTGAGTGTGTGCGCGTGTATATGAGCGCTTGCGTTGTACTGTGTTTCGCAAAAAAAAAAAAAAGCCCTCGTAAACCATCTATAAATAGCCACGCTCTTCATTTCTTCCCTCCCTTTTCCCCGTTCTCCTTCCTAAACACTCGTTCAGTATCCTATACCATCAATGACGTTCCCGGGTTGTACTACTGACGTACAAACCTTCGCGCCACAGAATGACGTGTTCGGAACGAACACCGAAGCAGTACACCAGCTAATGCTACCAACCGAAGATCCAGCGGCGGCGGCCTCGCCGGCGACGGACGACGACATCGGCGAGCGGAGGCTCAGGCGGAAGATCTCGAACCGGGAGTCAGCGCGGCGGTCGCGCGCGCGCAAGCAGAGCCACCTCGACGACATCCACGCCCTCGCCGCGCGCCTGCGCGGTGACCGCGACGAGCTCGCGGCGCGCGCGCACGCCGCACGCGGCTACGTCGCCGCCGTCCGGCTCGCCAACGCCGAGCTCCGCGCCGAGGCCGCCGCCCTGAGCCACCGTCTCGAGGTGGCCGTGCGCCGCGCGCTCGCGCTCAGCCAGCTGTACGCCGCGGCCGCCGGTGTCGGGACGACGTTCGAGCATACGGTTGCCTCGCTGATCTTGTAATGTGGGCGCCGTGCGTGTAATGCATGCACGCGCCGGTGCACGGGTAGGGTCGGCGGTCTCTTGTTGGGCCTGGTTGGCCGACGTAAAGAGAATGGTAAAAAGTGGCATGGTTAAATTTGTAACTGAACCAAAATCTGAAGTTCGTATTCGTCGAATGATCCCCGTTTTCTCCCTTCTGAATTCTTCATTATGCTTTGACGATGGAGACGACACGTACAGACCTACTACTATAACCACCTCGATCGTGCTGAGCTCAGTGCAGTGGAGTACACGATGCTCTTACTCCTTGATCACCTGTAGAAATCAATTTCTTTGGGGGAATATAGAAATAAATTTGGTGGATGATGTACTACGTACGAGTGATCGACTCGACGATTGGATCTGGGCCATTTTTTTTAGAAACTGTGGGGCAAAAGTTTTACCCCTTATATTAATTAAGAGAGAGTTGGTACAACGAATTTAGAACACCCGAAATAAGATACAACCGGATTACTCTCCCGGTAAAATTTTTCCTAAACGTTTTGCACCCGCAAGGGTCCAAATCTTCGCTTCACTTTTGATCTTGGAGAAGATGGCTTGCGAGGGGGTGTGCTTGTTTCGGAATACCCTAACATTTCTCTTATTCCAAATTTCTCAAGTAGTTAAAAGCACAAGAGATGCCATCGCCTTACAGTTTGCAACTCCAACGCTGGACATTTGCTCCCACCACGCCTTGAAGGTAAGAGTTGGCCGGATCTGGGCCATATGATTGGTCGCGTACGTCCTTGTTTAATCAGCAGTGCTGACCAAAGCGTGGACAGAGCAGAAGCGCTCTTTCCAGGTTAATACAGCTGACACTGACAGTAATGCGTGCTTAAAGCTGTCTGCTTTGGGCGTTAATATCGTTTTCGGGTGGGATTAGGTTTGTATCATGCGGGTGCCCGGTCGCGCTCGCCACGACCGAAAGAGGGAGCAGCGAGCTGCACGTCTCCGAATGTGGTTTAGATTCGGTAACGATCCTGTTGGGATGATCAAATCTAAATCATGCTTGCGTTAGCTTAACCTAATCTCAGCCTCGGTTCCTCGGCTGTTTTTTTTTTTTTGGAGAGAGAACTCTGCTGCTTTTATTACTGAATAATAGTCTGGAGTACAAAAGTATCATCAGGGGAATGCATCAGCCAAAGCTGACGTCCCACGTTTACATATAAGCAGCTGTGAGCTAGAGAATGAGCATGGACATTGCAATTTATATTTTCATGCACAAAAGAAACATCATCAAAACATCGGGCACGAAGGCTTATCTCTCGTAAGATTGTTACATAGCTTGGCGACGCTTCAGACCTGATAGCATTCACCACTTCAAGGCAATCAGAGGCAACAACAACTCGTTGGAGGTTCAGATCCACCGCCAGTGCTAGAGCTTCGCGACATGCAATCGCTTCGAGGGTAGCAGGATCACTAATTCCCGGGATTATCATCACGGATGCACCTAAGAATTCTCCATTTCTGTTTCGGCCAATGGCAGCAACCGATCATTTACCTTCGTTCTTGGCAACAACGGCGTCGACATTGATCTTCATAAATCCGTGAGGCGGAGGGATCCATCTAGGAATAACTGATGGAACTTGCGGCGTTGCTGATCGAGCATTACACTGACCTTCTGTGACATCATGCATAAATCTGTTAATAAAATTATAAGTCGCTGCCAGATTCTCGAATATTTCTTCATGCACCGCCTTCCTCGTAGCCCATGGTGTGAGCTTTAACAAAGTCCGGATGAGATAGCGTATCAATCATGAAGAAAAGGGACTGGGATTCAGTGACTTGCCTCTAGCAAGTCACGTTGTAACTGTCCCCCACATATCAGTCCTTCGTTCTCCATCCAACGGTCAAGATTGAGCCAAAAAGTTGAACTCGAAATTCAAGTATTTCAGAAAAAAATTAAAAAATTCTAGTAGGTCGTATATGGTCCGTTATATATTCTGAGAAAGTTTCGTCTCATTTGGACGGATTGGTTCAAAATTAAATAGTTTTTCATATTTTAATCTTAAAACGCTAATAAATCATAAACGGACTATCCAAATGACATGAAACTTTATCAGAATACATAACGGACCATCTACGATCTACTGGAATTTTTCTAAATTTTTGAATTTTGAGTTTACTTTTTAACTTAATCTTGTCCGTTGGATGAAGAACCAAGGGCTGATAAGAGGGGGCCAGTTACAACGTGACTGGCTAGAGGGCAGAGGCCAGTCACTGAATCCCAGTCCGAAGAAAAGCCATTCTTTTGGTTCCTCGGCTGTTAATGTGCTTTTTCGGTCAGTAGGATCGGCCCAAATCACAACCTCGACATGTCTTGGGCTCTTGGCCCAAGGACAAAGCATTATCACAAGGCCAACTGAGATGGGCTCCCAAAAAAAAAAACCGTGTGGCACAACTTCTCATGAACACTGCAACTCTCAATTATCACTACGCCTTTACTTGTTCATCGTTGGGTCGCAACACCCTGCCCGAAGATTAAATTTTCCTCTCCTTTTGGTGTGGCACTTTGGCAGCACGCTCTTGTGGCGATGCGGCAGGCGGGCATGCAGGGGGCAGAAGGCAGCTCTACCTAACGTGAAGACAATCACGTTCTGGTGCAAAGCAAGCAAGCAAGCAACATGACCTGATTTCTTGATTTCAGTGCAGAGATATACTAGAAGTGCTCGAGCAAGGGCATGGGCACAGTGCTCTAGCTCTACTCCGGCCGGCCACGCGCCGGGGTCGGTACGGCCGGGAGCACGTAGCCAGGCCGCCGGTCAATTCCGTTGTGAGCCATAAGATCAAACCTGATGCACCTTTCCCTTCTCGGCAAAATCGACACTGTTGACCTCTAGCTCAAACTTTAACACAAAATGAATCTCGGCCGAAAGACCCTTTTGAGTAGCGCCCCACGATCAGGCGCCACACTACACAGAATAGCGCCTCGTGATCAGGCGCCACACATGTTGCCAGCGTGGCGAGCCGGGGCCAGGGGGGCCCAGTCTAGGGGGATAGCGCCTCATGATCAGGCGCTATGGTGCGATCAGGTAGCGCCTGATCACAAGGCGCTACCCTTCTGGTATTACTCAGCCGCGACGCGGCCCCGTCCCCAGCCCTAGCACTCACTTCTTACCAATCCACCCAAGCAGAAGAACAGAACGGCGGCGGCGGCGGTTCTGTCTCCCCCCTTCTAATCCTCCACCGTGACGATGGCTAACTGGCATGCCTTGTCTGGTTCTAGCGAGGGCGAGTCCCTCCTCTCGGTAAGCCTTTTTGTAGGATTTAATTTCACTCCTCTTTTTTAGGGTTAGGTTTGAATGCAATTCATCCATTTAGGTCTTGTAATCTTGATATCTTGTACCTATTAGGAGTTGCCCGACCGTGATTGTGCCCCTGATACTTGCGAGGACCCCACTTTCTTCGGAATAGCGCCGGATGCTCCTTCGTTTTGCCGCGTCCACAAGCTCGCCCCTCGGAAGTGTGTTGCATTCGAAAGATTCGACACTGGCCGGCGTTTCTACATGTGTTCTGTCGAAGATGTAAGTAGAAGGAGCGTCATAACAGATGTTTCTATTGAAAATGGTTTTGTAAAATCGCTAATTTTGTGGTATCTCGTTTCTAGGAGGCAAAGAACTGTGGTTTTGTGTCTTGGGTAGATGCCGAATGGCCAGAAGCTGTGAAGAATGCCCTACGAAGACTGTGAGAGATGTATCATGACATCAACGGTGCTAGAATTGATGAGACGCTTGCGAATGCAAAGCTACTAAAGGAGGTGGCAGATGAGAAGAACAAGATTGAGAAGAAGTACAACTATATGGTAGACGAAGTGAACAAATTCATCAATGACACAAGAATGGAGGCCATAGAGAAAGAGGAAGGACATGATCATATGAAGCAGCTGATGGCGATAACAATTGAACTCTTGCAGAAACAAGTTCTTGAGCTGAAATTGGTGCAGAGAAGACAAGATGGTGTCATGAAAGAGAAGGAGCAGCAGTGGGAGAAAGAAAAGATGGACCTTAAGGACGAGAAGAAAAAGCTAGGGTACCAATTGTTTGATCTATGGAAGGCAAATAATGCTAACAAGGACAAGATCAAAAGGATGAAGGAAATATGTGATGAGTAGTTGTGTGGAGATTTAGAATTGTGTGGCTAATTGTAGCATTATGGTACTTTGCTAGATGATGTGGTCATGAAGTTGTTGTCGTTATTTCGAACTAAGAAATTTGAAGAAGTTGTTGTTATTATTAAGTTGTTTTATGAATAGGTAGAATTGTTGTATGTTTTCATTATAAATGTATGTTTTGTTCATTGTTGTATACTCCCTTGCTCTGTAAATTTTTCAAAATTTGCCTAATTATGGTGGGGTAGCGCCTAGTGTCAAGGCGCTATGGCACTGTTATTTTCTGGACCAGCAACTAACAGATAACCCAGCGAGGGAAGCTGGGGAAAATCCTAAGTCAATGTGTCGCGCCTTACCATGAGGCGCTACGACACATTGACTTAGGATTTTCCCCCAGCTTCCCTCACTGGGCTCTCTGTTAGCTTCTGGTCCAGAAAATAACAGAAGCATAGCGCCTTACCTGAGGCGCTATGCATCCAAAATGGGGAAAATACAGAAAAGTGTCAGCTTTTTGATGGAATGTACAACAATTCAGCAAATATTAAAAACACGCAACAACTTATAAATACACAGAGTTCACAGCATGTGCATAATAACAACAAGTTCATACAATTTCAAAGTTCAACACTACATAGCAAAGTCGAAATGTGAAGAAGGTTCAAAATAAAAGGCACATAGTGGAGTCCGGCGATCATGTCATAGTTCACAACATGATGAGCACGACATAGCTCTATTGTGTCGAGCTACGTCCATTTCCCTTGTCTTTCCTTTTGGATGTGCACTCCTCTTCCTTCTCGCCCGAGTCATTGACGAGCTTCGTTGTTGCTTTGTTGGGTTGGGACGCTGCCATACCTAGAAACATTATAAACTGAAAGTTAGTAAGTCTCCAATATGAATATAATATGCGATCAAAAATTACAATAATGGATAGAAACAATATAAATGCAAGGATAAAATGGAGATACATACGGATACGGCCCAGCTAGATATCCTATCATACTCACGGTCCTACCACTGCCACGGCCTACACCACCACCATGACCTCTATAACCAACATGGCCTCTTGTAAGCCCAAGTTGCATCCCTCTTTGTTGCCTTGGAGCTTGTTGGCTCACTGTTTGTTGCCTTGTAGCTCGTCGTGTAGGAGCTTGTTGCGTACGAGTGTGTTGCGTAGAAGCTTGTTGGGTAGGAGCTTGTTGCGTAGGAGGTTGTTGGGTAGGAGGTTGTTGCATAGGAGCATGTTGCCTCACACTTTGTTGCGTTGGAGCTTGTTGGCTACCTCTTCTTCGAGGACTTGGAGCTTGTTGGCTATTGTCACCTTGTTGGCTAGGCCCACCATGTTGGCTTGGACCTTGTTGTTGGCTATTTCTTGCTTGGCTACTACCTTGTTGGCTAGGACCACCATGTTGGCTTGGACCTTGTTGTTGGCTATTTCTTGCTTGGCTACTACCTTGTTGGCTTGTGCTTGCTTCATTTCCCTTGGTTTTTTCCTTTGGGGGCATTTCCTTATGTTGTGCCCCTCCACATTGCACTTGCCACAACGAGAGTGCACACGAGGCTCTTAGAATTGGTCATTCCGACATTCCCTCCCACCACTGCCCCAACCATCCATGTCGCCCCTTAGACGTTTTGTTTTGCGTCTTCCCTTTTTGGTCACCTTCCAAGCCGTATCGGGCCATAGTTGAACTCCATGATACTCCGGCCATTGTGATCGGTCTAGGAATGGGTGAAACCTAGGAGCCCATGTGTTTTTCGTGGTCTCGATAGAGAACTCGGACTCTCTCACGGTGCGCGGGTGATTAACATCCACATGCTAGTACGAGCCGCCGTTAGCAAGTGCGAGCAAGCAAGATGAAGCAATTGTGGCCTCCCGCATGTGCACTCACAATCCTTGAGTGATACCTTGAATGCCCGGCCACCATGTTGGACACCATCGGCCGTGGTTCCTCCCGGTTTGTTTACTTGGTAGATCAACTCCTCATTATCAAATAGTGTTGCAACTTGGGAGTCCGCCTTCCTTGACTCGAATTCCACGGAATTATCAACCTTTGGTGGGAATTTGTACTTGTGATTGTGCTTGTTGTCTCCTGCAATCTGTTGGTCCGTCTGGAGTGAGTACTTCAAAAATATTCATTCAACTTAGTGAATGTGTATTCAACTATTGCATTCACAGGCAATGTACGCACACCCTTGAGCACCTTATTGAAGCATTCTGCCATGTTGCTTGTCATTTGACCATACCTCCGGCCATCTTCATCGTAAGCTCTTGCCCACTTCGATCTAAGTTCAATGTGCCTATGGAGAAACTCTTGCCCCCGGCGTTCAAAGATCTGTTAGCGAGCAATCTGTTGTACAAGTTTGCGAAACGACAATCAGAGAAGGCGAGACAACAATCTTGAAGATCATCGGAAAACTCCTTGCTCCCACAAGCCCTATAGAACTTTGAGCAAAAATGCCTCATGCACCATCGGTGGTGTAAATGAGCATGCCCGGGGATCTCGATCTGCACCGCGTTGAGAATTCCTTGATGGCGATCCGAGATGACACAAATTTCCCTTTGAGGTGGAATTATCTTGGTTCTCAAATAGTGAAAGAACCACTCCCAACTATCATTGTTTTCCGCCTCAACTAAAGCAAAAGCCAATGGAACCAAACGATTTCCCGCATCATTTCCTATTGCAACCAATAGAGTGCCCTTGTATGGACCGGTCAAAAAGGTGCCATCGACTGCGATGACCGGCCTACAATGTTCAAAAGCACGGACACATTGTTCGAATGCCCAAAATGCACGGCCAAATACTCGGACAGTCTTGCCGTCCACACTCCTTGTTTTTTGCCCAAACGGCTCAACCACATGGACCATCCCCGGGTTAGTCGCGGCCATGGCTCCCAAAAACCTAGGGATTCGGTTGTATGCTTCCTCCCAGTCACCATACAACATTCTGAAAGCAGCTTGCTTTGCCTTCCATGCCTTCCCGTACTTGATCTTGTAGTGAAATATTTATCCACAATTTCAATGACACTCTTAATACTCATTGTTGGTAGTGTCAATATGGAGTTGGAAACCTTATAACCGAGGAACTCAGAGGTGAGTTGACGGTGGTCTGGTTTCAAATCCTTGCCATCCACCTTCTTGCCTCGGCACATGTGTGTTGCAACACAACTAGTTATGTGCCAATCGGGACCTTTCTTGAAAGGTCTTGCTCGCACCTCCCATGGACATCCTTTCTCTAACCATCTCACCGTGTAACGCTTCTTTTTATCAGAGTGAGCCACCTTAAACGGACGATGGTACTTAACTGAGAACTCCTTGATCCATATCTGAAATTCCAACAAGGTTGCGAACCTCAAACCGGGAGTTATCCCATTGTCCAAATGATTCATATCCCGGTAAGAAGTTGGCCTAGCTTTGAGCACGATACCCTTTCCGCCATCAACCGTCGCTTCATCCGCGAGAGTAAGGTCAGAAAACAACGAAATTCGATGATCCCGTCCCACTACCTTCTCGAACGCTTCGGCCTACTTGACGGTGAACCCCTCCTCATCCACATCTTCATCGGGCCCATCGTCATCCGAGTCAGATGCATAGCATCGAGAATAAGGGATGTCATGCTCCATGGTCTCTTGCTCAATATATAAGTCCAAATCTCCAACATTGTTGTCGTGGAGGTCAATCCCATCCTCAATGTCCTCGTTCTCATCATCCCGTACTCATCAGTTGAGCTGAGTGGTGGACTCCTACCATCTTGGTTCATGAGTGGTGGACTCCTACCATCAAATGGGGAGGCATGTCCGTTGAAGTCCAAGTTCACATGCGCATCAAACTTTACCGTGGCAAATAACTCAAGAGACTTGTCAAGCGATTCGGCCACGGTTTCCTTGTATGCAACCCAATGAAGTTCCGAGGTGATACGCAAAAACTTCCAACGGAGATGCACTCCATGACCCGCATTACGTCTTCCCTCCAACTCTACAAACTCATTTTGGTTCATCAAATTCAAGTCAATCCTATCTTGTTTCAAAACCTCGGCGTAGGTAGGACTTCGCTTGAACACCAAGGCTACCTCATCCGGGTCCGGTTCCATATTGCCTTTCAAAAAGGCATCTTTATCCACATGATGAACATGAACAATTATAGGCATCCCTAACATAATGACAACAAAAAGACAACTTAAATCATAGCATTAACGTAACATAAGCTAACATTAACCTAAGAATTCTAGGGTTTCCAACATTTGGACAAAATCCATACTAATGCAAGAACCAGTGGGTCAAAACATAGGGAAACGAGAGAACTTACCTCTAGTAGCTAAGAGGAGCAAGATCCACGGATGATCGTAGCTGGCTAGTGGCGGGGGGAAGCGCCAGCCGCCTGCAGTTCTGGTCCTCCGGTTTGGGGAAGAAGCAGCTGGCTAGGGCGAACCCGCGTGGTTCTTATATACCAGAAATCACAAGGCGCTGATGCATGTAAAATGCATACATGAACTTTGCACTTTAATTGCTTATATTCCAATCATATTTGCATCATATAAGGGTTATATCAATGTTTTATCATGATTTTGGAATATCTCAATGATTTCCTATTTTTATGGAATTAACCCTGCACAGGCAGAAAACCCCGTTTTCTTATTTTAATGTTTCAGGGACCCAAACGTCAACGAAATCACCTGGAAATTTACGGGCGTCAATATTTGGAAGGAAGAAGACCTGTGGGCGAAGGAAGCGACAAACGGAGGTCCGAGGACCAAACGGGGGTGGCCCACGCGGCCAGGTACTATGGCCGCGTGGGGCCCACTCGTTTGGCCCTCGTGGCTCCGTTGCCGTCGATCTTCGCTCCACCGACATAGTTTTGACCTAAAAACGCCTATAAAAAAGGTCCCCCGACGTTCTCTGGAAGGAGCGCGCACAAACACAGAAACACCGAAACGGAGATCAGGAGCTGCAGATTGGAGGGGGAAAACTCCGGGGGGCGCTGCCGGCGTGGTCTCCATCTTCTCCATCGACTTCTCCACCGTCTCCATGATGAAGAGGGAGTAGTCCACCTCTGGACTATGGGTTTGTGGAAGTAACTTATGTATCTCTCCTCTCTTGAGCTTCACTAATTAGCACCGTATGAGCTGCTGAACATGATTACGGTCACCGTTGTAATACCTTTGTGGTGGATCTTTATGAGTTAATATATGTTTGAGATTGCAATGTTTGTTTCAGTTATGAGTATAGATGCATATTATGTACCCCGTTCTTGTCTACTTGTTTTGATCAAGCATGTTTATGAGAGCGTGTGTGGGGGAACGTGTGCATTAGTTGGAGTAACGGGGGGTGGCTAGTGCAGTGAACGTGAGAGAAAGTTCTGCGATCCACTTTGGTATCTTTACCTTACTTTGTTGCCTCACTAGGGATAAACTAAAATACCATGCTACCGGGGATGTGGGCGTGACCATTGCCACTACTCCATGACTAGATCTAGCATGTTCTTATTTTCACTTCATGTCATGATACTTAATGCTATACTCTGAGTTATCTTAATTACTGAGGTGTTATGATTTAGTTCGCATCTTGGTGGAGTATAAGAGAGGTTAATAACCAAAAGATCTCTATGTTAGGACGTGATGCCCATATATCTAAGTAACTTGTTATCAAACCCTGTGTTGCAATCTCATATGTTAACTGTGTGTGTTCCATTGTCTACCACTTTATAAAGAGAGTGCATTTGTGAAACCATGAACCCCAGTCCATTTTTAATCATAAGAAACACCTTTCCAACACCATATACCACTTTTCTATTTTCAGCCATCATTAAATCCGAAAATACAAAAATACTTTTCATCTTGCATACATCATTCAAAAACCCAAAAATATCATTTACATTGCATCCACCATCATTGCATATTTATTTCTTGTTTGCATTGCATAACTATCCTGATATCATTCTTACACCTTGTGCTTGACAACCACAGGTGAGGTTGAGGACCAAAACATCTAACCTTGTTTTGTAGGTAACCAAAAGAAGGATAAGAAGATAAATCTACCACTTCAGATTCCCCGAGAGTTCGATATTAAACCCTCGAGTCACCCCTCGTGGGGAAAACTGTCTTCCACTTACTATACACTCTGCACTTGGAGTCTCAACCTAATCCCGTTTATTTTGCAGGTATCAAGACTTGCTCTTCGGGATCATCAAGACGTTTTCTGGCGCCGTTGCCGGGGAATCGTAGCTGAGAGATTTATCCAAGGGTGTGCATCATCGCATTCATCTCACAACAAAGTCAACGTCACCAACTTGTGCTAACACCTAAGCTTGGGGAGGTTGCACCTACGTGAGCACCATCTTATCCATCTTTACTTACAAAGCAATTTATTTGTTTTGTTAGTGTCATTGCATATCATATCATATTTATTTCAGTTTTGCATAAAAAATCAAAAATACCAAAAAAACTTGCTATAATGGAAAAAAGAACCTTTTGGCCATTTAGTGTTAGGAACTTTCCTCAAGATATGAATATTCCAGTTGTAGAATTTGAGGTAGATCCTAATGTCACTAAAATGATTTATGAACACCGTTTTTCTGGGAAACCGAAAGAAAATGCTCTACTCCATCTTAACAAATTTAATGAAAGATGCAAAGTGTTAAACTTGACTCATGCCAATGCTAATGTGATCAAAGTAAAGCTTTTTCCTTATTCCTTAGCTGGAAAAGCTTTAGATTGGATATTAAAATGGCCACCTAAAATTTTAGCAATTGGTTTAACCTAAAAGCTTCATTCATTGAAAGGTTTTGTTTTTCAGAAATGGTTTACAATATTAGACAAATAGTTATCACCTTTAAACAAAAAGAGGATGAACCTATGGTAAAAGCATGGGAAAGGTTTAGAGGTATAGCTTATGGAATGGAACATGGCATGAGAGATTGGATGCTCATGCATATATTTTATAGAGGATTGTCTGAAACCTCTAAACTCTTTTTGGATAAGGAATGTAAGGGTTCTTTCATAAATGTTACTATTGCTGATGCTTACATTCTACTTGATGGCTTGCTTTTGGAAGTGAAAATTAAAGAAAGTTTAGAAAAAGCCCAAGTACCTGAAGATGTCTTTGATGACCGTTATGAAATATTCAACCTATACAATAGGGAAAAGAAAGTTGAGGAAGTTAAAATGCTTAATGAAGTCAAGGATCCTTTGCTTGACTTAGAAAATTGTAGCTTGCATGAATTAATATCTATCTTACAAAAATTTGCAAGTGATCCTTCCATCAACACTAACCAAGCAGGTTTTGGTTCTTATATTGCTAATCATGTCTTGAAAGAAAAGATTGCTAGGTACAACCAAGAGGCTATGATACCACCTAAGCTTGGGGATATGTGGATACCTAAGGTACTAGTAACTATTGGAAAAGAGACACACCATGCCATACTTGATCTAGGATCTAGTGTCTCTGTTTTATCTAAAGAACTATATGAAGTGCTTGAATTGAAAAATCTTGAAAAATGCTCTATTGAACTAGCACTTGCTGATGACTCTATTAAACATGCTTTGGGAAAAGTAAGTGATGTTATGGTAGAGTTACATATGACTTTTGTGCCTGTGGATTTTCTAATCATGGACATGGGGAATAAAACCTCTAGTCCTATTATTCTTGGAAGACCTTTTCTTCGTACCACAGGTGCTATCATTGATTCAAAGGAAGGGAATGTAAAGTTTCAGTTTCCACACAAGAAGTGCATGGAACACTTTCCAAGGAAGAGGGAACCACCAAAGTTCAAGCTCCCTCATGAGCTTCGTCCACAATAAACAACAAGTAAGAAGCCTAGCTATATGGCTA
The DNA here is from genome assembly GCA_947311845.1 of Poa pratensis. Classification (NCBI taxonomy): domain Eukaryota; kingdom Viridiplantae; phylum Streptophyta; class Magnoliopsida; order Poales; family Poaceae; genus Poa; species Poa pratensis. The sequence goes on along the minus strand of CAMZMU010000041.1, from coordinate 138,233,414 downwards.
TAAAGAAAGCGCTTTGCGGGAGGCAACCCGGTTATTTTTTGTGTGATTTTTCTTTGTGTCCTCTTGCTGTAACAAGAGATTTTGTGTCTTTAGGTTCTGGAGTTTTTAATAAAGTGCCAAGTTTTACCCTTTTTGGTTTGAAAAAGTTGCTTATAGCGTTCGGAGATTTTATTCCTGCACGAGTCAGTGCACGGTATGATTTTTAATTCTTATTCTGTAACTCCGAATGAGCTCATATTTGAACTGTAGTTGCAACTTTTCATCCTCTGTATGCATGAATTTTTCGGAATTTTTCGAGAAAGTTTGGTAGGGTAGAAAAATACGTTTTGCTGCTGCTGTTTTTCTGGACAGATTCTGTCCCATTTTGTTTGATGCATGCTTTGAGCTTTTAAGTTGAATCTTTTTGATCCAATTGAGTTTATGAGTAGGCATACAACATTATACACTTTCTGGACATGTCATATGAATTTTTGTTCAAGGATTATATGCAGCAAGGAACCTATTTGTTTATCACTATTAATGCACCCCACAGAAAAGAGATGGGAGAAACGGTGTTTTGAAGTTTTTTCACAGGGATTGGAGGAGATGCACCAAGAGCTATCCAAGGATGGTGAAGACCATAAGCTTGGGGATGTGAAGACAACCCCGCTGGACCTACACACTCTCGGTTTGCACACGTCCAACTTCTGTTTTTCGATCGAAACACTTTATCGCATAAACTTGGAGCGTCGTTTTTTGTTTGTTTTGAGTCTTGAGAGACCACCACACTATCAATTATATATGAGAGAGCTACTGGAAATATGGGTTGAAATATGTTGGATGCTTTTATAAGATTGGGAAAAGGGATGTTTGACTTGATTTTTAATGATACATATAGTTGCATGATTCATGAGCTTGTTTATGAGTAATAGTTTGCAAATTCTTTTTGTAGAGCTATCACTTATTCATGTTTTGGTGCTGATTGTTATTTCACTTGGTTTAACATGGATTAGTTAGTTCTATGGACACTCATGCATGCATCTAGATGGTCAACTTTCTCCCTTTTGCTAGCCCAAAAACTCCAACAAGCAAAAACTTGTTTCCAACACCTTCAACCAAAGTTATTCCAGTGAGTCCACCATATCTACCTATTGGCTTTATGCTATTCCGAGTATGTTTAACATGTTGTTTGTGTTATCTTACCTCTGAATGAAAATGTTTATGTTATTGATTGCAATGGAAAAAATTGGTTATATAGCTCTCACGAACTTGATGCACAATGTTCTTTTATTTGCATAATAAAACTTGACCCATTGTGATTAAGATTATGATGTTTGTGGCTTGATGAATGTTTTGGGTTGGAAGTTAGCCCATATGTGCTGTCACATGGCAAGCTTTCAACACGCTCTTCATCTCATTTAGTTGATATCATGTGCTTTTGTCTATGGATGCTTATCATGTTGAAATAAATGTGGAAATAGAGTGAGTTTAAATGAGTTTGTGTAAATGGTTAGAGAGACGCCTGGGCCGCTAATCTAAGCCATGCATCATTCATGGTGGAAATTTACTTACATACTATGGTGAACCTTCTGTGATACACCTTGCAATAAAAAACTATTCCAAATGGTAAATAAAAAGGGTGTTGAGATTGTTCATTTTGTTTGTTTGTCTTGTCATTTTGATATGGGCTTGTTCCATATCTTGGGACAAGAGGTACCCCAGTTGACGCTCTTGATGATACTATTATGCTTACAATGATATTTAATTGAACTTGCTTTGTTTCCCAAGTTGAGTAACACATGGTGTAAGTACTTGTATTCAAGGGGCATGAGACATTCAACCCATTCTTTATCAAGCACACTACTCATATTTGCTTTCACTTTAACCTTAATCATTCAAGATGCTATGATAGGGGCAATGAGAGCTTGACACCAATGAATACCTTATTGCAATCATTAACTTAAGTAGAAGAGTTTGGAAGTTGGATGAAACTTATGCATGCTTTACCTCTACTCACATATACATCTTTCCAAAGTGTACACCTATCATATTCAGATTTTCATCTACACTCTATGACCATTGTAGGATGTTCTACTTATCATTATGCATACATGTGTTCCATATTACTTGCTACCATGTTACACTTTGTGAACTATCAATGAACATCCTTGTCTTGAATACTTGATATCACTTCATAAACTATTTGCATATTGCTACTCCTTTGAAGAATGAATCATTTGACTATATGTAGCAATAGTAATCATCTTTGATATCATTGTTAAGTATTAAATTGCAAAGTCCATGTTAGTTTTATCATCTTCATACTCGAGGACGAGCATGGATTAAGCTTGGGGATGTTGATGCATGTAAAATGCATACATGAACTTTGCACTTTAATTGCTTATATTCCAATCATATTTGCATCATATAAGGGTTATATCAATGTTTTATCATGATTTTGGAATATTCATATTTCCTATTTTTATGGAATTAACCCTGCACAGGCAGAAAACCCCGTTTTCTTATTTTAATGTTTCAGGGACCCAAACGTCAACGAAATCACCTGGAAATTTACGGGCGTCAATATTTGGAAGGAAGAAGACCTGTGGGCGAAGGAAGCGAACAAACGGAGGTCCGAGGCCAAACGGGGGTGGCCCACGCGGCCAGGTACTGTGGCCGCGTGGGGCCCACCGTTTGGCCTCGTGGCTCCGTTGCCGTCGATCTTCGCTCCACCGACATCGTCTTGACCTAAAAACGCCTATAAAAAAGGTCCCCCGACGTTCTCTGGAAGGAGCGCCGCACAAACACAGAAACACCGAAACGGAGATCAGGAGCTGCAGATTGGAGGGGGAAAACTCCGGCGGGGCGCTGCCGGCGTGGTCTCCATCTTCTCCATCGACTTCTCCACCGTCTCCATGATGAAGAGGGAGTAGTCCACCTCTGGACTATGGGTTTGTGGAAGTAACTTATGTATCTCTCCTCTCTTGAGCTTCACTAATTAGCACCGTATGAGCTGCTGAACATGATTACGGTCACCGTTGTAATACCTTTGTGGTGGATCTTTATGAGTTAATATATGTTTGAGATTGCAATGTTTGTTTCAGTTATGAGTATAGATGCATATTATGTACCCCGTTCTTGTCTACTTGTTTTGATCAAGCATGTTTATGAGAGCGTGTGTGGGGGAACGTGTGCATTAGTTGGAGTAACGGGGGGTGGCTAGTGCAGTGAACGTGAGAGAAAGTTCTGCGATCCACTTTGGTATCTTTACCTTACTTTGTTACCTCACTAGGGATAAACTAAAATACCATGCTACCGGGGATGTGGGCGTGACCATTGCCACTACTCCATGACTAGATCTAGCATGTTCTTATTTTCACTTCATGTCATGATACTTAATGCTATACTCTGAGTTATCTTAATTACTGAGGTGTTATGATTTAGTTCGCATCTTGGTGGAGTATAAGAGAGGTTAATAACCAAAAGATCTCTATGTTAGGACGTGATGCCCATATATCTAAGTAACTTGTTATCAAACCCTGTGTTGCAATCTCATATGTTAACTGTGTGTGTTCCATTGTCTACCACTTTATAAAGAGAGAGTGCATTTGTGAAACCATGAACCCCAGTCCATTTTTAATCATAAGAAACACCTTTCCAACACCATATACCACTTTTCTATTTTCAGCCATCATTAAATCCGAAAATACAAAAATACTTTTCATCTTGCATACATCATTCAAAAACCCAAAAATATCATTTACATTGCATCCACCATCATTGCATATTTATTTCTTGTTTGCATTGCATAACTATCCTGATATCATTCTTACACCTTGTGCTTGACAACCACAGGTGAGGTTGAGGACCAAAACATCTAACCTTGTTTTGTAGGTAACCAAAAGAAGGATAAGAAGATAAATCTACCACTTCAGATTCCCCGAGAGTTCGATATTAAACCCTCGAGTCACCCCTCGTGGGGAAAACTGTCTTCCACTTACTATACACTCTGCACTTGGAGTCTCAACCTAATCCCGTTTATTTGTGCAGGCATCAAGACTTGCTCTTCGGGATCATTAGGCGCTACCTTATCGCACCATAGCGCCTGATCATATGGCGCTACCCACTGAGCTCTCTAGAACCTCTCTGGAATCGTTCGGGTCAGAAGGGTAGCGCCTTATGATCAGGCGCTATGGTACTAATAGTGTAAAGCCTTGCCATGAGGCGCTATACTATGCACCGTATGGAAACTACAGATAACTTTGAAGCAACTACACAGCAATTCAATAGCAATTAACAGCAATTAAATATCAAATCTCACATCACATACACAACAAGTTCAACACGGTAAATTCACAGCAATTTCAACACATTACGACAAGTACGACAAGTTCAACAAGTTCTCCACATTACGACAAGTAAATTCACAGCAAATTCACCGACAAGTTCTCCACATGGCGATACTACAAGTTCAACATTACACTCAGTGCGACAATACGGAAACAAGTACAGTCTCCTACTTCCGGCCACGGGTACGACAGTTAGTCGTGGCTCGACCCCTAGTTGGCATTGTCTTTGCCCTCACCTCCGGCTGCGTCTCTTCCTCGTTCTCCTCATCTTCATCGGAGGACGAGACGTGCCTCATCCTCCTAACCGTCAACTTCCGTCGGCGCTTCTCGGGATTTGCGGCTCCTTCCCTTTGTTCACGAACTCATCCGGCGTGTACCGAACAAATGCCTCCTCCCGTCGGGTTCTCATCAAGTAGGCGGATCGTTACTTAACCGCCGTGGCCAACAACATGTCATCTGGAACCTAACAACCAAAAGGAAATATGTGTTACGGTCTTTCCACAATAACAAGAATGGAAAAATGGCCAAAAATGAAATTATGGTGGTATCAAACCTCCGAGGTAGTCTCATAATCTCCCTCAGCGTCTAGATCAACTCGGGGTTAGTCGACGAAGCGGACCTAGATGGCTGCGGCGATTTGTACTCGGGGTCACGACAACCTAGGAGGTTCGCCAACCGGCGTAAGCGTCGGGCTGAGTTCTAAAGGACATTAGAGAAAATGTTAAACTTAGCATTTGTAAGATTGTAGGTCATCTAGTAATCTGCAATATGTTGGTTTGTACCTTCAAAAATCCTCGAAGTGCACTCTCGCTTTGTTCTCCTTCCGGGTTTTCTTCCAACACCGTCTCGCTATCGTCGGCTTGCTTACTTATCTCCGTGCGCTGCGTGTGAAATAAAATCAACTAGTTATGCAAGAAATATGCGAGGAAGAACCGCTAGAAGAAATTATGCAAGAAGACCGTACCACAAAGTTGATCACGCTAGAAAAGGGATTTGCTTCCCCCTCCTAACCATCCGGTTGTACTGGCTCTCAGCAACTTCGTCAAACACGGGGGGCTCTTCTAATATCTCCTTGTCATAAGCCGGCTTGCATATGTTCACACGAGTATTCTGAAGAAACCATCGCAAGTAGTTGTTGAAGGCAATTGGACAATGGGGCATCTGCAGGCCCCATCCTTCCTCCCTAGTTTTCTCTAGACATTGCTCGAACTCGATGACGTACTTTGTATGGTACTTGTCCCAATCCTTCATCTTTTTCTGTCTTCTCCGGTCCATCCTGCATTAGAACAAACCAAGGCACTCTTAGTAACAGCTAATAAAATTTTGAGCAAAATCTACTAGTCCATCTATGTTACCTGTGAAGCTGCTTATCCGTGTACCGATACTCAGGTGGATGGGCCTGGAACAACCCGAACTGCCTCATCACGCGTTGTGGCAAGTGGAACTCAACCGCCCAATTGCATATCAACGGGCAGCGCATGAGCCAGAAACGCTTGTCCTTCAAGCACTGCGGGTTCAACGTAAATTCATATAATAGAGGAAAATCGGCCCCGCTGCCATAAGGCTCCCATTCCACCTGTAACATGGCACAACATAATCAATTAGGAGGACCATCAAAATCATGAGGCTAGGGTCATGTAAAGACAAGTGCTTACTTGCTCGGCGGTAAGCACATCAAACTCATTGGTGTATTGCTTGTACATGTATTTAATGTCTTTATAATTATCCGATACCACGTCCCACTTGTAAGCCCAAGTGGGGAGCCGAAGAGGGTTCAGGTCAGCTACGTTCCAATCATTGTGGGTCACCTCTTTCGGTCGTCCAACTGAAAAGTGCTCCCAGCTCCATACCGAAAGTAGAAGCGTACAACCACCAATGCCAACTTTATCAAGTGTCCTACGACAAGCATCATCCAACTGCATCAAAAATGAAAACACGGTCAAGTTATGACATTCTACAAATGGAGATGTAAATACAAACCAAAAAGACCAATTCATTACTGCCGGTACAAGCAGGCAAGTGCAGCAGAACCCCAACTCCACTTTGAGTCCTAGACGGTAAGCGCCTTCAGCCACATCCACTGAGCCGTCACTCCACCACTGTCAGCAAACAAAGTCCCAGAGATAACGTACCACACATACACGCGGGCATACGTCTGGATCACATCATCATTTGCTCCGGCGGGGCAGTGCGTGAAGTGCGAAACTATCCACGGGTAAGTAGCGCCGGCCGGGACTCTATCTTTGCTCTTGTCCTCGACCTCCTCTGGAGCCATACCAATAAGGGCCTCCATTTGCGCGCGCCACCCTTCGGAATCTGTGCTCATACAAAGAGGCTTCCCGTCGATAGGAAGTCCAAGAATCATGGATACATCCATAAGAGTGGGGGTCATCTCGCCAGTCATGATGTGAAATGTGTGTGTCTTCGGCCTCCACCGGTCCACAAGGGCGGTGATTGCGGGCGTGTTAAACCTTGGGGTCGAACGACTCACAAGTTGGATGAAAGGGAGGAGGCCTAGCCTCTCGATGTACGGAGTGTACCGGTCATCGTACGGCATGTCACTCGACGAAGCCCCATGAGACCGAATCTTCAAAGGTGCAAGCTCCTGCAAATAACACATTTGAAATAAAATTTTACAACGTATCCAACATAATTGCAACAAAATAAAATGAAACACATAAAGAAAACAAGCTTCATTTTATTACCTCCCCATTACCGCCATCTTATAAGCCCGGTGAGCAACATCATACTCACTATCGAGTAACCACACCATCCTACATATTACAACATATGTGAGCAATTTTACATACATAAAACGATATCACCTAACTATACAAATAATACTACACATATTTCTTCCACACATGTGTTCTACTGCATACTAATTTTTTCTTAATCGAGGCATATGTGCTACAGGTTCTACAAATCAATTCACACTTGTTTCTACTCAAACCGAAATCAAAAATAGAGGAAAATTCGGTTTCTAAGCAAAAATAGCCTACTAAATTGTTACCAACTAATAGATAGCCTAATGCTAAAGATCATACAAGCATGCCATGGGTCAACAACAAAATCCAAATCACTAGATTTTAGGGTTCAACCGAAACTTGCACATGAAGGTCAAATGGGGTCGATTTATTGGGCAGAAAGTGGGGGATCGGAGGAGAATACCTGCGGGAAGTATTTGGGGACGGAATCCCCTCGCTTTCTCTTCAAATCGGAGTGGATTTGGTGAAGGATTAGAGAGGGGAGAGAGAACCGCCGCCGCCATGTTCCTCTCTTCTTTCGGGTGGAAAACGAGAGAGTGCTAGGGCTGGGACGGGGCCACGTCGCGGCTGAGTAATACCCGAAGGGTAGCGCCTTGTGATCAGGCGCTACCTGATCGCACTATAGCGCCTGATCATGAGGCGCTATCCCCCCCAGACTGGGTCCCCCGTGGCCCGGCTCGCCACGCTGGCAACATGTGTGGCGCCTGATCACGAGGCGCTATCCTGTGTAGTGTGGCGTCTGATCGTGGGGCGCTAATCAAAAGGGTCAAAGCCGTGTAATAGTTTCGGCCGAGATTCATTTTGTGTTAAAGTTTGAGATAGAGGTCAACAGTGTCGATTTTGCCTCCCTTCTCACTCTCCATCGGCACTTCAATAGGTGCCGAGTTTGACATGTTTCTACAAATCTAGGGGTCGAAGTTCACGCAAGAATTAGAGAATCCACGCGGGGATCCTACTCAGAATCCACGCGAACGAGCAGTTAAATGCTCGTCAATGCTTGACCGGCCGGAGTACTCCCACAAAATGTTCAAACATACTCCCGTTCGAAATTTCATATAAATGGAATGTCAGCAAGCAAGCCACTGTCGAAAGTTGCAGGCATTTTTTAAAACGAGACACGGGAAGTGATGCCACTCCGTCCTGTGTTTGATCCTGTCGCGCGCGTTGCGCTGTGTGCTCGCATCGGAGCTTTCAGCTACTACGTACCAACTGGTAATAAATTTGCGAGCAACAGAAAGGGCCCCTAGCCCGCCAATGAAGGGAGTAGAGGACGAGCTGCTGGCACAGCAACATCACAGGCTTCATGGTCATGGCCTCTCTGAACCAGCAAAGTTACTATACTATACAGGGTAGGGGCAGCAGTGCCATGGTTTGCAAGGCAATCTCCCATGCAACCATGGAGAGCCTTTGTTTGTTCGGCGCAGCCAGTAGGACGTGAAGAGGCAGTGGGAGCCCTTGCGCTATCCCTCTGGAGACGGGCACTGTCGCCCTGAGATTTGGGGGGCCACACCTCCAGGAAACCTTGCGTTGGTTTGTGAGCTCAAGAGTCAAGACAGCTGCAGAGTTGAACTGTAAATAAGGAGTGAGAAAGCGACATGGAAACAAGTACTACTAATAAACTTGAATACACGTTCAGAAAAGCAGTAGTGCTATGAAATTGGTGGTGAAGTGTTTAAAAAGCAGTACTCATGTTTGGTGCAACTCGGTCAAATGAGGTGTGCTAGAGTAGACTGACATCGAATGCACTAGGAGAAGTACTCATGGTTTTCCAGAACAGTTCACTCCCCAGTTCATTTCATCACCACGGTACAGTTGAAAACGAGGGCTTTTGTAGGTTAGATTGCGTAATATCTCTGTCCAATGAGAACATTTGCAAGGTCAAATTACATCTGTCAGCAATTACTTAGCAAGAGCTTATGAAAGATTCCTAGCGAGTGCTATGTGTTCTGCTTTTAAGCTAGGAAAGCTGCGGGAAAGAGATTGCAACTCGCAGTGCAGCGCACGCCCTGCCCTGGCTTGGGTTTGAAACTTTAAATCTCTCGGGAAGCAGCATCAGGCCAAACATCGCGGTGATACGTGCACGGGTACGCACGCCTGTGTGCTGCCTGCAACTGCAAGGCTGCAACCACAACCTGAGAGTGTTTTCGTGGAGTTTTATGGTTGCCGTTTACCGATGCCTGCTGTGCGCAAATCTGCTGCGTCGTCAGTGCCATCCAATCTAACAAAGTTGACTCTCCCTTGATGGTAATTCAGTGCGGACATGATGGATTTGCGATCGGTGGCAGTGATCAAGTGCGAGACTGATCTATCATTGTGAAATCCTGATTCATGATTACAATTTCCAACATAGCGCTTAGAAATTAGAAAGAAAAACGGAATAGTCCAGACCTATGTGTCAGTACTCACATGGCATAATACTGGCCACCTCATAATTTGGTGTGTGCATTTCAGAAACCACCATATTTTGGTGTCGTATTTGCATAGATCACTTATTCTTAACGGGTTTTTTAAAAATCTCTAAAAAGTACCAAATTTGATCAGATCTAAGACAAAACTGTTTATCTCAAGACTTCACAGATTAGTCGGTGAATATTGATTATTATTTTATATCTATTGAAGTGCTTCAGAATTTATCAAACTTGGGCTGAAAACAAAAACTGGTCAAACTTTAAACCAATAGTCTCAAAGTGTCTGAGATAACTATATTTTTTAAAAGTTTAAAATTAGTAAACTTTTTGCTGACTCTAAGAAAAATTTCCAAACTATCAACCGACTAGCCAAAAATTATTTTATGAACAATTTTGACCGACTATTTTAAAATTTAGTTGGATTTTCTAAGATTGAACTATGTTTTGATCGAAAATTGAGCTTACAAAATCTAAACAAAATCACTCCAAACCTGAATCATTGGCGATCATGGAAAAAAACACAAAAAAATGGTGGTTTTGCTATATCCTCATGCGGTTACACATGTTAAACAACTATAGCGGAGGACGGGGCTATGGCCCAGTGGTTAGGGGCGTGGTGCTGCTCCTAGCAACCCAAGTTTGACTCCCGTCGGGAGCAGAATTTCGAGAATTCTCACCAGTGTGGATTTCTACTACTCAATGCCACAAGGGCTAGTCCTGGTAGGCTTTTTTTTTTTTTGTTAAACACCTATAGTGTGGCCGTCGTGTTGCCACGTGAGCACTTGTGTGTGGGCCCATATGTCGGAAACACTGTCAATGGTGTTAAACCATGATTAGGGCATGCCTACACTGTCAATGGCTGGTGGTTTTGCAGCAAACCGAATAGTTCTTGATTTGCCTGAACAAGAAACACAAACGTGGTGGGAAATCTTACTGGGTAGCCAATCACCCCGACAACCGCGACACTTGAGATCAATCCTCTTTCCCTCGCCGCTCTGTGTCTGCCTCGGACCGCCGCGTGACCACACACACCACAGTACGTCTCACTCGCCCTTTCCACTACCCAACAACCGTTCCCGGGACCCTGATCGAGCAGACACGCTGCACAAGCACAACACTCCACAGCACCTCCCTTCTTCGTCCATCCGTCGCCATGAGTATGAGAATACTATGATCCCTTCCCTCCCTTCCATTCCACCTCGGCTTCACTTCGCGCACGCGTACACCACAACCCCGCACCGCACTGCCTCCACTCCGCGCGCACTAACGCTAGCTCCCGCCCCCAATCACCGCCTCAATGGCCGGGCCATCTCCTCGCAATGACCACGCCGCCACTGCTGCGCTGCACTCTTAATCGGTGAGCCGCGCTCTGTCCCTGCATCCGTGAGTCTCAGTGTTCTCATGCGCCAAGAAGTGGCCGGAGAGGCAGCATGGCAGCAGGGAGGAGGCTCTCAGAGCTGCTCCAGGAGCAGCAGGAGCCGTTCCTCGTCGAGCCCGCCAAGGTCAGGAGGATGCGGCGCGGCCGTGTCGCCAACGGCGGTGCTGGTGGTGTAGGAGCTTGCTGCCCCGTGGCCGCGTGCCGGCGCCTGCTTAGGCTCTGCAACCACGGCTTCAAGAAGCGGAGCGTCGGCATTGCCGGCCTGCGGTCCGCGCTGGGCAAGGTGCTGTCCAGCAAGGCCATGCGGAGCATGCTGCGCTGGGAGAGCCTCGGCGGCGGGTGCTTCACCGGCGTCTCCGTCGCCGGCGGCGACCGCGAGTTCCGCCGGCTGTCGCGATCCGCGGGTCACAGCGGCGAATGCGATGCCCGCGCCATGGAGTTCGAGGGCGGCGACGACGAGTACGAGCTGGCGGCCAGGTGGAAGACCGCGGAGATGGATGTGGACTCGTCGCGGCAGCTCAGCCCCGTGTCCGTCCTGGACCTGCGCTCCGACGACGAGTCTCTCGTGCATTCCCTCTGTAAGCTCTCTTCTTGCCTCTACTGATCACGCCATTTCATTCCATTGTACCACATTTTCAGTAGAGCCAAGAATCTCTGGCTGATATTTTTCTGTTGTTCTCGTGACAGGGGAGGACGAGAAGCCGTCAACCTCCGCAGCTCGGCTCCATCAGAAGACTCCCATGGCCCAACCTCGCCATGCTTCACCTACAACGTCCACGACAAGGCCCGCGCGATGAGACAGAAGAGGAGGACGAAGACGTGACAGTCAGAAACCACCAGCGCAAGTGCATCGAAGAGCAGATCTCGTCGTGGGAGAGGATCGCCGGGGACATCGCCAAGATCCGAGCATGGTGGAGCAGGACCTGGCGCAGTACATGCAGCAGTGGAGGGGGCTCAGGCCTGAGATCAGGGAGATCGGCGCCAGATAGAGACCCTCATCTTCGAGGACATGAGGAGGGAGACTGTCTGCGACATGCTCGCCTCACACTGTACATTGGCACCAACACCTTGTTGACCACCAGACACAGAGAGGGTTATGTGTAACTTGAGGCTCAGGGGTGCGGTTATAAAACAAATATACTCCCTCCGTTTTAAAAATAAGTGTCTAAAGTTTGCCCAAAAGTGAATGTATCTATACAAGAACATGTCTAGAATACATCCACTTTTGGACAAATTTGAGACACTTATTTTGGGACGGAGGGAGTAGTAATAGTAGAGGGTTTATGTGTAACTTGAGGGTTGATGATGTGGAAATCGTTTTTTGCTGCAACTCCAAAGTCTTGGTCTGTTCTGCTGTGCCTTGGGTTCCATGCTGATTAATTCTGTCAGCATGCTGCTGCTATTACGACTAGTGGGTGGCAAAAGGGCGAGCCCTGTTCTTTGTTAATCACCGCCGGAGCAGCAGGTAGAGGCCTAACTACACGAGCTAATAAATCAATGCCTAGAGTATTAGCTGAAAAAACACTCCGGGCTTGTCTCCAAGCTGCTACCTGCAGCCGAGCGTCTTTGGCCAGAGTGGGGGGACTTGGATTGTTCATTTCGTCGCCCATTCCTGAATTCGCCAGCAGACAAGCCATCATTACCGGACAAAACTGTGGCCTGAGAGGCCAGAAGATCAAAGATGCATGGCCAAATGTAGAAAAAAACATCATTGCTCTTTGAGACTTTGAGGGATTTCAATTCGTCCATCTTGCAGAAGATCAATTTAACACCACAATCCGCATTGGTATCAGTCTGAACATCAGATCTATCGTCGAGTAGGTTGGCTTCGAGATTGGGGGAAAAGGAAAAAAGCAGCCGTGTGGTAAAAGACGGAGCATGCTGTGTTTGTAGTGTGATTTGGATTGGATGCCTTTCCTGATCATGTGGTTGCATCTTCGTTTCGTACCGGACCTGTTGATCTTTAATTAGGGAGTCAAAGGGGCAGCCCATGGCAGCATTTCTGAATCGCCCCATGCTACAGTCTGTGCTAGTAGTAGGTTAATTATTCCTAGGTTAAGGAGACTGCTAGTAGTAGCTATAAGAACTGTCTCGCGGGATTGGTCAGGAAAATGCTCCACGAAATGTGGACTTGCGCAGCTCTGCTCATACTATGCATCACACATGCAGGAAAACGACTGCTATTATATTTTGTTAACGCGTAATGTAGGTAGGATCTTGTACACAAAAAAATGTAGGTAGGATTTTAATTGTTTGTCGGATAGATTAATACGGGCGTAGTGATGTAAATAACTGAAACTAAACACCCCTCCATCCGTGCATCTCCAAGAAAAAGACTTTCACGTGCAAAAGGCCATGAGCAATGATTTTTGGATTCAAAACCATTGTTTTTGAGGGAGGTCCCACATAAACGAGTTCTTCGTGCTTTGGAGCAGGCTTCAAGAGGTTCGACTTGTCGAGGGCACCATCGACGTGATCACTTGGAAGCTCACCGACAATGGGAAATACTCCCCGGTTTCGGCCTACTTGGCTCAATTTGAGACCCCTCCTACATCCATCATGAAGCCGGCGGTTAGGAGTAATTGGGGCCCTCCCAAATGCGAATTATTTGCTTGGTTGATTCTTCAAAATAAAGTGTGGACGGCGGATCTCCTTGCATGTCGGGGTTGACCCAATTGTGGCACGTGCCAACTTTGCAAAAGGAGCCGAAGACCGCGGTGCACATCATGTTGCAATGTAGGTACGTACCCTCTTCGCATCTGGAGAGGCCTTAGAGATTGGCTCTGTTTGGCCACTTTTGACATGTCTAAATGGCATGCTGATGCTACGGTTGAGAAATGGTGGTGTGCCATCACCAGAGCCCATGGTCATCGGCGCAAGGTGTTAGCCTCTTTGGTTCTCCTCACCGCTTGGGAAATTAGAATGAGTAATGCTCGTGTTTTTCGGAATGTGGCTTCCATGCCACCATGTTCTTTCTTGTATTAAGCGAATGTCGCATTGTGCGGGGTCGCGGGGGGCGAAACATTTGAGCTCTCTCATGCCCAGAGAGTAGACTTTTCCTCCAAGCCTCTTGGCTTTCTTTGTAACTTAAAACTTCTTCTTAGTCAATGAAATAGACAAATCTTTGCCTTTGTTTAAAAAAAGCTGTCGTACGAGTTGATGATATTGCCTTGATACTTTGTTTGATCAGGAGAGGTCCGGTAGCTACTTGAGATCGATCATCGCAACATCAAGCGGCAGTTTAGAAGGGGACAAAATACATTTATTTGCATTTCGCCATCAACCGTGCACATGCGTGCGTGTGGGCGCATGCGCATCGTGCACCGGAAAATATTCATGGCGTGGATATCTCCTTGTTTGTCTTCTCTGGAGCTCTTGAGCCATGAAAATGTGCTCTCGAATGTCAGCTATACATGATTTCATCACATGCTCCTGGAGAAGATCAGTTACTGCAAGCATATAATATTAGCTTTTTTTTTTTTGACACCTCCAAACAACCACGTATATTCACCACCGCACCACGTACACCGTACATAGTACAAAAACAAAGAAAGAGCAATACGTAGATGGAGCGCCGGAGCCAGCACCAAGAACCGCGGCACCACCGGCGGCGAAGAAGACGAAGCACGGCAACCACCACCTTGCCTGAGCCTGGGCAACATTTAAGCCCTTGAAAGACGCCGCCGAGACCGTCGCCGCGCCGCGGCGAAACTCGAGTCGATGAACGAGCGGGGCGGACGTCCCCCCGGCCCTACGCCGCTTTGCCGCAGCCGTCGTCGTCGTCGAAGCCGCCGGAGGCCACCGATCTTGAACCGCTCTAGCCGAAGCGCAACTCCCGCGCCGCCGCACCACGGCCGCCGGAGAAGAGAAGCCGCACACCCCAGATCCGCAGATCTGCGAGCACGGACGGGACGGCCACCACTCGACGGAGCTCCACCAGAACTCCACCACCGGAGGGGAAGGTCGCCGCCACCAAAACAACCACCAGCCGCACCACCGCCTCCTCAGCGCCGCCGGCGAGAACCCACTCGCACCTACCCTATGTACACGAAGAGGACGGGGATCCCCCCCTACCCGCCGCCGGAGCGGACGGGGGAGAGAGATCCCGCGCCGCGACGGCGAAGGTGGAGCGACCAGGCGGATCCAGAAATTTCGCCTCTCTCTACTGTAGAGGAGGGGAGGGGAGCGTGCTCCGTAACTGGGGAGATATAATATTAGCTAAACACAGCATCTACTGAAGTTCAGAGGTGTACACCGTTGCCATACATACAGAACTAATGTGCAGGATCGACCAAACGACATGGCACATTCATGGCGATGGCTGCTGTGCGCCGTACGGTCCTGACGATCGAGGAGGGAGGCGGAAGCAGTTGCTTTTCGGCAGGGAGCTCCGGGCTCGGCGGCCATGGCCGTGAGTAAGAGCGAGAGAGAACGGTGGACAAGGTCACGGTCCAGCCTCCAGCGCGGCGTCACGCCATGTGCCGCCATTAATGGCGCGGCGGTGGTGATGGCAGGTTGCACGGTTGCAGGAGACGACAGCGATGCCCCACCCGACCCGACCCGACCTGCACTGCAACCCCCTGTGGGTGCGGTACGTGTCTCGTCGTCCACGGCGACGGTACAATCATAGGCATAATCATACAATCCATCTCCACCAGTGACTTCTCTAACGTACATACCAGTCACTACTACTCACTCACAAGCTTTACGCCTTTACGGATTAAAGATTTTCACCCAAAATGGTGCCAGTGGATTAAAGATTACATTAGCAGGAGGAGCGTGGGTATCAGAATGAATGATGAGATTGACCATAATTTTCAAACTCTGAAGGGACTAAGACAAGTGATCTGCTTTCACTCATTTTATTAATATGGTGGCGGATATGTTGGCCATTTTGATTAACCGAGCTAAAGAAGATGGTCAAACAGGAGGTTTAATTCCTCATCTTGTGGAGGGGGTTTCTGTTTTACAATATGCGGATGATACTATTATTTTTATGGAACACGATTTGGTTAAGGCCTTGAACATGAAACTAATTTTGTGTCTTTTTGAACCAATTGTCGGGGCCTTAAGATTAATTTTCATAAGAGTGAACTCTACTGTTTTGGACAAGGCCGAAATAGTTGAAGAGCAATATAGACAACTCTTTGGGTTGTGAATTGGTGCTTTTCCTTTTAAATATCCGGGTATATCAATTCACTTCCGTAAGCTGAAGAATGGAGAATGGAAACTGGTTGAGGATCGTTTTGAGAGAAATCTGAGTAGTTGGATTGGTAAACTCCTCTCGTATGGTGATAGATTAATTTTAATAAATTCGGTGCTCACTAGTCTCTGAAAGTGCATGAGTCCTCATGTGTGGTTTTGACAATTAATGACAACTAGATTTAGGGGTGCGCCTTGGCGCACGACCCCCGAGCCCTGTGTTAACGCCACGCCATCCACGATGCTAATAATCAACGGTATAATAGTTATATCCATTTGTAAAATCGAGGAGAAAATAAGACAAATAATAAACAGATAACAGATTCGTGTAACAAAACCCTACCTCTCAAAAAGTATAACCTCACGGGAGAAAAACTCTTTAAAAACCCCTAAACCCTAGAACCGAGCAAACACGAAAACATACAATATTTTTCTATCGGTTAAACGTGGGAAGAAACGGTCGAATGCGTTTGAACCATGGAAGTTGAAACACGTGGTAAAAACTAAACCGTCGCACGACATAGATTGACCGTGGGGAGGGTAAACTCCTCGGTTTCCACGCATGCAGTAGGATGGACGTGCATAGTGGGGAGCGTGACGACGTGGGATGAGTTACTCATCGGCTCCTCCGCAACCGCCACCTATCTCCTCTGATTAAATAGAGGGGCAACCAAACACACCTTCACCTAGTGCCCCCCTGACCGCCTGCCTGATCGCCTCCATCTCTAGCTAGTACATCCATCGCCACCTTCTCCTCCTTCCCCAACAATGGCTGCACGGGAACGCGCTCTGCTTTTAAGTGATTTCTTACTTTACTATATTTTCACTTCATTACATCTGTTTAATCGATAGCTTGCAACTACGTATGTACAGGCCCGGTGAATCGGAGCGACGCAGAGACTGAGGTGGTCGCCTCACTGAGAATGAGTAACCTCGAGATTGCAGATAAGTAGTTGCGGCCCTCAAGCTCGCCAGCGGGAACCTCGACCAGGCAATTGAGGCTCGAGAACTGTTGTTCAAGACGCAGAACACGGCAATGAAACATGATGAAGAAATGAAGAAGATGATTGCCAACAACTATGATCTGTCAAAGAAGGTTTTGGACCTCGAGATCAAGCTCGGGATCGAGTGCAAATAAAGTATGGTCCTGCAAAATGAAGCTTTGACCCACGAACAGGAGAGCCTCGACAAGCAGATCGAATGGCCAAACGCGAGTGGACTTCTTAGGTCGTCCAGGGCCATATTTCATGTTTACAACTCCAGGTTTACTCTATGAAATGCTATCGTTTGTGTTTTTGACCATGTTAATGATTTGAATGTGAACATTTTGTCGATTGTACGAAGTGTGAAACTATCTGCGATGAAATATTCTATATTGTACTATGAACCATCTAATATATTGTATCCACGGTCAACAAAACGCATCCGACACAAATCAAAGAAACCACGTGCGCTCCTCACATAAAGCTTTGTGAACTTGACATGAACCACATGGGTGTCTCCCTATCCATTCGGACGGCCTACCACGCAATACATAGAAAATAAGAAATTCGTGCACGCACGGATCTTGTCGTTACAAAAAACATACCAAAAAAATAACTACAAAATAAAAAAAAGTTGGACCATCAATATGACTTCCAACCGTTAGTTGCGAAATTATACCATAAAGGACGTCTTCCGAGAAAATGCACCGTTTCGAGATACGCGCCATCAATAATTCTGGACATGATTCGCCACATTTCGAATTACCATACCAACAATAAATTCTAAAATCTCGAAGTGTCATACGACTCAACCCTTAAGCTGTTCACACACGTCTACAGCCCTATATAATGTACATACAAGCCGAAACGACCGCACAGTCGAAACACCTGAAAAAACACACAGCAAATCCTCTCTCCCTTCCATAATCTCTCCCTTCCATTCCAATGGCGTGAACCGAAAACTCCAGCTCTACCACACGAGGAGCAAGACATGTACTTCAGGGTGGCATTCACTCGCCGTGCAGAAGAATGGATAAGTGGATCCGTGGCTTC
The DNA here is from genome assembly GCA_947311845.1 of Poa pratensis. Taxonomy (NCBI): domain Eukaryota; kingdom Viridiplantae; phylum Streptophyta; class Magnoliopsida; order Poales; family Poaceae; genus Poa; species Poa pratensis. The sequence continues at coordinate 138,215,294 of CAMZMU010000041.1, read as the reverse complement.
AAGGAGATGTTCCTCGACAATGCACCGTAAAGTGTGTTGGCCTGGACTGCGAGTACACCACCGGTCCGAAATATGTCAAGCAGAAGAATCTCCCAGCCGAGAAGCAGGACGTGCCGCTGTCTTCAACTGTCGTGGCGTACGAAAAATGGTCTTCCAAATAAGCAAGGCCAATAGAGTACCGGATCTCTAAGGAATTTCTCAAGGACAAGGAAATCATCTTCTGCGGCGCGCCATCAACAACGATGTGCGTATGCTGCAATCCTACGGGATTGTAATTCCCAACATGCGCGACCTCCTGTCGGCGATCCAGAACCCAACGACCAATTTTCCTCCGGTCTCTATGATCTTGCCAATTTTATATTGGGACGAACCTTCGAAGAAGAATACCAAGATAGCGTCCATCAGACAAGAAGACTGGAGGAAGTTCCACTGAACGTCGAACAAATAAGGTATGCTGCTCTAGATGCTCGCCTAGGGTTTGAGATTGCTAGAAAATATTGGAAATTAGTTGGGTATAATAGTCCTCAAGATCGTCTCAATGTAGTTTGACCAACTTAGTAACCATGAGCATCTCATATCAGCGGAAGCTGTGCCAGATCACATGCACTTCAATTTGTTGTGTGTGCTTTTGAGGGGTTGATAATTTCTGGATTCTCCTCAGTTTTGTGCGCGTGTTTATGTACTGATGGTCTTCCCTTTGAATGATAAGCATGCATGGAAAGTGTCTTTTACCCATCTGCAAAAAACAACCGAGCTATAACGTCGATTATGTACCGCATTACCCAACCAAAAACGACATCAACGGCGCGAGCAGTTACACTTAGCGAACACGTTTCTTCTTTCACAACGACGGAAACACCCGTCGGCTTAAGAACGCGGACGTCATGATGATCTTGTTTCCTCCCGAATCGTTACACAGAGATTTAAAGATAGAGGCAAAGAGTAGGAAATGTTTGGTTGACTTTAACAAAACATCTGACTTAATTAAAATGGGCAAAAGTTTGCCTTTTATATTGATAAAGAAGGAGCAAACATGGGACCAGGAGTAGGCTGAAATAAAAAGTTACATGGTAAAGAAAAACTAAATCAGGGGATAATTTCAGCAAGCGCTTTGGCCCCTGAGATCCCGAAGAGCAAGTCTTGATGCCTGCACAAATAAACGGGATTAGGTTGAGATCTCCAAGTGCATAGTGTATAGTAAGTGGAAGACAGTTTTCCCCACGAGGGGTGACTCGAGGGTTTAATATCGAACTCTCGGGAATCTGAAGTGGTAGATTTATCTTCTTATCCTTCTTTTGGTTACCTACAAAACAAGGTTAGATGTTTTGGTCCTCAGCTCACCTGTGGTTGTCAAGCACAAGGTGTAAGAATGATATCAGGATAGTTATGCAATGCAAAGAAGAAATAAATATGCAATGATGGTGGATGCAATGGTAAATGATATTTTTGGGTTTTTGAATGATGTATGCAAGATGAAAAGCATTTTTGTATTTTCGGATTTAATGATGGCTGAAAATAGAAAAGTGGTATATGGTGTTGGAAAGGTGTTTCTTATGATAAAAAATGGACTGGGGTTCATGGTTTTCACAAATGCACTCTCTTTATAAAGTAGTAGACAATGGAAAACACACACAGTTAACATATGAGATTGCAACACAGGGTTTGATAACAAGTTACTTAGATATATGGGCATCAGTCCTAACATAGAGATTTTTTGGTTAATAACCTCTCTTATACTCCACCAAGATGCGAACTAAATCATAACACCTCAGTAATTAAGATAACTCAGAGTATAGCATTAAGTATCATGACATGAAGTGAAAATAAGAACATGCTAGATCTAGTCATGGAGTAGTGGAAATGGTTCACTCCCACATCCCCGGTAGCATGGTATTTTAGTTTATCCCTAGTGAGGCAACAAAGTAAGGTAAAGATACCAAAGTGGATCGCAAAACTTTCTCTCACGTTCACTGCACTAGCCACCCCCCGTTACTCCAACTAATGCACACGTTCCCCCACACACGCTCTCTAAACATTTGATCAAAACAAGTAGACAAGAACGGGTACATAATATGTATCTATACTCATAACTGAAACAAACATTGCAATCTCACATATAATAATCATCAGCAGTCATACGGTGCTAATTAGTGAAGCTCAAGAGAGGAGAGATACATAAGTTACTTCCACAAACCCATAGTCCAGAGGTGGACTACTCCCTCTTCATCATGGAGACGGTGGAGAAGTCGATGGAGAAGATGGAGACCACGCCGGCAGCGCCCCGCCGGAGTTTTCCCCCTCCAATCTGCAGCTCCTGATCTCCGTTTCGGTGTTTCTGTGTTTGTGCGGCGCTCCTTCCAGAGAACGTCGGGGGACCTTTTTTATAGGCGTTTTTAGGTCAAGACGATGTCGGTGGAGCGAAGATCGACGGCAACGGAGCCACGAGGCCAAACGGTGGGCCCCACGCGGCCACAGTACCTGGCCGCGTGGGCCCCCCGTTTGGCCTCGGCCTCCGTTTGTTCGCTTCCTTCGCCCACAGGTCTTCTTCCTTCCAAATATTGACGCCCGTAAATTTCCAGGTGATTTCGTTGACGTTTGGGTCCCTGAAACATTAAAATAGAAAACGGGGTTTTCTGCCTGTGCAGGGTTAATTCCATAAAAATAGGAAATAAATGAATATTCCCAAAATCATTATAAAACATTGATATAACCCTTATATGATGCAAATATGATTGGAATATAAGCAATTAAAGTGCAAAGTTCATGTATGCATTTTACATGCATCAACATCCCCAAGCTTAATCCATGCTCGTCCTCGAGTATGAAGATGATAAAACTAACATGGACTTTGCAATTTAATACTTAACAATGATATCAAAGATGATTACTATTGCTACATATAGTCAAATGATTCATTCTTCAAAGGAGTAGCAATATGCAAATAGTTTATGAAGTGATATCAAGTATTCAAGACAAGGATGTTCATTGATAGTTCACAAAGTGTAACATGGTAGCAAGTAATATGGAACACATGTATGCATAATGATAAGTAGAACATCCTACAATGGTCATAGAGTGTAGATGAAAATCTGAATATGATAGGTGTACACTTTGGAAAGATGTATATGTGAGTAGAGGTAAAGCATGCATAAGTTTCATCCAACTTCCAAACTCTTCTACTTAAGTTAATGATTGCAATAAGGTATTCATTGGTGTCAAGCTCTCATTGCCCCTATCATAGCATCTTGAATGATTAAGGTTAAAGTGAAAGCAAATATGAGTAGTGTGCTTGATAAAGAATGGGTTGAATGTCTCATGCCCCTTGAATACAAGTACTTACACCATGTGTTACTCAACTTGGGAAACAAAGCAAGTTCAATTAAATATCATTGTAAGCATAATAGTATCATCAAGAGCGTCAACTGGGGTACCTCTTGTCCCAAGATATGGAACAAGCCCATATCAAAATGACAAGACAAACAAACAAAATGAACAATCTCAACACCCTTTTTATTTACCATTTGGAATAGTTTTTTATTGCAAGGTGTATCACAGAAGGTTCACCATAGTATGTAAGTAAATTTCCACCATGAATGATGCATGGCTTAGATTAGCGGCCCAGGCGTCTCTCTAACCATTTACACAAACTCATTTAAACTCACTATTTCCACATTTATTTCAACATGATAAGCATCCATAGACAAAAGCACATGATATCAACTAAATGAGATGAAGAGCGTGTTGAAAGCTTGCCATGTGACAGCACATATGGGCTAACTTCCAACCCAAAACATTCATCAAGCCACAAACATCATAATCTTAATCACAATGGGTCAAGTTTTATTATGCAAATAAAAGAACATTGTGCATCAAGTTCGTGAGAGCTATATAACCAATTTTTTCCATTGCAATCAATAACATAAACATTTTCATTCAGAGGTAAGATAACACAAACAACATGTTAAACATACTCGGAATAGCATAAAGCCAATAGGTAGATATGGTGGACTCACTGGAATAACTTTGGTTGAAGGTGTTGGAAACAAGTTTTTGCTTGTTGGAGTTTTTGGGCTAGCAAAAGGGAGAAAGTTGACCATCTAGATGCATGCATGAGTGTCCATAGAACTAACTAATCCATGTTAAACCAAGTAAATAACAATCAGCACCAAAACATGAATAAGTGATAGCTCTACAAAAAGAATTTGCAAACTATTACTCATAAACAAGCTCATGAATCATGCAACTATATATGTATCATTAAAAATCAAGTCAAACATCCCTTTTCCCAATCTTATAAAAGCATCCAACATATTTCAACCCATATTTCCAGTAGCTCTCTCATATATAATTGATAGTGTGGTGGTCTCTCAAGACTCAAACAAAAACAAAAACGACGCTCCAAGTTTATGCGATAAAGTGTTTCGATCGAAAAACAGAAGTTGGACGTGTGCAAACCGAGAGTGTGTAGGTCCAGCGGGGTTGTCTTCACATCCCCAAGCTTATGGTCTTCACCATCCTTGGATAGCTCTTGGTGCATCTCCTCCAATCCCTGTGAAAAAACTTCAAAACACCGTTTCTCCCATCTCTTTTCTGTGGGGTGCATTAATAGTGATAAACAAATAGGTTCCTTGCTGCATATAATCCTTGAAAAAAATTCATATGAATGTCCAGAAAGTGTATAATGTTGTATGCCTACTCATAAACTCAATTGGATCAAAAAGATTCAACTTAAAAGCTCAAAGCATGCATCAAACAAAAACAGAATCTGTCCAGAAAAACAGCAGCAGCAAAACGTATTTTTCTACCCTACCAAACTTTCTCGAAAAATTCCGAAAAATTCATGCATACAGAGGATGAAAAGTTGCAACTACAGTTCAAATATGAGCTCATTCGGAGTTACAGAATAAGAATTAAAAATCATACCGTGCACTGACTCGTGCAGGAATAAAATCTCCGAACGCTATAAGCAACTTTTTCAAACCAAAAAGGGTAAAACTTGGCACTTTATTAAAAACTCCAGAACCTAACTAGACAAAAATCTCTTGTTACAGCAAGAGGACACAAAGAAAATCACACACAAAAATAACCGGGTTGCCTCCCGCAAAGCGCTTTCTTTATAGCCATATAGCTAGGCTTCTTACTTGTTGTTTTATTGTGGACGAAGCTCATGAGGGAGCTTGAACTTTGGTGGTTCCCTCTTCCTTGGAAAGTGTTCCATGCACTTCTTGTGTGGAAACTGAAACTTTACATTCCCTTCCTTTGAATCAATGATAGCACCTGTGGTACGAAGAAAAGGTCTTCCAAGAATAATAGGACTAGAGGTTTTATTCCCCATATCCATGATTAGAAAATCCACAGGCACAAAAGTCATATGTAACTCTACCATAACATCACTTACTTTTCCCAAAGCATGTTTAATAGAGTCATCAGCAAGTGCTAGTTCAATAGAGCATTTTTCAAGATTTTTCAATTCAAGCACTTCATATAGTTCTTTAGATAAAACAGAGACACTAGATCCTAGATCAAGTATGGCATGGTGTGTCTCTTTTCCAATAGTTACTAGTACCTTAGGTATCCACATATCCCCAAGCTTAGGTGGTATCATAGCCTCTTGGTTGTACCTAGCAATCTTTTCTTTCAAGACATGATTAGCAATATAAGAACCAAAACCTGCTTGGTTAGTGTTGATGGAAGGATCACTTGCAAATTTTTGTAAGATAGATATTAATTCATGCAAGCTACAATTTTCTAAGTCAAGCAAAGGATCCTTGACTTCATTAAGCATTTTAACTTCCTCAACTTCAACCTCTTTCATTACCCCAATAGATTCTTTAGCAACTCTCTCTTGCTCATGAATGTGTTCCCAAGACTTATTGATAACCTCTTGGCAATATTTTATTGTTTCCTCATGTTTTTGGGCTGTAATGATGCTCTTTAATGATGAGACTTCCTTAGTAAGCTGATCTACCCTTTCAAACAAAGCATCTTGTTTTTCAAACTTAGAGATAAATTCCTTATTAAGCTCTTTTTGGGTAGATATAAAAGATCTAATGGTGTTTTCCAAGTCACTAGAAACATTACCACTAGAAGCATATTTATTTGGCACATATGGGGGTTTATTATAAGAGTTATAATTGTTGTTACCATACCCATTATTACCATAGTTCCTAATGAAGTTGACATCAATATTTTCAGAATTGTTTCCAACTAGTTCTTGCAAAGGAACATTTTCAACACTAGGTTTATTAAGCAAAGCAAGAATAGTATCCATTTTAGATGACAAATCATTAGTTTCTTCAATAGAGTTCACTTTCTTAGAAGGATTAGGTGCCCTATCAGTATGCCATTGACTATAGTTTTGTAAAATGCTTTCCAATATATTTTTAGCTTCTACTATAGTCTTACTCATAAAAGCACCTCCAGCAGCAGAATCAAGTATGTTTCTAGACATGTAGTTTAAACCATTGTAAAAAGAAAGGTGTAATATGGTCCATTCATTAACTCCATGTGAGGGACAAGTTCTAAGCATAAGTTTTATCCTATCCCAAGCCATAGCAACATGTTCATTTTCATTTTGCCTAAAAGAAAGGATGTTGTTTCTATTTTGCAAAATTTTAACAGGGGGATAATATTTCTTAATGAAAGCTTCTTTTAGATCATCCCAAGAATTAATACTACCAGATGGCAAGGAATGCAACCACTCTTTAGCTTTTCCTCTAAGTGAAAAAGGAAATAACTTCAGTTTTAGGATATCACTTTCCACATTTTTAAACTTTTGCATGTCACATATTTCAACAAAGTCATGAAGATGCATAGAGGCATCCTCCATAGCACTACCACCAAATTGTTCCCTAGTTATCAAGTTCAACAAACTAGGACTTACTTCATAACTCTCAGCATTTATCTTAGGTGTGGCAATAGCTCTCGTGATAAATTGATCATTAGGAGTGTTTGTGTAGTCACACAACTTAGTTCTTTCTCCCATTTTAGCAAGTTTTTTTGGTATTTTTAATTTTTTATGCAAAACTGAAATAAATATGATATGATATGCAATGACACTAACAAAACAAATAAATTGCTTTGTAAGTAAAGATGGATAAGATGGTGCTCACGTAGGTGCAACCTCCCCAAGCTTAGGTGTTAGCACAAGTTGGTGACGTTGACTTTGTTGTGAGATGAATGCGATGATGCACACCCTTGGATAAATCTCTCAGCTACGATTCCCCGGCAACGGCGCCAGAAAACGTCTTGATCCCGAAGAGCAAGCTTGATACCTGCAAAATAAACGGGATTAGGTTGAGACTCCAAGTGCAGAGTGTATAGTAAGTGGAAGACAGTTTTCCCCACGAGGGGTGACTCGAGGGTTTAATATCGAACTCTCGGGGAATCTGAAGTGGTAGATTTATCTTCTTATCCTTCTTTTGGTTACCTACAAAACAAGGTTAGATGTTTTGGTCCTCAACCTCACCTGTGGTTGTCAAGCACAAGGTGTAAGAATGATATCAGGATAGTTATGCAATGCAAACAAGAAATAAATATGCAATGATGGTGGATGCAATGTAAATGATATTTTTGGGTTTTTGAATGATGTATGCAAGATGAAAAGTATTTTTGTATTTTCGGATTTAATGATGGCTGAAAATAGAAAAGTGGTATATGGTGTTGGAAAGGTGTTTCTTATGATTAAAAATGGACTGGGGTTCATGGTTTCACAAATGCACTCTCTCTTTATAAAGTGGTAGACAATGGAACACACAGTTAACATATGAGATTGCAACACAGGGTTTGATAACAAGTTACTTAGATATATGGGCATCACGTCCTAACATAGAGATCTTTTGGTTATTAACCTCTCTTATACTCCACCAAGATGCGAACTAAATCATAACACCTCAGTAATTAAGATAACTCAGAGTATAGCATTAAGTATCATGACATGAAGTGAAAATAAGAACATGCTAGATCTAGTCATGGAGTAGTGGCAATGGTCACGCCCACATCCCCGGTAGCATGGTATTTTAGTTTATCCCTAGTGAGGTAACAAAGTAAGGTAAAGATACCAAAGTGGATCGCAGAACTTTCTCTCACGTTCACTGCACTAGCCACCCCCCGTTACTCCAACTAATGCACACGTTCCCCCACACACGCTCTCATAAACATGCTTGATCAAAACAAGTAGACAAGAACGGGGTACATAATATGCATCTATACTCATAACTGAAACAAACATTGCAATCTCAAACATATATTAACTCATAAAGATCCACCACAAAGGTATTACAACGGTGACGTAATCATGTTCAGCAGCTCATGT